>CM034351.1:94233559-94258083 GCA_019925275.1 Mytilus edulis | reverse complement strand
TATAAAATTACTAAAATTTAGGTATCACCCTCCATTTTTGCATTAAAATAACAGCTATGAAAGAAAATTTGAGTAATTTTAGACAATATTTTGAGTTATGACAAGCAAACACATACCTCTTTTTAAAATCATCACTATCTTCATACAGTCATCTGATTAAGATGAAGAACTGCCAATAAAATTAAATATGCATAGAGGAGCGATGTCCTCTGTGTCTATTTCTACGGAGGCTTTTTCCCCTGCGTAATAAGTTCAAATAACAACATAATGCGCATGCGATTTTGACAGTTCAAGCAGGGTCAGCAATCTCTGATTAAACGATGCATTTGTTTCTACTTCTGTAACGTTTAACAAACTATAACAAACGGCACGCAACGTTTACCAAACTTTGGTTAGAAAAAAATACACTCTTGATCTCTTGATAGATATATATGTAAAGTTGTAAACAGTTTCAGAAAAGGTATCACTACAGGGGATTGAAATTCTACTATTGGTAAAATTTTGGGGAAATATGTGACATCTTTGCCCTCTTTTGCAATATTGTTTAGCAAATACATGCAGATTGTTGCCATAAAGCAAAAAGAAAATAAATATCTTTAACCCTTTAAATACTGGATATCAAATCTATGAAAAATACTGATGACATACTTATGCACAATATATGACACAAACGGTACGCTTTATTTGCAAGATAGCAAGGACAAGGGGTGTTAAAGTTTATGTATATTGGTGCCTATCATAAGTACTAATCTAGAGACAAATCTCATTATGTGGTGTCATTTTCAAAAAAAGAGCAATTAAACTACCATTACATATCAGTGTCTACTATGAGGCAGTTTTTATAAGCATTGGGTTCCTCTTTGTTGAGTTAATGCAAGTCTCGCATACTACCCACACAATGGTAATCGTGTCAGCCACTGCCTCACCTAGATTTCTCGGCGCCCGTTGCTGTCTACACCATCTTCTATGCACTCTTCTATCTCCGTCATTACTATTAACCTGTCTCTCTGAGCTCTTATTACCTTGCCCAAAAATCCAACTGCTTTATTTTTATGTGGATATTTTAAATGTATGATTTTACTCGGACCTTCTACTGAATATAACCAAATAAACGGAGAATGTTCCCAGCTAGCGTATATAACATTTTTAAGGGTCATTACGCAAGAACGGCCACCCAAATTCGCATTTGATCTGTGTTTTATTGTAATAAGCATTGTGTATACGGCGTTTCATAAAATTTGATTGAGACAAAATAAAGTTAGAGAACGGAAAGTATATTGTTGGGACGTACGTACGGACAAGGGTTACACTTCATGCCTACTCCGAAGCGGAGGGGAATAAACATTTCGGACGTTTTTATACTGAAATTGTGCATACCCGACCAATTCCCGATTATCCCTACGAACCATATACGATCTGGTCGATCTGGTCTGGTCGAGATCAGACTGAGATCGTGAATAGTTGATTTGATCTAGATAGTAGAGTAAAGATCATGTAAAGATCGTAAATTGATCGGAATTATCGAATAAGTATTCATTTTGTTGTCGGGATGAAGTCGTGATGGAGTCATTAAGGAGTCGTAAATGGTCGATTTAAGATCGTGTACAGTCGGATGGCAGTCGGGTAGAAGTCGTAACCAGGCCCGACCAAGAATTTGGTTGAGCTTGATCGTGGAAATTTGGACAATCGGGATCATCGAGTTGATCAGATCGGCAGTGTGAACCTAGCTTTATCAATAATTGAATTAATACTTTTGAGACAATCATTTATCTAAGTATCTTAACTGTAGATTCTCGACTTTAAATTGTCATATCAATTGTGAAAATTATTCTAACATCATACATGTCTAATTAAACATCATAGATGCATATACTTTATGTATACAGAAACCCTACTAAAATTAATCTTCCGCAAGCAAGTGAGTTTGATTGTACTGAAAACTCTGAAAAAACTGTGAGTAAATTCACATGAGCGTACTGATTTTGGATATTAAAGTACTTACTTTTTCACGTGTGGTTACATCATAGTTACAATGCATTTCACCAGGTTTGTATACACAAGCTTGATAAAAAAAAATTACGTTTTATAATTCAGAACTGCGCAGCATTGTTTACGCTTCTGTCATTCATAATCAAAATGGGAGATGCATGTTTCGTCTAAAAATATTCTACATTTGGGCCAATGGCAATTCGACATTCAGGCTAAATGTTAAAGGCGACATGAAGGCTAATCATTTCATGTATAACAGGTAATTTCCATGTTAAGTATCTATACTAGTCACAAAAGAAACGATACACAAGTATGAAATATAATAAATAGGAAAGAATTAAACTATCCAATAAAAAACATTTGCAAATCAAATTCAAATGAATAAAATGATCTGACCAAATTTACAAGTTGGAAAATACCGAGTTATTGAACACAGGCGTCAAATTTATTTTGCGGGAAATGATGACAAAAGTCGGCACTTAATTCCAAAGAGGAGAATCAAGTTTTCAAATATCTACAAATGCAATCAAAATTTTAGGCAGACCATGTTTAATTTCAAAGTTCAAAGTTCTAATATCAATTTTAGAATTTTCGGGTGACTATACAACTTTTGAATTTTCGGGTGAAAATACAAATTTTGAAATATTACAAAATATTGTTTTTGCTTTTTTGCCTTAAATCAATGGTTTAGGTTATATAAAACACTTTGTAAACATAATAACTATTAAGCATTATTGATCTTGGTACAGTGTACCCTTATATATGCAAAATACATTGCAGTGTGTCGGGTTTTTTTTTTTTTTGTTGTTGTTGACTAGTATATATTTTGATTATATAATAATATTCTATGTGCAATAAATGACATTTTATTTATATTACCATTTGTGGTTTTAATGTTTCACTTCGGTGTTGACATGACCATCTATTATATGGTAATTTTTATAATCTACTGCTTGCAAAAGTAAAAATTATTCTAATTGCTAAGTATTTTCATATCTCAGGCATAGATAACCTTAGCAGTATTTAGCACTTTTTAGAATTTTGGGTCATCAATGCTCTTCAACTTTGTACTTGTTTGACTTTCTTTATTATTTTGATCTCAGTGTCACTGGTGAGTCTTATGTCGACGAAACGCACGTATGGTGTATTAAATTATAAGCCTGGTACCTTTATAATCATAAGCATGTCGAAATGTCCCATTGTAATGTTTATTTGTGTATTTCTCTGTCCTGAATGTTCTTGCATTTATTTGTACTGTAGTCCTGTCATGTAATATTGTCATTTTAGTGTTATATTTGATACTGCCATAAAAGAGCGAGGTTTGACTAGACTCAACACCAGGTTCAACCCACCATTTTCCTTAAATGTCCTGTACCAAGTCTAGAAAATTGCAGTTGTTATCTTATAGTTCGTTTCTCTGTGTGTTGTATTGTTGTTTAAGTTTTTTGTTGGACTTCAGTGTTTCTGTTGTTTCGTTGTTTTCCTCTTATAGTTGATGTGATTACTTCAGTTTGTTTTAGTTTGTAACCCGGATTTTTTTCTCTAAATCGATTTATGACTTTCGAACAGCGGTATATAGATAATTTCATCATAGATACCAGGATTAAATTTTGTATTTACGCCAGACGCGCGTTTCGTCTACAAAAGACTCATCAGTGACGCTCGAATCCAAAAAAAAAGTTAAAAAAGGCCAAATAAAGTACGAAGTAGAAGAGCATTGAAGACAAAAATTTCATAAAGGTTTTGCCAAATACAGCCTAGGTAATCTATTCCTGAGGTAGAAACGCCTTTGTATTTCAAAAATTCAAAAGTTGTGTTAACAGTTGATTTATGAATTTGACCATACCAATGATAATTCATGTCGGCAAAAAAGTGCTCACCACTGGGCTGGTGATACCCTATAGGGAATTAAAACTCCACTAGCAGTGGCATCGACCCTAATGTTGTAAATAAACTCATCAGAGATACCAGGATCAAATTACTACTGTTGCCTTTATTTACCATTCAGTTTTCCAGATAGTATTTGCTTTCTGATCTTCACACGATTGTGACAATTTAACTTTGAGTTAGACAAGTCGTTATAGTCCTAAATATCGTTTTTTTTACATGTACATACATGAAATACATATACTCGTGGGAACAATTAACATCAGCTATAGAAATAAAATTAAGAATGGAAATGAGAATGTGCCAAAGAGACGACAACCCGACCAAAGAGTAAGGAGTTAGTATATTTATAAATATAGCTGAAAGAAAGTAGATTGACAAATACAGTCAAATGACCTTTGTAAGTATTGTATGTTTTTTTTTTAATTTTAGTCCATTGTATACGTTTCACGTCCACTTTCACTGAATTAGTACACGTTTTTTAAGGGCAAGCTGCAGCCCGCCTCCGGGTGCGTGATTTTCTAGCTGTGATAAAGACCCATTGGTTGCTTTGTTCTGCTTTTTGTTCTTTGGTCGGGTTGTTTTCTTTTTGACACATTCCCTATTTCCATTCTCAATTCAATTTTATAATTCCAAAAATGTGCGCGGAAAATAGCTTAAAGTATATTCGTAAACAACTAACCTCAATAGGTTTTGCGGTAAGGTGTTCCAATTGGTAGGAAGGTTAAAATACTACAATACTATAACGTCTTTAATAGTAGAAGCCCAAAAGATAATCATTCAGTTACTACTATCTGTTTGATATCAGATGATCCACTATTAAAATCAAAACAAGTCAAAGATCTAGTTCATGGATAAGGTATACATTAGGCAAGTTGATCTGATAGGGATTATAGCTTTTACGTAGGTTTGTTTTGGGAAATCCCTTCAACTGTTCTTATACAGTTTGAAGCGTTTGTGGTGAATGTTAATCCAGAAAAGTGTTAAGACTGCTGAAATTTAAAACGTGCTGTGTTTAGTATCTGCATTTCTTATTGGAGAAACAGCTAAACAAATTTCTAATAAAAACAAAAATTTGTATACATATATATAATTGCGCTACAGGAGTTAGAGAATAGATTAGTAAAGAAATATAGGAAATCAATTAGCTGCCAGATTAGTAAAAAGTTAAAAAGCAAAACAAAACAGACCATTATGGAAAATTCAAACCAAAAAGTCCTTTATTAAATGGCAAAAGCTCACACACACCAAACGATAAGAAAACAACTGTCATATTTCTGACTTGGTACAAACGAAGGGCAATGAAAATTGACACTGTACATGTTTTATAGTCACCATCGCAAAATGTTTGACCGATTCGATTTTTCCCCAACAGGTTTTCGAGGTTTAAGAAGTTAATATATCAGAAATGTTATCTGTAATTTAACCGGTTATGTCCATTTCTCTGTGTTATCATTTTAACTGTGACTTGTCTACCTTTATGCATACATGTCAAAAGCCAACCATGGCATAACTATTTTGAGTTTGGTTTTTTTCAATGCTCTTCAAACTTGATTTGGCTTTCCAACTTATATAATTATATAAAGCTAATCGTTGAGTAACCTGTGTGTTGCTGCATCGGCGTACGTCATCATGCTATCATAACACAATTGGACCTAATTCTCCTCAAATTAGGCGAATTGTCTTATGGGTGAGTACTTATTCCCTGCAATCCACTATGGCTTACAAAAGGCAGCAGCAGTACTCCGGTACTGGCATGAAAATACGGATTTTTTGTGTTTTAAAATTTGCTGTTACAAAATGTTAAAAAATATTATAAATTAAGGAATGTATCTCCCTCATGCAAAGCTCTGATTCCTTTCACGGATTTGGCTATACGTTTTTGGAACTTTTGGATTATAGCTCTACATCTTTTATATAAGCTTTGGATTTTACATATTTTGGCCACGAGCATCACTGAAGAGACATTATTTGTCGAAATGCGCATCTGGTGCAGAAAAATTGGTACCGTTAATGTTATTACTACCACTGGGTCGATGCCTCTGCTGGTGGACTGTTAGTCCCCGAGGGTATCACCAGCCCAGTAGCCAGTACCCTGGTACTGGCATGAAAATACGGATTTTTTGTGTTATAAAATTTGCTGTTACAAAATGTTAAAAAATATTATAAATTAAGGAATGTATCTCCCTCATGCAAAGCTCTGATTCCTTTCACGGATTTGGCTATATTTTTTTGAAACTTTTGGATTATAGCTCTACATCTTTTATATAAGCTTTGGATTTTACATATTTTGGCCACGAGCATCACTGAAGAGACATTATGTGTCGAAATGCGCATCTGGTGCAGAAAAATTGGTACCGTTAATGTTATTACTACCACTGGGTCGATGCCGCTGCTGGTGGACTGTTAGTCCCCGAGGGTTTCACCAGCCCAGTAGCCAGTACTCCGGTACTGGCATGAAAATACGGATTTTTTGTGTTATAAAATTTGCTGTTACAAAATGTTAAAAAATATTATAAATTAAGGAATGTATCTCCCTCATGCAAAGCTCTGATTCCTTTCACGGATTTGGCTATACGTTTTTGGAACTTTGGATTATAGCTCTACATCTTTTATATAAGCTTTGGATTTTACATATTTTGGCCACGAGCATCACTGAAGAGACATTATTTGTCGAAATGCGCATCTGGTGCAGAAAAATTGGTACCGTTAATGTTATTACTACCACTGGGTCGATGCCTCTGCTGGTGGACTGTTAGTCCCCGAGGGTATCACCAGCCCAGTAGCCAGTACCCTGGTACTGGCATGAAAATACGGATTTTTTGTGTTATAAAATTTGCTGTTACAAAATGTTAAAAAATATTATAAATTAAGGAATGTATCTCCCTCATGCAAAGCTCTGATTCCTTTCACGGATTTGGCTATATTTTTTTGGAACTTTTGGATTATAGCTCTACATCTTTTATATAAGCTTTGGATTTTACATATTTTGGCCACGAGCATCACTGAAGAGACATTATGTGTCGAAATGCGCATCTGGTGCAGAAAAATTGGTACCGTTAATGTTATTACTACCACTGGGTCGATGCCGCTGCTGGTGGACTGTTAGTCCCCGAGGGTTTCACCAGCCCAGTAGCCAGTACTCCGGTACTGGCATGAAAATACGGATTTTTTGTGTTATAAAATTTGCTGTTACAAAATGTTAAAAAATATTATAAATTAAGGAATGTATCTCCCTCATGCAAAGCTCTGATTCCTTTCACGGATTTGGCTATACTTTTTTGGAACTTTTAGATTATAGCTCTACATCTTTTATATAAGCTTTGGATTTTACATATTTTGGCCACGAGCATCACTGAAGAGACATTATTTGTCGAAATGCGCATCTGGTGCAGAAAAATTGGTACCGTTAATGTTATTATTTATGCTTAAATCTCATTAATAGAATAAGAAGATACAAAACGAGTTAACGAACCCAAATTTGAGGAATCGCATGACCTATAAAAGTAACGATACCAGATACTTCGACCAGGAAAGCACCTCCTGCTAAGCATGTATCACCCGCCTATGTGAATCAATACTTAGCCAAAAGGTCACTGCTATACGAAGAATTCGGTTAGAGACTGTTATTGCGTGTTTTACGATCTAAGACCATGAAAACAAATTGCCAGTTTGTTGAGACAAACATGCTTGGCATTGGTCAAACAATGTGTGATGTTGGAGTTAACTTATGTTGTATCAATTTCAGTCGTTCTTCATAATAACCATGTTGGACTACTTTTCTGTGTCACAAGCACATCCTTGCCAGTGAAGCGTGAATATGTACGAGCGTAACGTATCAAATGAAATATGTAAACGCACTGAATGGCACAAGGAGGAAGTCGACAATTGAAAGCATTACTTTTGTCATAGAACTTAGTTTGAAGTCGTCAATATCGAGGAAAGGGTCAAGAAAAGTACTGATACCTCTTTTTTAATATATACACATGGAAACATGTTAATATAGAATAGTATATGGTTTTTTTTAACATTCCATACGTTTCAATACGAAACATCACATTGTTTGGGGATTAATACGGTTTGTAACATTGAATAAGCCATAGCATATACATATAAAAAAAAATTACGTGATTTGAAATTTTACATATTAGAGGTTTGAAAAAGCCTATGGAACCGTGACTGTCATGCAGGATAGGGTTGTGGTTAAGCCTTTGTGACTGATATTGATATCATCATGATCAAATAAGGCTGATACAACACGATTGATTGTCATTGAGCGTATTACACATACAACTTACCTATATTTACAACTAAGTATATGATAACAGATGATAATAATAAAATATAAGATAAAACTATGAACATGTCTTGCACACATTTCCCGTATCTGCAAATGGAGATTGGTTGGGACTAACCTTTACTGTCTGGGTCTCGTTTCTTGCTTGGCCATAAACTAAATCATTGATTTTCTCGTTTGAATTTTTCATATTTTGTCTTGTTTGACTAACTACGGTTTGTGTGTTTGCTCATTGTTAAAGGCCATGCAGTTACGTAAAATTACGTGCATCCACTTTATTTGACCTTTGTAAATATGTGTCTCATTGGCAATCACATTTCACTTCCTTGTTTGTTATTGTAGTAAAAATCAATTACAGTTTAAAATGATTTCATTTAAAAGTTTACTACAAGATTTAATATTTACATTAAAGAAATATCTGTTTTGACATTTAACTATAGGCAATAAAAGTTATCAAGAGGTTATTATTATTCCTATGGCGCATTCAGTATCAGACTTTTTCCTGATTTGTTGTAAATTCTAGTTGAATGACACCATTTCAGTTTTTCTAGAGGGAATTCTATTATACTAAACTAAAGATATATATTTCGTTCCACATTAATTTTACTGATTTAATTTTTATGGTGACGTTTGTTCATGCAGCTATTTATTTTAGATGGTGTATACGGAATCATCGATAAACTGGCTGGCCTGATAACGTTAACAGCTTATTTTTTTGTTTGTTTTTCAAAGTGTTATCAATACTTGGAATGTATTGCAATTCACTTGTTGGAACAGCATCATGTGTTTGCTTTGTATTAAGGCATTACACAATAAACTAAAAAAAAAAATGCCTAACAGTTCGTTGAGGTTTTTTTTTTTTTATGTTTTGTCGTTTTTTAACAGAAAGTTTCAGTTGAGTATGAGTGATTTTACCTATTTGTTATCATTTGGTTGAGATAAGACGTAAAATGATTTTTAAAAAGTGACGTAATTTATTAAAGTACATGGCCATATAATATTAGATTTTTGAAATAATAGATCTTATGAATAGTTAAATAGAATAAAAAATAGAGCATCTTTCTCAAACAGAATGTAAACAATCGTATCACAATGTGAATAGGATGTAATGAAACACCGTTACATTCTTTACATTGTATTGTAATTCAACAGAAATAACCTCAAGTACCTGTAATAAAATAGGGAATAAAATCCAATTTAAATAAAATTCGACGCAATAAGAAGATTATTGGGCATTTCATAACTTATAAAACTAGTTTTCATCTAAATGGTATACTCTCTTCATTTCAAGTTAAATCAGGTTAAAAAAATCACATTTAATGATAATCTTAACATATTAAGAGTGCACTATAGTTCTTTAGTGTCGACAAAAGGAATTTCCGGACCGAAAACACCGTGTCAGTCGGCACAGTATAAATATATATTTCTATCTAGCAGTTCTTCTAAATAGCACCACTTATCAATAGGGACTTTAGTTAAAGTTAAACAATATAGTTATTCTTTCTTCATGTGGATCATATCTTTTACTTTCTATGAGTTGCTGCAAAATAAGCATCTAAAATGTCAGAATACACATTTTGTATATCTACTGTCTCTGATAAATCCGATTTCTCCGTGAATGTTTTCATGAAATTTGTACAGTTTCCAAACATTATAGTAACACCAACTTGTTTGTATTCGGAGTTGATCTGTATTAAAGCCTTCATACCATTCATGTCGATATAGTTCATAGACGAACAGTCGATAATTATATGCGTGAGAGGTACGACGGGTATTTCGTTTTCATAATTTGTTTTTGACAGCGACATTCTTTCATCGTTCTTACCGTTATTTTCGCTTTGATTTATGTTAATTTCAACATTATTTTCTAAATGTTTGTCTTGTTGTTTTCGAAAGGCTTTTGGATTAAATGTTGCTTTGTACAATTCTTTTACAAATTGATCAGCAGTAGCAAAATAAAGAGATGATTCCATTCTAAATATTACAATTTTGGAATTGGATAATGGAATATCATGAGTCTTTTGCTCCAAAAGACGATCTTCTTGCTCAACTTTTCTAATGGTGTACGAAGATGAATTCTGACTTTGCACGACAACTGTTAAAAGACAAAGTAGCACTCCAACATACAGGGCGTAAGGGAAATCAATTAGAACACCGCACAATACTGTTCCAACAAAGATAACGAAATCATAACGATTTACTCGCCAAAGTTTCGGTAGTTCCTTGAACTGGTATAATAGATTTTTAACAGCTACGATGATCATTACTGCGAGAACAGCTTTAGGAGCTGATTCTAAATATTTTCCTATGAACATTATTACAAGCAAGACAAAAATAGCTGATACTATTCCATTCAATGTTGTCTTGGCGCCCATTGTACTTAATATAACTGTACGAGGTGGTGCAACGCAAGATGGAAAGCAGGAGAAAAAAGAGCCACCTAAATTTGCAATGCCATATGCGACGAGTTCTTGATTGTCGTCAACTAAATATTCGTGTTTCACTTCACAGAGTCGGGCCATCGAAATCGTAAGCACAAACACAATGAAACCGACAACAACACTATGTCCAAGTATATCTACCGACACTCTTGGTAGCTCCGGCGTTGGTAGACCAGGAGGTATTTCTCCTACTACACCTATACCGAAGGTGTCGTGTAACTTTGCAAAGTATGAAATAATTGTTGCTACAACAACTAAAATTATATCGATTGGTATTGGCATTTTCATTTTGTTTTTGAATCTCTCATTGATGACATCTTTTACCAATACAAGTATTATTAAGCATATAACGGAGACTATAAATGTAGCAACATGAATCTTCGGAAACGCTTTGAATATTTCAATATATACATATATAAGCTTTCCTGGTTTGTTGACGGGAGGAATCTTTATGCCAAGTGCATTAGGGATTTGACTGGAAATGATATGAATAGCACCGGTTGTGGTAAAAGCTGCAATGAAAGACGATGACAGATAAGATGTAATGAAACCCATTCGACACAACCCCATGATGAGCAGCAATAATCCAACGATAAATGACGAACCTGCTGCTACCGACACCTTGTACTTTAACACGTCATCGTCCATGTACGGTGAAACGGTTGTTAGGTTATCAACCCTGGAACCGTTAACAGCAGAGTGATGACCAGGCAAATCATACTGTTCTAATCGCGATTCTACAAGTTCTGCTGTAAAAATTGCAATCACAGCATTTGTTCCGAAAGAAATGTGTTGAGATGTTCCGAAAATCACATACAGAAGAACAGGAAAAAAGGACGTATACAACCCGTACGCCGGCGACAATGATGCTAATATGCCGAACGCAAGTCCTTGGGGGAAATGAAGGCAAGCCACAGATAGGCCACTTACTAAATCATCTAAGATGTAATTCCTGACCTTATACGTTCTTACAACGTTTATTACTGGGAAAAGTGTTAGTAAATATGCACATAATTTGGAAAGGGTGCATTTGTTCGAAATGTTTTCTAAAAATGACTTCGATGGGCTCTTTGGTTTGCCATAAAATTCATATAATTCAGACTGTGTTTTACGAGATCTGGAAAGCTGTAAATTGTCAGAAAACATTTCTCCGCCGTTGATGCTCATGATAATTAGAACAGTAAACCAGGATAAATCATTACCTAAAAACAGAAAAAAATAGCAAATTATAATTCTTAGCTGACTACAAAACTTGACCATATAAGGTAACCGAAATTTGAAATCGAAATGCAATCGGGAAATAACTCTTGAATTTGTCATTTGACAAGGTTATCATACCTATAGGCACATCTTCAGTTTATAAACTTACCGTGAACAAATTAAGTTTCGTCAGCATTATATAAACCTTGTAGGAAAATATGCGACAAATAATTACATACTGAATAGTATTATTTTCTAAGGTAAAGCGCATAACTGTGATGTGTCAATGAACCAGTATGTCCTAGTATGCGCCTCGTCATTATATAAAGTTCTTACAATGTACAAAGTTCTTTGAACATCTGATGAAATGTGTTAGCACGGAGAAGGAGAACAAAATGATAATCGTCTTCATCATTAATCTTCGTCCATAGAGTTAAAACGGCATTAGCTGTTAAAATCATGTTTTCAAATTTGACTTAAATTCTCATATTTAATTTATGACTTATTAAAACGTATGTCCAAATGATAAGAAGTCTAAAAATACAATTACAAATGCATGGGATCAATCATGTGTATCAACATTTCGTGTGTATTTTAGTGAAGACATCATATAATGTACTATGGGGGTGACTTCAAAAGACTGACGACGGTCATTTAACTAGATGTAAACATAGATATAGATGTAAATAGAAAGCGAACTCTTGCATTTGTATTTTTCTAGGTCTGTTTGATTTCAAGTTATAGGTTAAAAATATATGTTAATCATCGCTTTAACCTGTATAATAATGTGTTTTTGGGGATCGAATAAGTCAATCAAACGATTTATGTTTGTTTTACCTTCAATGTTGAAATTATTTTCCTGTTTATATATGAACACACATAATTCATGCGTAACGCATCTCTAATGGTTACATTGAATTTCATATGAACACGGATTCACTGGGGTCGAAATTATAATTTCCAAGTGAATAACTCATAAGCAATGTTTCTTATCCTATTTTAAACAAAATTGAACCAAACTGACTTCTAAAAGCGAATTATTATTGCACTGTTTTACTTTCATTTATGATTAAAAAATTGTTTTTAAATAATGTATCTCGTAGCTAATGTCTCTTTAAAATGAGATGTTGTGTATACGTCGATGAAAATTCAGCCTAATTATTAAAAACAAATTGCTACGATCTACCTCAGTCTTGAAATGGAGCATAAAAATAGAGATAATCAAAGCTCTGCCACGGTATCCGACTTCCAAATAGGACAACAAACACCTATTTTGTAATGATGAACAAAGCAGTGATCGCGAACAAATTTTAATTAATAAGATGATGAAGTCGGATTTGTTTTCATTGACGTACCAGTTAACTTTTGATAATATTAAATTAATCCATCCTAACTTTTACCAACTTGACACATTTTCAAAGTCAGTAGTTATCTTTAATTCCGATAAAGATAGTTTGTCCACTTTCATTGACAATATAAACTTTTTTAAAGCAATCTTTAGAATGGCAAATGTGCATGAAGATCAAATTGGTCCATTATTTATATATTTTATGAGTAGACAAGATGCAGGTTGCATTTCTGTACTGAAATATTGACAATGCAATTTACCATAGGAACTCCTTTTACGACTAAAACTGTACCACTTTAACTATGAAGTTTTGAAAAAAATCTTATCCTAGAATTAAAAGTTCATATGCACCACACTTTTTTTCAAAGGTCAAAAAATAGGGTTGTGCGGCATATTTTCAACGTTTATATGCCCTGAACTTCTCAGAGTTTAAACTAACACCAATTTTCTTAACTACCCCTACCTCGAATGAAAGGTTACCACAGATTTCAATGTAAACAATATGCACATGCATATGTTCTGGTAACATTTCCAAGTTATGCCTCTGTGAGATGGAAGACAGAGAGCATAACTGGGAACCAGTATGTAAACAAAATTAATTTTCTATGAATATTCAAGATCTCCCCAAAAGAGGCGTGTTTTGAGAAACAGCTGTATTTATAAAGTGCAACCTGTATGTTTATAAAATTGTAATGTTTAAATGTATGCAAGTACGTTTGAATTGTGCATACATAAATATTGCACTGTGTTTATACTCGGTAATAACAGAAAATATATCCATTCAGTATTCAATCATTTATTTTGACTTGAAATTCAATTGCAAAAGTTCGTAGATTTAAAAATGTTTGTAACTATTGATTTTTATAAACCAGGATTTCATAGATGTAAAAACTAGTTTGTGTAGAAGTGTACAATGGTGTGTTATCAAATTTTACAAAGTACGCTATCAACACTACCCACCGAAAAAATCTAGAATCTATAACGGTGAGAAAGGACCGTAGAAATAAAAGAAGATGTGGCATGATTGCCATGAGACAATCCTCCACAAGATACAAATGACACAGAAATTAACAACTATAGGTCACGGTACGACCTTCAAGCATAAGCAAATCCCATACCGCATAGACATCTATAAAAGGCTCCTAAATGACAAATGTAAACAATTCAAACGAAAACTAAGCATAAAGACCAAATGCCTTAAAAAAATGCTGATAAAGTTTGACACGTACACCACAATCTCATTAAAATCCGATGTTCTGATACGCTACCCTAGTGGAGGGTAGCGTAACAGAACATCGGATTTTAATGAGATTGCGTACACCATGTACACGATCATAAGGAAGTAAAAGAGAACTTACAATTGTTCAAATTATGTATCCATTATTACCAGCTTAGTGTACACTTCTTCCTTAAACAAATATATAGTTTGTTATTATTATCCAGAGCTTCCGAACCCATATCTGGTCTACAATTTAATCTTGAGATAAAGAATACACTTCCGGCAGTATAAAGATCAATATTTTAAATATAGCAACACTTACTGTTTTGTCAGATTCCCATATCCCGCTTACACTATGTAAATGAGCAATTTTCATTTTTTTGTCATTTCCGGGTTTTTTTTGTCATTTCCGGGTCCTGCAGAACCCCATTTCCTGTTTTCACGACAGACCTCATTTCCCGTTTTCATGACACAATAATTTGACTTTCACGTTTCACGCTTGCGAAAAATTGTCAATATTGGTCACGCTTAGACCCAATGAGAACCACACACTAGTCAGTATTTAACTTCACCCAAAAAGATGACTCAACTTCCCTCTATATTTAAAACCTGCCTACTAATTTAAATAGCATTTGCTCCCCTTGAACACTATTTGGCCCCTTCCGTGTCATTTCCCTTTAAATTTGCTGAAAAGTCATACTTTAAGTCCATTTACAGTAACGGCTAATATTTGATTTTACCATCTTAATTTCAATTTTCATATTGAACACATTTGACCATTCAATATGAGTTCCCATGTATTTTTGTCATATATGAAGGAGGTTTTAGGTCATGTTTTCCTAAACACCTTATTGCTATTTGTCTGTCTGGATTGTTAAAACCACAAAATCAAATATTGATGAATATGCAAGTTTTCAACAATCCCGGAACATTAACAAAGATGTGTGTGAGAGGGTGAAAATTACCCTTCTGATGTACTGATATTTTTAGCACCCCAAGTGAGAATCTAACTCAGGACTTTCAGCACTGTAGCCATCGGTCTTAACCACAAGATCACGAACTCACATTTGATGAACTAATTTCTTCTATATTAACTGTACGTGCATAAATTCTGTATTATTTGATAACCAATCACATTCACGTTGCATGTTTGCATGATAATGGGTTCTGTATGAGTGAACTGTAGTGTATTGCAAAATTAATGCAAATTGTGACGTCAGTGCGCCTTCACGTGACATAATTATTTGTAACCAAACCGGCTTCTCATGTAATGTAACGGTTTATTTCGTCCTCTGTGATATTTTATCCTGAGGATAATTTGTCCCGGTAATTTTTTTCCAGGCATGGTATTTCATTTCACAGGTTGATTTTTCCCAGAGGAGTGAAAATCTATCAGATTTCTGTGTTATGCGGATAGTATGTACGGGTATATATTTGCCGTATTATATTTCACAGAACCGTGTGAAAAAGAGTCCCATTAACTACTATGTAAGTTACTCTTAATCAATATATACCTGACTATAATTATAAAATGTTTACAAAGGTAAGCAACTGTCTAGGGCCAGGTAAGGGAGGGGAAAAATTAGTATTAGTACTATTTCGCAGAACGATAAACAGATGCATAGACAGACCAAGGGGGTGGGGGAAATTTAGCTTATGACATATATGTAAGAAATCATTGAAGCTTGATGGGAGTGGGCAACCCTCTGGTCCATCAGAGCCCCCACACCTTTTTGAAAAGTTCTGGATCTGCCACTGAGATTTGCAGGTTTTCTTAGTAAAGATACCTTAAAATATCACAAACTGTGTGCTTTCCAGACCATAGTTTACATTTTTTTTCATATTTTGCCGTGTCAAAATGACCTAAATTTAAAGGACAGTATATAGACCCAAAAATGGTATATCACATTCTACACATCAAGATTTTAGCAGGAAAGACTGCCATTGGAGTTTTTAACCATTGTGACTTTTTAATTTGATCTACTCCACTAATTAAAGTCGTTGAAGTAGAATATTTAATGTAGGTTTGTCCACATTTTGGTATATATTAATACATGTTTAGAAATAATGTTGAGCCTGTTCCTAGATGCCTGTTATAGACTTCAATATTTATTGTTTATTGAAAATAAATGGAATCAATTCTTTCAGAAAAGTTTAATTCTATGGAAATGTATCCCCCCTTTTATAAGTTGAAAAGGCTACATCGAGGTCAATATACAGTCTCCAACAGAAAACCAAAAAAGGAAAAATAAAGTGAATTTTGGAGAATTATTAAATGTACATGCATTTGAAATATTTAAGATATATTGTTTCAATTTTTTTAGTTCTAGGTTCCACAGAACTACCATTTTAGAAAACGATTTCAATGCTAAGTCTATTAGAGGGATATTTGATTTTCATTGGTTGTAAATATGGAATCTTATTCAGTGGCAAAGGAAATAGACACTGACAAGTCTTAGATAACATTTTATATAGTTTTGAATTTTTCTTCGTCAGTTGACTAAAATTAGATGGAGGTGTGTTCTAATTTCCAACAGAGGAGCAATCAACCTATATCAATATGTGCATGAAGCAAATTGATAGTTGCTAGATACTGAATGATTATATCCACAATAAAGGTTTAACCTGTGCATATATACTTAAAACAAGATAAAAAAAAGTCATGTCTTTTTCAGGACTTCTGAATCCAATCATGTAGTATGGAATGTTATTGAGATATGGTTTGGGTGGATGGATGGTCATGAAGGACCTGTAGTTCAAAGTATATCACTGGATTTAGCTCTTTGTCTAAGTGTATTATTAAAGTACTTTGCTTTGAGCTCAGTTCATTGTTATGCAATTCATTCTTTGTGAAATCAAGATTTGACAAGACAACTCTAATGGACAAGGATTTGTCAAAGTAGTATCATCTCTATGTACAATGTAAGTATTCAGGAGATAAAAGCATTCTATTTTGATTTGAACCATACATTTTATAAAAAAAAGTGGGAACAAATTTACCGGACAATGCTAGTCCCACTACTAGCAATATGATGCTAGGTTGTTTTAATACATCTGTATTGCCTGCTGATGACTCGGCCCTGAGTGTAAACGGTCCTTCAATTAGGAGGGGAAAAAATTATAAGGCCTATCCAGTCTAAGGGAGCTACCATTTGATTTTTATGGGGGGAGCTAGGATGAAATTTGAAAAAAAAGGCAGGACAGGATTTTGAGTAAAAAAAAAAGGCAGGATGAGTAACTTGGCAAAAAAAAAAAGGCAGGATGACAATTGTTGTAAAAAAGTCAGGATAAGCTAAGAAAAAAAGAGGCAGGACCGAATAGACTGAAAAATAAAAAGGCAAGACAGAGATTACAACTAAAAAAAAAGGCAGGACAAAATTTTTCATCCTAGCCCCCCCCCCCCCCCCCCATAAAAATCAAATGGTAGCTCCCTAATCGATTTCTAAAACTATACTTCATTGCACATGTTCAACATTTTTATACAACCACAAAAAATTTGGGGTCGTAAATTGGTATCCTGTCCGAAAGATGGTTTCTGGATAATAACTTTATTATAAGTCAACAGAAATCAACAAAATTATAACACAACGTTTATAACCACAAAAGGAAGCTTGGGATTGATTTTGGGGGTTATGGTCCCTAAGGTTTAGGAATAAGGGGTACAAAGATGCCCAAAACAAGCTTTAATCTAGTGTCGGTTTAAAAAGTTGTGTATAAGTATTTCAATTGTTCTGAAATTGTACCACAATGTTTAATACCATAAGTAGAAGGTTCGGATATATTGTGTGGGTTATGGGACAAACAGTCTAATAATTACGGACCAAAAACAAACATTTTTGTAAATTCAAGACCCTTAATTAGAGTTTGTCCAGAATGGTTCTTGAATTACCTAATACCAATGCTTTATGAAATCTTCTTTGAAAATTGGAGTTATCTTTCTTTGTTCAGTCAACTTAAATCAATTATACAATATACAATGCAATATTCACTTTATTACCAACTGATAAATTAAAGCAGTCTTTAATAACCATTCAGTGATTGCAAGCACTTTCTAGGGTATGCCCTTTTACAAATGGAAAAATTATACATTTTTTTAGTTTCTGATCTCTTAACTGAAGTTTGTCTCCTCTAAATGTTTCTCATTTCAGAAATTAAGAAGAAAATTTCTTTAGATATTTTTGTTTGAAAGGATTAATATTCAGCAGCATAGTGAATTGCTCCTAACACAAAAGCAAAACAAATATTTAAGTTCATTAGACCACATTCATTCTGTGTCAGAAACCTAAGCTGTGTCATCTATTTAATCACAATTCAAACTCAGAGCTGTTTCCAGCTTGAATGTTGTGTCAATACTAGCCCCAACTGTTCAGGCTTCGACCTCTGCAGTCGTATAAAGCTGGGCTCTGCGGAGCATCTGGTCCATTCATTTGTTTATTTTTCAATTTGTGTGAATTAACATAGTTACAGTAAATGCTAATTACTGCACTTTCATACCACAACAAATATTGTATTGGTACATGTATCACTCAAATGTGTATCCATATAACAAAAAAAATGAAAAGGAATAATTTTGCATTACCTTTTGAATACTATGACTTTTTAGATATGTAGACATATTAAGACTCATTAGTAGATGTTGATAATATTGGCTTAAAATGCTTGAAATTCTATCAGATTACTTTTGGAGCAGTTATGAGTTTTGAAATTAGAAAGATCATATCATATGCAACAAGTGTAGTAAGTTTCAAGTTGATTGGAATTCAGCTTCATCAAAAACTACTTTGACCAAAAACTTTAACCTGAAACTCCCACTTCCATTTTCTATGTTCAATGGACCGTGAAATTGGGGTCAAAAGTCTAATTTGGCTTTAAAATTAGAAAGATCATATCATAATGAACATGTGTACTAAGTTTCGAGTTGATTGGACTTCAGCTTCATCAAAAACTACCTTGACCAAAAACTTTAACCTAAAGCGGGACAAACGAACGAACGGACCCACAGACCAGAAAACATAATGCCTATCTACTATTGTAGGTGGGGGCATAAAAAATTTAATAAATAACACTCATAATGCTCAGATTTGGTTGTCATCGTGCAACATAGTTAATAACACCATATAGAAAAAACATAGAACTCATTTTGTCATAAGACACTGTCAAACATCCATACATACTATCCACACTCATCTGTGTCCACACTTGTTTTCTGTGGTAATAAGTCTTTTATTTCAACTTCGCTTTTTGGTAAAACATCGTCTGATGATCACGAGATGTGCTGCATATTTTATTTAAAAAAAAAAAGAAGTGAGGAATGCATCCATCTCAATTTCAATCAACGTTTCCTAAACTGGAAACTTGATGAAACTAGGTTGAATTGAATATTAATGTAGTGAAGTGTACTTTGGAGTTTGTAAGTCCTCCTTCCTTGTTTAAGCCACTTGTTTAGGGCGAATGGAAGATCGAATTATTAATGTGGTAAAGGATACGGCCTGGTATTAAGATCACAGTCCCCACTCGTGTAGTCACAAACATTAAATCTTTCATCTTAATGTTTATCATTGTTTCTTTATTCGTGCGTGTCGCAATAGAAGAATTGCTAGATGTTTTTGTACTTATATTTACCAGTCTTTACAATTTAATAATTGTTGAAATTCTATAAGCATCAATTTGTATATATACATCACCCATCTTAAATGTTCAAAAGTTAATTTATATTCGAAAGCGCCAAATCAAGATGATATTAAAACTAAATCTATTCTTCTTACCTTGAAGTTATACAACATTTAACAAGTTTGACATACAATGCATTTTATACCGTCTCAAAAGTTGCACATGGGATACTTTAACATTCATTTATTTAATAAAAGAAAAAGAAAACATCCAGTTATATAGTACGGGTTCAATAACCTGGAGGTTTAAACCATACGGTTAATATTAAGATATCAAGTTGCGACGGTAAAGAAAGTCGAATTGCGGGTATTAAAAATTGAGCTGCGAGTTAATAAAGACGACTTGCGAGTAACAAATATCGATTTGAGAGTTACAAAAGTCTAGTTTCGAGTTAAAATTCGAGTTGTAAGTTAAGAATGTCGAGCTGCGAGTTGAAATTATAGTGGAGTAGCGAGTTATGAATGTTGAGCTGCGAGTTGAAAGAATAGGTGAGTTGCGAGTTAAGAAAGTCGAATATTGTATAGTTGCATTCACCTCTGCGTATAAAGCTTCTATTATTTGTTTTACCGAGATCTTAAAAATGCATGTGATTTATGTTAGAAACGAAATGCCTTTTTAATCGTCCGAAATGAAGTTACCCTGGGGTTAATTTTTCACTCCCGTCTTGTTGTGAAAATCTAAATACAGTGTTCACCATTTAAAGTTATATTCGAGATAAGATATTAAAATGGTAATATATTTTCCTATATTTTAACAATCCAACAGCATAAACAGGGTAAGAAAATTTAAATTTCCCTCAAACTCCAACTTCGTGAATTCCTCTCACAGATATGAATTTATTCCTATTATTCATCATTCGACAAAGAAAATTAAATACATACAAGTATATTGAGAAAACATAGATGACTAACTTTAAATCACCTTAATGTCGGATTTTTTTACAACACAAGATAGATTGCTTGCTTTTTTTCTAAAACCACAATTGTTCATTGAGGAAGTCCAAACCGGCTTATAGTATACTGATGTCGGGCGGATAAGTGGACGGAGAAAAGCGATACCTAATTTGATTTCTTAAATCAACTTACAGGAGGGAGTCTCTTACAGTATTCAACCCAGATACTTGAAGTTTCACAAAAAGTACAAAGTGTTGAAGCTGTGCAATTCGTGTACCAAGTCAGGACTACGACTGTTGCTAATCATTCGTTTCATGTGTTTGAGCTTTTGATTTTGAAATTTGATAAGGAACTTTCCCTTTTGAATTTTCATCGGAGTTCAGTATTTTTGTGATTTTACTTTTTGCAATTATGGAATTTTATAATAAAATTCTCAAATAGAATTTTAAATTTTCGTTTTATATTAATCCTTCATCTAAAATTTACATCTAGTATTCAAATATTCAAATTGAGCTGGAGTTATATATTAACAGAACTGAAACAGAAGTTAGATCATTTATATATAATTAGTTACAGCCGATTGCATTGACTGTGTAGATTAAGGTAATATATTTGTATCTTTGATTAGCTTGCTTGAATGCTAGCTGAACCGTGAATTCATTATTATGTAAAGTTAAATATCCTCCCCTTGAAGTAGCCTAGTCCAACAGACATATATAGATTGGTTATCTGTCGAACTAGTCTTCTCTAATTTTTGTGCTATTTTCACATTTCCTGACCGGTGTAAGAAAAATATTTCTCCTCACTAGTGAAAAATCTGTTCTCGGCAAATGATTAGTCGAAATTTGATTATCACGTCTAAATGATTTGTTTTCTTCTGAATTTTCCTATTGTGACGTCATGAAAAAAGGCGACCATGCCTGATGACGTCGCATATAAAGAACACAAGTTTCTGAAAATCTTTGAAAAAGAAGGATAAAAATCAATAGAGAAACAGATTCCTACACTATAACTCGTGTATTAAGATATTTTTCCACTCTCGACAGTTAAATTTTAGTTATTTAAAGAGCTCGGCAAGCCTCGCGCTTTAAATAATAAAATTTAACTGTCTTGAGTGGAGAAATATCGTAATACACTTGTTGCAGTGTTGGAATCTATATTACTCTTAAAGGAGGGTAGTTTTCGTAACCGAACAATTACTTCACGGTTCAGCTAGTAAGCAAGCTAACCAAAGATAATACCTTTATCTACACACTCAATGCAATCGGCTGTAAGACAGAAATTACAGAAACATTCTTGCATAGCAGAACTGGAATACGATCAATATCAGCACTTGTTGCATTCATTACAACTGTATGAATTAATAGTATTGTTGTTTTAACCTAAATCAATAAACTTCTTTTTCTTTTAAAATATCTCCATTTTAAACTTTAATACACTCTGTATCTACATTTGAGATTAATAAACTGTGAAAAGTTTACTTAAAATAGTTATGGAATATTTATTTGTATCTCGTATCCCATACAAATATCAGTGTCAACGCCAAAGCTGTTTTTGATCATTGTCATTTGAAATAATATAACTCTTCCTGATTGCAGTACCAACATTGACGCCTACATTTTTTATCACATAACAAAAGAACGGTGCAAATGAAAAAAAAAAAAATGATTTTATTGCATGCAGTGTGGCGAAACACAAATATTGAAAAAGTGAAGAAAATTTGAAGAAATGAACTAATATATTGCAAATAAGGCACTACCCGTTAGATATAGACATAACACCTAGAATGGTTCATTTGCTGGATTTGGATTAATTATGGTAAATAAATTAGCCCTTTATAGCTTGCTTTTCGGTGTGAGACCGGGCTCCGTGATCACTTTTATACATTGTGACTTGGATGGCACTCATACCACACCTTATATATAAACTCTCGTACAGTATATATATCATACTAAGTTTACTGTATATGCAATTGGTTTCTCTAGATCTACGCCGATGAATACATTGGCTGTACCAGAAAGAATATGAGATAATCCTTATGTCTATTATTTTGTCCCACTTTTTGAACATAGTGTTATGTATTAATAGAAACTTCCTAAGTTTGTGATCAAATATAAAGGTATGCAGTCATGACATTTATTAATCATTCTGCTTGCATGAGTCTTGCTACGTATATCATGCAAATCATACATAATGTATAAAATAAAACTAAATTATGTAAGATATATAAAAGGAAGTTCACTATATCATAAAATTTATTCATCATTAATTACATAAAATATAATATGGTGAATGCATACATGTACATCTTATGCAAGCGCAAATAAAAAGGATACAAATAGAATTGATAGGATTATACTTCGGGTGGCTTTATTAAAAAACACCCATTGAGGCTCTGTAAGCAAACTTCTAAATTGGATCTGTACTCAGAATTTTAGAAAAACTTTATAACATACAATTAATGAGACCTCTGCTTGTTGTAAACACATTAAAGGATTACACAGAATTTAATTATTTTGATTTATTTATATTTTAAACATTTGAAAATTGACCTTATTCAGCAAAATGATATATATTTTTATGAATGTTCATTTTGTTCAGGATAATTCTTTATATGTTTCATTTAGCCTATTTGGTTCTGCTTATTGTTGGAGGCTGTATGGTAACTATTGTGTCAATTGTCATCGTGTTTTGAAATCCTAGCTAAAGTATTGACGTATGCAAGAATAAAGGGGGGAACAAACTCACAATACATTGTAGAGAGGCCGGAATCAGCAACAGGAAAAGCTAGAATACAATAAGTATTCGAATTGTTTAATGAACAATAAAGTTGAAATATTACAATATTAGATAATATTTTACACATTGTTTTTTTCCAAAGTATTTGTAAATTGAAAACATTAAAAAAAAAAAATGAAACATACATTTTTAATTGTTCGTAATATAATCAAACAGATATAATGAATACAGTACTTATGATCTAAAAACTTTCTTTTATTGAAAATAAGTAAATTTAACTATCAGAAATTATCTTAAGAATAAATAGTTTATTTCAAATCATTTCAAACTTACCTAGAATATAATAAGTGTTTAAAATGAACACACATTGTAAACCTAGGCTTTTATAGACTTTATTGTAATTACTGATTATCAAATTATCTTTGATGTCACGACCACTACTGGTAAAATTTCGAATCATGAACGTAACAAACAGATGTTTACGATTATTGTTTAATTATATCTAATCGTATGTGTGTCCAATACTTGACCATCAAGTAAAACGACACTAATGTAGCATCTGCTATTTGTCACAAAATACATAATTAAATTTTCATTATGATATAAATTTTCATAAAATTGTTGATCTTTAACGTGTACTGACTGATAAATTACATAACAGTCTTTGTGGAATTGAGCAACTCAATTTCCATTCTTAATAACATCATATTGATACCAATAATCTATAATAATATCAGGAATAGTTAGATGGATAGTTTACAACATAGTTTGTCCAAAGTCATGTCAAATCTACTTTTATAATTTAAAGCATCAACAATCTATACCTTATATTGAACAATAG
>CM034351.1:93793842-94233459 GCA_019925275.1 Mytilus edulis | reverse complement strand
TAGCAATATAAAACACAATTTTACATTGCAATAAGTGCACTCCCTTTAAAAAGATGACTGTTCCACCAATCATATAAATCAGAAACAGTGTCATACCAAATTCTGGCATGATCTTCCAAATGGAAAAGGAAAGATTCTGCACTAGTTGGTTTCGATAAATCATAACAAGAACAGTATTGTCGAAAAGTGTTCAACCAAGTTTCAGGGTTTTGTAAATTGTCACCCTTAAATTTTTCAATCTTTAAAATAGAAGACATATTAAATATGTTCAGAGTATGTACTTTTGTCCTACCTGCTGAAGCGCTTAGTGTTGTTGTTCTTGGTGGTGCAAATGTCGTTGAAACTGCTATAGTAGATGCGGATGAAGCTGGAACAGTTGTTGCTGCTGTCACAACTGCTAGTGATGCCGTTGCAGTGTTGGATGAAAAATGAGACGGTGTCTGTAAATCAGGCAATGAGAGTTTATTTACCGCCAATGGAGTTCCAAGATAAGGTGGTTGCACTGGTCCAGGTGTTGGTGTCCCTGTGGAATTTGTTAGAAAGGTTTGCGGAATTTTAGGTCGAACCAACCTTGTTGGTTGTAAAGTCCTTATTGGTGTTGATATGATTGACGGTATAAACGGGTTGTTAACAGGAACAGGTCCAGTTGGTTGGTCACAACTATATTGAGGAGGCAGTGTCCACGGATCTTGGTCAAATGGTATTGTGGTGTCCTCACGTTCAGGTAATTTATGTTCGAATTGATGATTAACTACCAATTCCTCCTCTTCGGGCAAAATGTTCAGTTGGTAAAACGCTGTGTTCACTTTATGATGTTCTGCCTCTTTGCTGTAATTAAGAGGTGTTTTACCAGGCTTTGTAGGTTTTCTGTTGCTTTTAACATCCTCACACCATTCTATTGTGCCAATTGTTATCGTGTTTTGGATCCCTAGCTAAAGTATTGACGTATGCCTCAATAAAGGGGGAAACAAACTCACAATTAATTGTAGAGAGGCCGGAATCAGCAACAGGAAAAGCTAGAATACAATAAGTATTCGAATTGTTTAATAAAGATTAAAGTTAAAACATTACAATATTAGGTAATATTCTTCACATTGTTTTTTCCAAAGTAATTGTAAATTGAAAACATTAATAAAAAATGAGAAACACACATTTTTAATTGTTCTTAATATAATTAAACAGTTATAATGAATACAGTACTTATGATCTAAAAACTTTCTTTAATGAAAAATAAATAAATTCAACTATTAGAAATTATCTGAAGAATAAATAGTTTATTTCAAATTATTTCAAACTCACCTAGCGGACAATAAGTGTTCGAATTGAACACAAATTGTAATCCTAGGCTTTTATAGACTTTTTTGTAATTACTGATAATCAACTTATCTTTGATGCCACGACCACTACTGATAAAATTTCGATTCATGGACGTAACAAACAGATGTTTACGATTATTGTTTAATTATACGTCCAATACTTGACCTTCAAATAAACAGAAACTAATGTAGCATCTGCTATTTGTCCCAGAATACATCATTAAATTTTCATTATGAAATAAATTGTCATAAATTTGTTTATTTTTAACTTGTACTGACTAATAAATTATTTAACAGTCTTTGTGGAATTGAGCAACAATTTCCATTCTTAATACAGCATATTGATACCAATAACCTATAATAATATCAGGAATAGTTAGATGGATAGTTTACAACATAGTTTGGCCAAAAGTCATGTCAAATCTACTTTTATAATTTACTAGAAGCAATTTCGGTGTTAGAATTGTTCATCTTAGAAAAAAAGAGGCCCACTTGAGGCTAAATTTACATAGAATTTATACTCTCCTGTGTAAAGAATTGTTCACATTCTTGATAATTCATGCAGCAAATATTTCAAAAGTGTTTCATTTTGTAGTTTATATCAGACATAAATAATTTTTCATTTCCTACTGTTTGAAAGGACTTTTGTTGGAAAATAATACTCCCAAGGGACATAATTCAGCTTTTTCATTGATTGATACAGGCAACAAAGGCAACTTTACAGCTGAGTATTTTACATATTTAATGTTTAAAGTGTCTAATAATATCTTTGTTTTCATCATCTCAAGACAGAATAATGGATTTTTATAACAAGCTCTGAAATTTTTAACCACAATATGGCATATACTAAAGTATGGAATGGAGATTAGTATGAAAAATCTTGAATTTGTGCATTTGTTGTAAATTTTTGATAAAATGAATACAAATTGAATGGAACTGTCCATTTTATCTGTTTAAATTGAACTATTTATCATTCTTTTTATATAAGATCAAGATATGATTGGATACAGGTTGTTTATTAAGGCTTTTCTGAAAGAAGTAGAGAATGAGGTAAACCAACATGCAGGGGTGGGGACATAAAATGATCTATGTTTCTTTAAGTAATGGGGACATACAAGAATTTATTGTAGCCAAGGTTTTCACAATAGCCCAGTATTGCATTAATAATCTCATATGAATTCTTTATATCTTTATGTCACAGTATAGGGAAAACAGTAGTATTTAATTTCCCCAGCATTAGGTTGGCCTTTTGGCAGGTGAAAGAGTCAAATTATGAGCGCTGTGATTGGATGTAAGGGTACAATATATTTTTTATTTATCTATGAATAACTGCAGTGTGTATATTTACAATATACATTTTGAAACTTATTAAAACATTTTCTAGAGAATTATTCGAGAAGACTTCCAAAATTTCATAAATTTGGTGCAAAATGACGGTGGGCATGGATAACATAAACAAGCTCCGTTGCCGGAAGTTGGTCATGATACTAATTGGCTTTAATTTTTAAAACAGAATAATAAAGTACTAACACAACTTATAACTGTTTTATCCAGGTTTATATCTTAAAAAGTGGTAAATTTATAAAATGTTAATATTGTCGCCAATGGCAGAATAAATAGTACCGTTTTTCATCTATGAGGGGGAGGACAGGGGGTACCCTTCTCCCTTCTCCCACCCGTCTTCTCCTTTCTCCTACCCCCGTTCTCCTTTCTCCCATTAGAATAAAACATCTCCTTTTGAGATACTTTTTCTTGAAATATTAGAAAAAAATTTAAAAGGAGAGATATTTTATTTTTTCTCCTTTCTCCAACTTTTTCTCCTTTTTCCCAGCCTTCCTCTCCTTTCTCCTACCCCTTTTCTCCTTTCTCCCACCACCTTTCTCCTTTCTCCTACCCCCTTTCTCCCCGTCTCCCTTACCCCTGTCCTCCCCCTCCTCTATATATCATAGTAGTATAATTGTAGTTTACATGTAGATAAACGCGAAAAATAATTTTCCTCTATATATATATAAGGAGGTATAATAGTTGTGGTTCTTGTGATCTAAAAACCATGATATGGAGAATTGGATTTATTTTTCATTTTTGTTATCCATCATACGATTGGTCGTACTTGTGCATGTTTAAAACCTTTCTTCCACCTGCGATTAAAACCGGAAAACCTGTCTGTGACTAAAAGTCAGTCTGATGACGGAATCAATATCTGGACACCCTAAAAAGGTGTCAGACCACCAATTAAAAGTCCCTATCTGTTCAACCAAATTTTGCAATTTTCATGGCTTTCTAATTTTTTTTTATCTTAAGTTTAATTAACCTCTTACAAACCAGGTATGTCCTGAATCGTACAGGTATCACCTTTTTTCATACCAATTTTCAGCATACCTTTAAAGCCATATAAGAAAGAAGAGACCTTCCGAACTGATGTACCACTAAAAATAACCCCTGGTTTTCTTGAAATCTTAAATTAGTATACTATGGAGCGCATTAATCCTCAAGTTTTAATGTCAACTCATAGACAACTTCGGTAAATTTGGCCTCAAAACGGTCTTAATATATTTCTCTTTCACCAAAAGTTTCATTTCTGCAAATTTGTTGGGTAGTTTAAGTAAACAATGACATCAAATGCACTATTTTTTGTCCGAGTAGGCATACTTTCACATACGTTCTAAATTTGAGCGAGTAAATGGTGGTGTGACACCTTATTGTCGTTTTTCTCCCCAAAAAACTCAATCTGAATAATCATAAGAATGGATGACAAATGCGACTATGCATGTTACCTATAGGACACAGAGGCATGATGATTAATTTATAGTGGAAAGAAGAGAAGCGATACATAAAATGAAGTCTTCTCGTTTAATAGTATAGAAAACATCAACAATCTATACTTTATATTGAACGATAGCAATATAAAACACAATTTTACATTACAATTTAACCAATAGTCGTTAATTTCTATATCATTTAGTCTCTTGTGGAGAGAAGTCTCGTTGGCAATCATACCATATCTTCTTGTTCTTTTATTGGTACATATAACATAAGAATTAACTCAAAATAGTTTGAAAACAATGTTAAATGCAACTTAAAAAAGAGGTGGCAATCTTCCCATTATATTTGATTGAAAGTATGATATTGTTAGTGTCATTTATGCTAGGATATAAACCGTTAAGCATATTTCCAAGCAACATAACAAAGCTCTTTTCTGTTTAATTTGCGTGTACGTATATAATATAGTTTACCCCAAAATAGTATATATGTTAATTAAGTATGGGTTTTTTTAGTAAAAAAATAGAGGCAACAACAAAAAATCTTTATTGCTAACAGACTAACAGAACAACTGAGAGACGATTTATAGTTGATGTGTAGTTGACGGGTTTTTATAACTCAGCATGCATATCGTAGAATAATCGTGTACATTTCATTTTAAACCATTTACCCCTTTTTAGTATATAATTGCAGGATATTTATGGTTCTGCGGTACCTGTGAAAATAGTATATATCAAAATTCTAAACCAGTTATTGTATGAGAGTGTATTACAGACACCTGCCTAAACTATCATGTATACACGGCTCAGTGAGAGAATGACACCTGCTTTAACTATCATGTATTCAGGGCTCAGTGATTTCCAGAGAATAACACCTGCTTTAACTATCATAAATTCAGAGCTTATTTAGACCAAAAAACAATTTCATCACGGTCGTCACCTTTGTCATAGTATACCTTGTATTGAGTTTCAATACCTATAATAACGTATATGATATAAAGTTTCATTGTTAGACCTAATTAACTTAAGTATCATAAAAGAATGTCTTGATTGCATAGTATACCTTTCGAGAATATAGAACTCAATTAGCAGTACCAACAAATCCATATTTATTTCGTTGTTCAATTGAATTCAGAAGGTTTCCATTATGTTTCTATGGAAACCGTTTTTTTTTCTCTTTGAAATATCGTATATCTCTTTTCCCTATGTATAATTATCCTGAAAGCTCGTGACATTACCTCAAACCTACCTGTGATTTAAGGGTTAAAATTCCGTCATTATTCAATAAAAGACAAGCAAATTACAGCATCAAAGGTAAGGATTTTCATTTTCCCGATCTCAAACCAAAAACAAAACAGTTTTTAAGTTCTTTATTAGTGATGATTTATTTAATTTTTAATATTCACAGAGAAACTACATCATTAATGCAAGATTTATAAAGAAAGAAGATGAACACAATGTCAAATAGGAATTGTGTTCGATATTCAGTATAAAAATTTGTTTGCAATTATACTTTCTTCCAAATACAAATGTATAACAATTTAAAAGAAAAATGTTTATTTTTTTCTTATTAAGTTTCAATATTTGATCATTGTTTTGTAATCCTTTTTTTCAGATGCTGATAGACGAAACCGATCAAATATCTTTAAAAAGAAGTTTTTATTCGACAGAGAAATTAGACGAAACATATCGCAGAGTAAATCCACAGAGGAGGTCTTTTTTACAAAATTTCAAATCTCAATGTTTTTGTTCCAATAAAAGGGCATGGAATATTCTAACAACCGTCCTTCCGTTTTTGAAATTTGCTGCGGAATACAAAGTTAGTAATATTATATGTGATATCATCAGTGGGTTGACAGTCTCAATGCTGCACATTGCACAAGGTATAAGTTTCGCAATGTTGGCCGGTCTCAAACCGCAATACGGGTTATATTCATCAATCTTTCCAGTTGCAATATACTTTATCTTTGGAACATCTCAGCACATTTCCTTCGGATCAAACGCAGTGTTGGCTATTTTAACCAGAAATGTAATACAGAGAGAAGTTGAACTGCAGAGAGAAGGCTATTATTTGAACACTACAAATTCTGTCTTTACAAGACAGTTTCCTATAAATGCAAGTGAAGATTACATGTCCCTTACAACAGAGTCAACTATGATGTCATCCGAGGCAATGACTGCGAATGCGTCATACCAACCTGTTAATTACACAACTACTACAAAGAGAGTACTAACAACCGATGATGATGACTATTCTCGACTAAATGGAGAAATCGGTGTTATAGCTTGTATGATGACTGGTATTTGGTTGACAGGATTTGGAATCTTACGATTGGGTTGGATTTCGAAGTATCTGTCAACTAGTTTTATTGGCGGTTTCACAACTGCATTGGCCATTCATATTGCATCATTAGAAATTCCACCCATGCTTGGTATACAAGTTTTACCTCGTTTTGGTGCAGGAAGGTTAGTCTATATGTATGTTGACCTATTTACTGAAATTAAGATGACCGTTCTTGGTGACCTTACAATTGCCTTGGTAACTCTCGTTATAATCTTGACATATAGAATTATATCAAATAGATACAAAATACATCTAAAATTCCCTATACCTTTAGAACTGCTTATAGTGGCAATCGGTATTGTAGCTTCTTATTTTGGAAAACTGGAGAGCAATTACGACGTATCGGTACTTGGCGAGGTACCAGTGGGGTTTCCGATACCTTCAGTGCCTACATTTCAACGAGGATCTAATATGGTTACTGATTGCTTAATTATGGCGCTAATAATATTTATCATATGCGTTTCAACAGCGAGAACAGCAGGGAAAAAAGAAAAACAGTATACGGACTACAACCAAGAACTGATAGCATATGGGCTCTGTCATGTTTTTTCTTCTTTCTTTTCTTGTTTTCCTCAAGCCACTTCACCACCAAGAACAATGACTCTCAAACACTTGCGCGCTAAGACAACTTTTCACGCAATATTCACTGTACTTATAATGGCTTTAGTCATTTTATGGATTGGACAGGTTTTTGAATTCTTACCTATGGCAATGATAGGAGCCATCGTTGTGGCATCGATGACAGATTTGTTTACTCAGTTCTCTGAATTACCAAAGTACTGGAAGGTTAACAGGTTCGATTTCTTTACATGGATGATAACTTTTCTGGTATCAATATTTGCTGATTTAGATTATGGATCAGTTACTGGAATCGTTTTCTCGTTCTTGTCTGTTGTTGTTCAACACCAAGTTGCAAAAGGACGCACAATTGGCTTTTCCGATAAAGAAAGTGTCACTTTTGATGAAAAGAGAAGAATTCACGTAAAAGAATTTCCATCGGTTAAAGTATTTATGTTTGATGCACCGATTATTTTTGCAAATGCTGAAATATTCAAAGACAAACTTTATCGACATGTTCCTAAACCTCAAATTAAGACAGAAGCTGTTCGTTTACCATCTATTGATTCTGTTGGGAGCAGAACCAATGAAAGCGACTACTGTGATAACTTAAAGGTAAATGGTCACGTGCATGTAAAGAATGACAAAATTTGTTCAGTGGCCAAATTGAAACACGTGGTTATCGATTGCCAAAAGGTGAATTATGTTGATATTTCTGGAATAGATGTTCTTACTGAAGTAATGAGAGAATACAAGGAAGTTGAAATCAATGTTTATTTTGTGAACTGCTCGACGAGAGTCAGAGATGCACTACAAGCATCAGGTTTCTTCACATCATTCCCGAAAGATCACATTTTCTACGATGTATTTGATGCTTTATTTGCAATTGACAATTCCTTTCTAGGTACCCCGCTTAAAATTTCAACGGTCGAAGAGATAACAAAGCTATGAAAAAGATTTTCAAAGAGATATGTTTTGTTATTAGTCACTTATCAAAATCTTTGAAAGTTTGATGTTTGTGGCTTTGTGTCTAAGATATGATCAGAAAACAATGTTGTGATAAGTTGCTAAAATTTCTGTGAAGTTTTGAACTATTTTCGTATATTACTTTACTATAATTTTGAACGTTAACATTTTGCATAATAAACATAATCGTGGTTAGTGGGTGTATTTTGCATCTCTTTTATGAAGTATTTCATTTTTTAAATGCAAAAGACCAGAACGAACAGACAATCCTAATTTGAAGCAACATTGTCAATCGTTTGTCAGTAGAAAACACAGTATTCCAATAATTGTGCGGAAACGTCTTTTTGACATTAATTTTGACTTTTTCAAAATTGGTTAAAATTCTTAGTTACTATTTCAAATTAGATTTCAAGCTCTAAATGTGTTTGTTTTTTTGTTGTTTTTTTTGTTGGTTTTTTTGTTGTTGTTGCTTATTTGTGGTAAATGGACGTATCAATCTGAATAAATTAATCACCTGTCAAGCTTGTTATATAATTTTCACAGACGACACATAACTTTTTCGTCTGCGACTTCTAGATTTATATATTAGTCTCAGTTTTTATGCATAATCCTTTCAAATGTTAACTAATATCTTGTTGATTCTTTCTGTATTTCAAAAAAAAATATTGTGACTTCCCTGTGAATCTGTATTGTCATATTCATATATTATGTAATTCTTATAAAAGTTGCTGAAAAACTAATTTGTTTACATTATATTTGTACGTTTGTTAAATAATCAGTGTGTTTCAAATATTGGTGGTTAATTTGTGTTTGCTTAATGTCCAGTGGCAAATAGTTCATGCATGTTCAGAACTATTCAAACATTTAAACATCATAAACTCGTATAAATAATATAAATAGGAAGTAACATGTTGTTTATCAGTCAAACCCGATCTACCCATGACGTTTATTCCATGGCTTTAGGTTAATGGAATGCAAAGAACCTCATTATCAGACAATAATAGATTTACGATGTAAATGATAGTTTTACGTTCGTCCATTTTGGATGGACGCCGGTCGTCCATCTCAGATGGTCTAATTAATGTGACTCCCATGCTGTAAATAATAGTTAAAGCTTCTTTAATGCATTTACGGTCGTAAATTATAATTAGCTCGTAAATGAAATGCAATGTCTGTATAAAGTATCATGTATGCAAGATACCAGACGCTGTTGATATTGAAATATGTCGTTTGATCCAAAAAAGAAGACTCATTACAACTGTAGTACTTACTAGATATTGACGAAGCACAAGTACAGGTAATATGTACGGCGATATAAAAGCTTATACTTATTATTGTTTCTAAATGCATTGATTGTTATATTAGTTAATTTGTTTGCCCAAATTGGCACAAAGGCTCTCACAATAAATTTATACTTCGAATTAAAAACAAATTTTAAAAATCAAAGTTGTTCTACCTATTTGCTATCAAGTTTGAATTCGTATTTAAAAAGTACAAGATGGGTTTTAGACACCAAAAAAGCAACTCCTTTGATGGGTAGATATGAAAATACAAATGACATTTGTTTATCGATTTGTCAGTTATTTTTATATATTTTTCTTATTATTTATACGGCAGGTGATATCGAACTAAATCCGGGGCCAACGTCCGACTCACCGAATAACTACCTGCATAACCATAACGATAGTTCAACTGATATGTTAGATTTTTATCGTTATAAAGATCTTTTGACTTTTTCATGCCTAAATATACAAAGTCTGCTCCCTAAAAAATCTATAGTCGAAGCTGAGCTGGGGGACAGGGACATAATCTTACTTACCGAAACATGGCTCAAGTCCGGCATAGCTGATAGCCAAGTAAAATTAGATAATTTTAAAAATCCATATCGAAAGGATCGGGATGGAGACAAAATCGGTGGTGGGGTCATAGTTTATGTAAAAGATAATATACCAAGTAAACGACGTCATGATCTTGAAATACAAAATCTTGAGTGTCTCTGGATAGAAATTAACACACAAAAATGTAAATGTCTGTTTGGAGTATTTTACAGACCCCCTGATTCTAATGCGCAATACTGGGATAACATGAATTTGTCCATAGAAAATGCTTTCAATTCGGGTATTGATAAAATAGTAGTAACGGGCGATTTCAACGAAAATTTGTTGAATTATCGAAACACAAAACTTACAAATATTATTTTGCAAAACGGCCTGAACCAAGCAATTGATCAGCCGACATTCTTCTGCGAGACCAGTTCATCTTTACTGGATTTAATTTTAGTAAATGATCCTGACATACTTTTATATACTGAAGTCGGTGATAATATTTTGGAAGCTAATGTAAGATATCACTGTCCCGTGAGTGGCATAATAAACATTAAAAAAACACCAAATAAAGTTTTTAATAGGAAGATTTGGGACTATGACCACGCAGACCTAACTAAATATAAATTTGATCTAAGTGAAGTTAATTGGGATGATACTATTAATAATAATGACGTAAATGTTGCCGCGACAAAAATTACAGAAACTATATTAAAAATAGCTGCAAAACATATACCTTGTAAATTTGTCAAGTTTAGATCTCAAGACCCGCCATGGCTAACTGGTCATATAAAAAAACTAATTCGGCGCCGAAAAAGACTTCATAAAATGGCAAAAAAGAAAAATACTGCTGATTCTTGGCGACAATTTCGGTATGTTAGGAATCAATGCATAAATTTCATAAAAACAGCTAAACTTGACTTTTTCAACAAACAAATAAATATATTAGAGAATCCAGAAACCAATGTTAAGAATTGGTGGAAGCTTTTAAGAAATTTATCTGGACAGCCTTCGAAAGCGTCAAATTACCCCCCTTTGTTAGTAAATAATGAATATATAGAAGACGATAATGAAAAATCAAACGCATTTAATCTCTTTTTTTGTAAGCAAGCTACCGTGGATGATTCTAAAGCGTCTTTTCCTAATACCCCCATGTCCGATGATATACCAATTTTAAACAATATTATAATAACCGAAGAGGAAGTGTTTGATCACTTGTCTTTGTTAGATGTCACTAAAGCGACGGGCCCTGATGAAATTAGCGGTAGGCTTCTGAAGTATGCTGCTCGAGAGTTAAGTAGGCCCCTGGCTCAGCTTTTCAATAAATCTATACGTGAAGCTGTGTATCCAGAAACCTGGAAATTAGCAAGCGTTATACCAGTTTTCAAAAGTGGTGATAGAGAACTGGTATCAAACTATAGACCGATATCACTTTTGTCGATCATTGGTAAGAGTATGGAACGTTGTGTTTTTAAGCACTTCTTTAACTTTTTAACAAAACATAAAATAATAACAAGTGCCCAGTCAGGTTTCATGCCTGGAGATTCTACAATTAACCAACTCTTACACATAGCAGATTTATTTGGCAAAGCTCTTGACGCAGGAAAAGAGATTCGTGTTGTCTTTTTTGATATAAGTCGTGCTTTCGATCGAGTCTGGCATGAAGGTCTTATTTATAAACTTAAAAATATTGGAATAAGAGGAAACCTATTAAAGTGGTTTATGAGCTATTTATCAAATCGGAAACAAAAAGTTGTTATTTCAGGTCAATCCTCTGATACTTTTGGTGTGAATGCTGGCGTCCCTCAAGGATCAATATTAGGCCCCTTACTTTTTTTAGTATATATAAATGACATTGTAAACGACATAGACTGTAACATAAAACTATATGCTGATGATACTTCCCTTTTCATAGTAGTTGAAGATGAATATGCAGCAGCGAGCAAACTTAATTCTGATATAGAGACTATCAACAATTGGTCAGTCCAATGGCTGGTAAATTTTAATGCAAAAAAGACTGAAGCTATGACAGTTTCCAAGAAATCAGTTAAACCCCATCATCCACCTCTTTATATGAATGATGATATGATTTCAGAAGTAGAAAGCCATAAACACCTTGGTTTAATTTTTCATGAGGATGGTTCATGGCATTCTCATGTCAATAAAATAATTGAAAAGATAACACCTAGATTAAATTTATTTCGTGCCTTGAAATTCAAATTGAAAAGAAAGTATTTACAAACTATATATTTAAGTTTTATCCGACCTTTATTTGAATATACAGATATCATTTGGGACAACATTCCAGACTATTTAAGTGACAAACTAGAAAATATGCAACTTGAAGCGGCTAGGATAGTTACTGGTGGTACTAAGTTATCGTCCATAAATAAATTATACGACGAAACAGGATGGGAGTTACTATCAGAAAGACGTAAAAAACAGAAAATTACAAAATTTCACGAAATGTTTCACAATAAGACCCCTGATTATTTAAGCGACATTATCCCTCAACAATTGTTCAATATTCATAATTATGACACACGACGAACGAATGACACGCAACATATAAAGTGTAGAACTGCATTTTACCAGAAATCTTTTCTCCCCTCAGTTATTCGATCCTGGAATGCTATTCCGGACGATATCAGACTAAGTCCATCTAAGTTAACACTTAAAGGTTACCTTAATCAAAATGTAAGAAAAATGCCAAATTATTATTTTTATGGAGACAGGAAAGGACAAATACTTCATGCCAGACTTCGGATGGATTGTAGCAATCTGAACGAACATTTATTTAAGAGAAATCTTGTAGAAAGTAAAAACTGTACCTGTGGTAGAATCGAGAGCAGTAAGCATTTTCTCCTCGAGTGTAATAATTACTCCCTTGTCCGAAAACGTACGATAGAAAAAATTCCCTTCCCATACAATATAGAAACACTCCTATTTGGCTGCAATAACCTCAATCAAGAGGAAAATGTACTCGTGTTTAAACAAGTGCAACAATTTTTGGTAGATTCGAAGCGTTTTGGCTAATAGCGTCGTTCGTGCATGACAAAGATCGTAATTGGGTGAGACAGTCTTGACAAAGTCCTGTAAACACACTCCGCCGCCGGTTCATATATATATAGGAAAGATCTGATGAAAAAAAAATCTACTTTTTTATTTGCAGTTATTTCCCTTTATCTTTTTTCTACAGGGAGACGGATTAATATAAGGGAAACCTTGTTTCCGAATCCTTTTGTAATATGTTATCACTGTATTTATATGTGTATGCCATGTACATGATTTTTTGAAATAAATATGTTTAAAGTAAATGCATTGATTAACTTTTTGTCTCTAATTATAAGTACGTAGAAGAGAGTGTCGAAATCAGTATTCGTATTAACAAAACAATAATTGTCCTGTATTTTGGAATAAATTCCAACTATGACAAGGACATCAAATGTGTGTTTTACAGACATAACCAATTCAAATTAAGTTGTTCCTAAACATCCCTAGCTGTTTGCTAAATCCAATGTTTGATACTTAATGTATGCATACGGCGGGGAATTTTATGGAACGCCGTAACTGCCTTATGGTACTTCATTCTTTATCAAGATGAGGTTTTTCTTTATTATGATGAGTTTTTTTTATTATGATGAGTATTTTCTTTATCCGGCACAGATACATTTTCTAGTCCCTTATCTGAACAGAGGCGGATTTAGAGGGGGCAGGGGCACCGCCGTAACGTTTTATACACGTCTGTGCAGTCGACCGGTCTTTCTCTCTTGGGTACCAGCGAAGTATATTCTAAGAATGGCATCTCATAACCTCAATCTTTGTACTTTAATTCCTTTTCCTTTCAGTATTTCACGCAACATGCGTTCGCAACAACGAGGAAAGTCCACGACAATGCCGGAAAGTATACTGTCAAGGTTGTCATTTTCAATGTCAGAAAAATCTCTTTTCTGTAGTCCAAAATGAGCCATCCGTGAACATATTGTTCTCTCTGAGAGTTGTAAGAGATTTCCAATGTCCGATATCTTCACGTCACAATGCAACAACGATTCTAGTACATTTTTGTCGACATGGTATTGTGGATGGCCATTCAAACTATCAGTTTTCAGAGGTTCATGTTTACATACTTGATGCATTCCATTCGCAGTGTCATCATATGCGCTAGAATGTTAAATCTTAGATATAACAGTGCATGTTTTGACAGCATGCTGACAAAATTTAGTGTTATTTTTTCTTTATCAAACTTTTCGTGCACATGGATCAAGCCAACTTTCCGAAGAACTTTCAACATTTCTGATTCTGCCATTTTTCTTTTTGTTTGATCTTAATTCTCTTAATTTCCCATGATTCCCTTTTAACAGCTCATCATAATAAAGAAAAACCTCATCATAAAGTAAAACCTCATCATAATAGAGAAAAAGCTCATCATAATAAAGAAAAAGCTCATCATAATAAAAAAAAAAGCTCATCATAATAGAGAAAAAGCTCATCATAATAAAGAAAAAGCTCATCATAATAAGAAAAGACTCATCATAATAAAGAAAAAGCTCATCATGATAAAGAAATACCTCATCATGATAGAGAAAAACCTCATCATAATAGAGAAAAACCTCATCATAATAAAGAAAAAGCTCATCATAATAGAGAAAAAGCTCATCATAATAAAGAAAAAGCTCATCATAATAGAGAAAAAGCTCATCATAATAGAGAAAAAGCTCGTCATAATAATGAAAAACCTCATCATGATAAAGAATGTAGTACCATAAGGCAGTTACGGCGTTCCATAGCATTTGTCCGATTTCTACTATAAATCATATATGGTAGCAATAAACAGTTAGGAAAAAATATTAAAATTTGCCCTTATAAATTTTACCATCCCCTTTTCATTGCTTTCTTGCAATATCAAGCTTACTGTTTGTGTCATATCTGGGCATATGTATGTAATCAGAATCTTCCTTAGATTTTATATCCAGTATATAAAATGGTTAAATATAATTTCTTTTCGGTGTATCCATGGCAACAATCTGCATTTATTTGTTATAAAATATTGCAAAAAGGGGGGAAAAGATGTCACATATTTCCCCAAAATTTGGCTAAAAGTAGAATTTCAATCGCTTGAAGTAATACCTTTTCAGAAACTGTGTACATATATCATTCAGCAAATCCAATGAAAATCATATGTCTTTCATCTCATTTTTTTGTAAAATTGCGTCAAAAACTTCGTGTAAAAAAAAGTGTTTGTAAACAACTCTTAGCGGAAGAAGGGATCCCGTAGACCGCCCTACGTCACGAATCATGAATTATGCATATTCTATTTATAGGCTATTTATAAACGATTCTGAAAACACTTATTCTAAAAATAGAATATTCTCAACATGTACAACTATTAAAAAAAAAAAACGATACAAAATCATTAACTTTCATGAAACACGATCACATGAAAAAAAAGGAAAATGTACCGCACTACAGTAGCATATATCATTGTGCAAATATACAGATTCCTTTTTAAAATACACATGATACATTTCATATAGATATGATCAACAGTAGTATTTAGTGCCTTAATTATGTTGTAAAGACCTGCCACATGCACGTGGTCCCATGACTTTGGATATACTATGGAGTTAATAATATTTTTATTATCCGTTTAAAAGAGTATTTTTATGTAGGCAAATTGAAAAAAGATGTAGCTTACACATGTTAAACATGTTACACGTACTAAGGCTTTACAGGAGTGTGAGAGGGTGTTTAAACTGGTCTGCGTTTAAAGAAACGAATCTGTAATCTGACCCCCTGTTGTCTGACCATTCTACTATAGCTGGACGTTCTATAGGAACCATTGTTACTTGTTTACAATAAAGCTACTGTTAGGGCGTTCTACAGGATCCCCTGGTCGTTCTACATGATCCCCTGTTGTCTGAACCTTATATATCTACTACAGAACGTTCTATAGGATCCCTTATATTGTTTGTTTATCATGTATACACTAAAGGACGTTCTACAGGATCCCCTTGGCAGTCTACAGGATCCCTTGTTGTCTAAATATTATATATCTATCTACTATAGTATAGAACGTTCTATACATGCTATAGGATCCCTTATATTGTTTGTTTATCATGTATGCACTAAAGGACGTTCTACAGGATCCCCTGGGCAGTCTACAGGATCCCTTGTTGTCTGAATAATACTACTATAGTATAGAACGTTCTCTATAGATAGGAACAAGTTTTTGGTCAGGATTGTTCTGAAAAAACTCATACCAAATTTATGAAATATATTCTTGGTGTAAACAGAAAGTCAAGTAATATAGCTGTAATGTCAGAGATTGGTAGATTTCCTATGTATTTTACATAATTTTATCAATGTTGAAATATTGTCATAGACTGGAACGTTTGAAAGAAGGATTATTATTTGATGCATTTATATGTTGTTAACAAACAGTTACATAGTTCTAATGTAAATACATGGTATTCTAGTATAGATTATATTCAGAGAGAGATTGAATTACCAAAATTTGACCAATCAATTGGTTCTTTATGTCAGTATGTTAAAAATTAACTAAAAGTATGTAAAAGTTCTTTCATATTTTGGAATAAACTGAAGTATCAAACAATTAACTCCGAAAAAGGGAAAAAATTGTTTTAAAAAAGAAAAAATATTTAGAATTACAGGACTTCAAAAAAAGACAGTCAATTTGTAAATTAAGAATAAGCGCTCATTTAAAAGTTGAGACAAACGGATATTCAAAAAAACACATAGAAAGATCTGAGCGTCTTTGTTCTAATTGCTCATTCGGAAAAGTTGAAGATGAGCTTCATGTTTTATTAGAATGCCCTCTTTATGATATTCAAAGGGACGATTTTTTCCAAGACATTTCTAACAATTGTTATAATTTTATAAATTTAAATAAATCTTCTAAATTTTTATGGCTCTTGACCCAAGAAAATGTTACTCTATGGAAAAACTGGGCTGTTATATTGGTGACTGTTTTGAATTAAGGAGATCAGGTATGAACACTGACACTAAGTCAAGTAAACAATTTGAGAATAAATACATATATAATGTAATTTTATTATTCTTTTATTCACAATATATATGTGGTTTTTGGCTTGATTCTGACCAATGCTTATATTATAAATATATATGTATATGCTTCTATGATTGTTGTTGTTACCAATTATGTAAATCAATTGTATCTGATTTTATGCCCTTTATGGGCCCTGTAATTTTGGGAAAAAATATATATAGGATCCCATATGTTTGTTCATAATGTATATACTAAAGGGCGTGTTCTCCAGATCCCCTGTTGTCTGAACATTATATATTAACTATAGAACATTCTATAGGATACCCTATTGTTTGTTTTTGATGTATCTACTAGGCTAAGAGAACGTTCTACCGGATTCCCTTGTGTTTGTTTTTCAAGTGTATACTATAGGGCGTTCTACAGGATCCCATAGGCGGTCTACAGGATCCCTTGTTTCCTCAACATTATATATCTACTATATGACGTTCTATATGATCCCCTGTTTTTTTATGTTCATGCAGGTTTATACTATAGGGCGTTCTACAGTATCCCCTGGGCGATCTGCAGGATCCCCTGTTTTCATAACATTATTAATCTACTATAAGACGTTCTATAGGATCCCCTGTTGTTTGTTTTTCAAGTGTATACTATAGGGCGTTCTACAGGATCCCGTAGGCGGTCTAAAGGATCCCCTGTTTTCCCAACATTATATATCTACTATATGACGTTCTATAGGGCCCCCTGTTGTTTGTTGTTCATGTTTATACTATAGGGCGTTCTACAGTATCCCCTGGGCGGTCTGCAGGATCCCCTGTTTTCTCAACATTATTTATCTACTATAAGACGTTGTATAGGATCCCCTGTTGTTTATTTTTCAAGTCTATACTATAGGGCGTTCTACATGATCCCCTGGACGGTCTACAGGGTCTCCTGTTGTTTATGGAAATTATGCATTTAAGATAGGACCTTCTAAAGGTTCCCCTGTTGTTTATTTATCATGTATATACTATAAGGCTTTCTATAGGATCACTTGGTTGGTCTGCAGGATCCCCTGTTTTCTCAAAATTATATTTCTACTATAAGACGTTCTATATGATCCCCTGTTGTTTGTTGTTCAGGTTTATACTATAGGGCGTTCTACAGTATCCCCTGGGCGGTCTGCAGGATCCCCTGTTTTCTCAAAATTATTTATCTACTCTAAGACGTTCTATAGGATCCCCTGTTGTTTGTTTTTCAAGTGTATACTATAGGGCGTTCTACAGGATCCCCTAGGCGGTCTACAGGATCCCCTGTTTTCTCAGGGTCTCCTTTTGTTTATGAAAATTATGCATTTAAGATAGGACCTTCTAAAGGTTACCCTGTTGTTTATTTATCATGTATATACTATAAGGCTTTCTATAGGATCACTTGGTTGGTCTGCAGGATCCCCTGTTTTCTCAAAATTATATTTCTACTATAAGACGTTCTATATGATCCCCTGTTGTTTGTTGTTCAGGTTTATACTATAGGGCGTTCTACAGTATCCCCTGGGCGTTCTGCAGGATCCCCTGTTTTCTCAAGATTATTTATCTACTCTAAGACGTTCTATAGGATTCCCTGTTGTTTGTTTTTCAAGTGTATACTATAGGGCGTTCTACAGGATCCCCTAGGCGGTCTACATGATCCCCTGTTTTCTCAACATTATATATCTACTATAAGACGTTCTATAGGATCCCCTGCTGTTGTTTTTTCAAGTATATACTATAGGGCGTTCTACATGATCCGGTGGACGGTCTACAGGGACTCCTGTTGTTTATGAAAATTATGCATTTAAGATAGGACCTTCTAAAGGTTCCCCTGTTGTTTATTTATCATGTATATACTATAAGGCTTTCTATAGGATCACTTGGTTGTTCTGCAGGATCCCCTGTTTTCTCAACATTATATATCTACTATAAGACGTTCTATAGGATCCCCTGTTGTTTGTTTTTCAAGTGTATACTATAGGGCGTTACACAGGATCCCCTAGGCGGTCTACAGGATCCCCTGTTTTCTCAACATTATATATCTACTATAAGACGTTCTATAGGATCCCCTGTTGTTTATTTTTCAAGTCTATACTATAGGGCGTTCTACATGATCCCCTGGACGGTCTACAGGGTCTCCTGTTGTTTATGAAAATTATGCATTTAAGATAGGACCTTCTAAAGGTTACCCTGTTGTTTATTTATCATGTATATACTATAAGGCTTTCTATAGGATCACTTGGTTGGTCTGCAGGATCCCTTGTTTTCTCAACATTATATATCTACTATAAGACGTTCTATATGATCCCCTGTTGTTTGTTGTTCAGGTTAATACTATAGAGCGTTCTACAGAATACCTTAGCGATCTACAGGATACTCTGTTTATAAAAATTATGCATTTAAGATAATACTTTCAATAGGTTCCCCTGTTGATTGTTTATCATGTATATACTATAAGGCTTTTTAAAGTATTCCTTGGTTGGTCTAAAGGATCTTCTCTTTACTCGACATTATTTATCTACTATATGACGTTCTATAGGGTCCCCTGTTGTTTGTTGTTCATGTGTGTACTATAGGGCGTTCTACAGTATCCCCTGGGCGGTCTACAGAATCCTCTTTTGTTATAAAAAAATTATGCATCTGAGATAGGAAATTCTATAGGTTCCCCTGTTATTTGTTTATCATGTATATACTATAGGGCTTTTAAGATGCCTTGGGCGGTCTGCAGGATCCCCTGTTGTCTTAACATTATATATCTTCTATATGACGTTCTATAAGACCCCCTGTTAATTGGTTTTCATGTTTATACTATAAGATTTTCTATAGGATCCCTTGGTCGGTCTGTCGGATTCCGTTTTTTCTCAACATTATATATCAACTATAGGACGTTCTATACGGCCCCCTGTTGTTTGTTGTTCATTTTATACTATAGGGCGTTCTACAGTATCCCTGGGGCGGTCTGCAGGATCCCCTGTTTTCTCAACATTATTTATCTACTATAAGACGTTCTATAGAACGTCTTAAAGTAGATAAATAATGTTGAGAAAACAGGGGATCCTGTAGACCGCCTAGGGGATCGTGTAGAACGCCCTATAGTATACACTTGAAAAACAAACAACAGGGGATCCTATAGAACGTCTTATAGTAAATAAATAATGTTGAGAAAACTGGGGATCGTGCAGACCGCCCAGGGGATACTGTAGAACGCCCTATAGTATAAACATGAACAATAAACAACAGGGGCCCTTATAGAACGTCTTATCGGTCGTCCCACTGTCTATATCACTCTATTCAGCTCTTAATATTATTCCGTATCATGTCTTTGTGACGTCAAATACGTTGACCCGGCCTTAATAACTTTGACCCGGACATATCAGCGACGTCATAATGTTTGAACCGACGTTAATAACTTTGACCCGAACTTATCAAGTCATCTTTTGTGTGCTGGTGAAACAAAGAAAACACTTCTGAAACACGCAAATATAGCCCGATAAATCGATTATCAGATTTTCTGCATATTGATATTGTAAAATATCAGCTGCTTGACATTATATGAAGGCTTTTTGATCTCGTTCGCTACGCTCACTCGACAAAAAGCTTCATATTATGTCTCGCAGCTGATATTTTACGATATCAACATGCAGATAACCTGATAATCGGTACATATAGTATATATATAATGTTGAGAAAACAGGGGATCCTGTAGACCGCCTAGGAGATCCTGTAGAACGCCCTATAGTATACACTTGAATAACAAACAATAGGAGATCCTATAGGATCTCCTGTTGTTTGTTATTCAAGTGTATACTATAGGGTGTTCTACAGGATCCCCTAGGCGGTCTTCAGGATCCCCTGTTTTCTCAACAGTATATATATACTATATGACGTTCTATAGGGCCCCCTTTAGTTTGTTGTTCATGTTTATACTATAGGGCGTTCTATAGTATCTCCTTGGCGGTCTGCAGGATCCCCAGTTTTCTTAACATTATTTATTTACTATCAGACGTTCTACAGGATCCCCTGTTGTTTGTTTTTCAAGTGTATACTAAAGGGCGTTCTACAGGATCCCCTAGGCGGTCTACAGGATCCCCTGTTTTCTCAACATAATATATCTACTATATGACGTTCTATAGGGGCCCCTGTTGTTTGTTGTTCATGTTTATACTATAGGACGTTCTACAGTATCCCCTGGGCGTTCTACAGGATCCCCTGTTTTCTCAACATTATATATCCACTATAAGACTTTCTATAGGATCCCCTGTTGTTTGTTGTTCATTCACTGGGTGGTCTGCAGGATCCCCTGTTTTCTCAACATTATATATCTACTATAAGGACGTTCTATAAGACCCCCTATTGATTGTTTAGAATGTTTTTACTATAGGTCGTTCTACAGGATCCCCAGGGCGGTCTTCTTTTGTTAAAAATTATGCATCTGAGAAAGGAAATTCTATAGGTCCCCCTGTAGTTTGTTTTTCATGTATATACTATAAGGCTTTTATGATCCCTTGGGCGGTCTGCAGGATATTCTGTTTTCTCAACGTTTTATATCTAAAATAGAACGTTCTATAGGGTACCCTGTTGGTGTTGTTCGTGTTTATTTTATAGGTCGTTCTACAGTATCCTCTTTTGTCTGAACATTATATATCTACTATAGAACGTTTTATAGGATCCCATATATTGTTTGTTTATTATGTATATACTAAAGGGCGTTCTACAGGATCCTCTGTTTTCTCAACATTATATATCTACTATAGGACGTTCTATAGGGTCCCCTGTTGTTTGTTGTTCATGTTTATACTATAGGGCGTTCTACAGTAATCCCTGGGCGGTCTGCAGGATCCCCCGTTTTCTCAACATTATATATCTACTATAAGACGTTCTATAGGATCTCCTGTTGTTTGTTGTTCATTCACTGGGCGGTGTACACGATCCCCTGTTGTCTGAACATTATATATATAGCTTTTATACTTTATAAGATATCTTATTAATTCAATAAGATATATTATACACTTAAGAAGATATGTTATAAACGAAATGAAAAAAAAAAGAAACGAACAATAACAATATAATATGCCCCCTTTGAAAGGGATAACAAAGAACGTCCTATAGCAGATGCTTGACTATTAAACAAGAGGGGATCCTAAGACCGACCCGGGGATCCTATAAACCGCCCAGGGTATCGTATAGAACACCCTGTTATAGATACATGAACAACGAACAGGGGATCCTATAGACCGCCCTGGGGATCCTATAAAACGCCCTAAAGCAGATACACGAATATTGCACAACAGGTGATCCTATAAACCCAACAGGGGATCCCATAGAACGCTCCCTAGTACATACATGATTACTTAAAAAACGGGATCCTATAGAACACCCTATTGCAGATACACAATTATTAAACCACAGGGAATTCTATAGACCGCCCAGGGGATCCTGTAGAACGCCCTCCAATAGATACATTATGAACAAACAACAGGGCTCCTATAGACCTACCTAGAGATTCTATGGACCGACCCGGGGATCTTAAAGAACGCTCTATAGCAGATGCACGATTATTAAACAATACCAACCAACAGGGGAACATTATAGACGGCCCAGAGGATCTTAAACAACGTCGTATACTAGAAACATAATGAACAAACAGCAGGTTATTTCTAAAGACCACCCCGGAGATCCTATAGAACGCCCTTCAGCATGCAGATACACGACTATTACACAACAGGGGATCTTATAAAACGCCCTCTAGTATATACGTAAAGTAGATACATGTTTAAAAAAACAGGGCAACCTATAGAAGGTTCTATCCTAGATGCATTCAAATCAAACAGGGGATCCTGAAGAATATATAATGCTCAGACAACAGGAAATCATGTAGATGGGCCTTTAGTATAAACATGAAAAACAATCAACAGGGGATCCTATAGAACGTCTCATGATAGATATACAATGTTGAGAAAACAGGGCATCCTCCAGACCGCCCAAGGGATCATAAACGCCCTATAATATATACATAATAAACCAAGAACAGGGGAACCTATAGAATTTCCTATCTCAGATGCATATTTTTTTTAACAAAAGGGAGATGCATATTTTTTTAACAAAAGGGGATTCTGTAGACCGCCCAGGGAATCCTGTAGAACGCCCGATAGTATAAACATAAAAAAAACAATCAACAGGGCATCCTGTAGACCGCCCAGGGGATCCGGTAGAACGCCCTTTAGTATATAAATAATAAACAAACAATATAGGGGATCCTATAGAACGTCCTATAGTAGATATATAATGTAAAGACAAAAGGGGATCCTGTAGACCGCCCAGGGGATCCCATTGAACGCCCTTTAGTATATACATGATAAACAAACAAAAGGGGGTCATGTAGAACGTTCTGTAGTAAATATATAATGTTCAGACAAAAGGGGATCCTGTAGACTGCGTAGGGATCCTATTGAACGCCCTTTAGTATGATAAACAAACAACATGGGATCCTATAGAACGTCTTATAGAAGATGAATAATGTTGAAAAAACAGGTGATCCTTTAGAACGCCCTATAGTATAAACATGAAAAACAATCAACAGTGGGTCTTATAGAACGTCCTATAGTACATATATTATGTTGAAAAATAGGGATTCCTGCAGACCACCCATAGTTTCCTGCAGACCGACTTAGGGATCATATAGAAAGCCCTATAGTATAAACATGAAAAACAATCAACAGGGATACTATAGAATGTCCTATGATAGATATATAATGTTTAGAAAACAGGGGGTCCTGCAGACCGCCCAAGGGATCATAAACGTCCTATAATATATACATAATAAACAAAGAACAGGGGAACCTATAGAATTTCCTATCTCAGATTCATATTTTTTTTTAACAAAAAAGGATTCTGTAGACCGCCCAGTGGATCCTGTAGAACGCCCTATAGTATAAATATGAAAAACGAAGAACAGGGGAACCTATAGAATTTCCTATCTCAGATCCATATTTTTTTAACAAAAGGGGATTCTATAGACCGCCCAGGGGATCCTGTAGAACGCCCGATAGTATAAACATAAAGAAAACAATCAACAGGGCATCCTGTAGACCGCCCAGGGGATCCGGTAGAACGCCCTTTTAGTATATAAATAATAAACAAACAATATAAGGGATCCTATAGAACGTCCTATAGTAGATATATAATATAAAGACAAAAGGAGATCTGTAGACCGCTCAGGGTATTCTATTGAACGCCCTTTAGTATATACATGATAAACAAACAACAGGGGATCATGTAGAACGTTCTATAGTAAATATATAATGTTCAGACAAAAGGGTATCCTGTAGACTGCCTAGGGGATCCTATTGAACGCCCTTTAGTATAAACATGAAAAACAATCAATAGAACGTCCTATTGTACATATATTATGTTGAAAAACAAAGATTCCTGCAGACCGCCAAAAGTTTTCTGCAGACTGCCCAAGGGATCATATAGAAAGCCCTATAGTATAAACATGAAAAACAATCAACAGGGGGTCTTATATATAGAACGCCATTTAGTACATATATAATGTAAAGACAACAGGGGATCCTGAAGACCGCCCAGGGGATCCTGTAGAACGCCCTTTAGTATATACTTGATTAACAAACAGCAGGGGATCCTATAGAACGTTTTATAGTAGATATATTATGTTGAGAAAACAGGGGATCCCGTAGACCGCCCAGGGGATCCTGTAGAACGCCCTATAGTATAAACACGAAAAACAATCAACAGGGGGTCTTATAGAACGTCCTTTAGTAGATATATAATGTTCAGACAAGGGATCATGAAGACCGCCCAGGGGATCCTGTAGAACACCCTTTAGTATATACTTGATTAACAAACAATAGGGGATCCTATAGAACGTCTTATAGTAGATATATTATGTTGAGAAAACAGGGGATCGTGTAGAACGCCCTATAGTATATACTTGAAAAACAAACAACAGGGGATCCTATAGAACGTCTTGTAGTAGATACATAATGTTGAGAAAGCAGGGGATCACACAGACCGATCAAGGGATCCCGTAGAAAGTACTCTAGTAGATACATCAAAAACAAACAATAGGGTATCCAATAGAACGCTCTATAGTTTGTATATAATGTTCAGACAAAAAGGGATCCTGTAGACTGCCTAGGGTATCCTATTGAACGCCCTTTAGAATAAACATGATAAACAAACAACATGGGATCCTATAGAACGTCTTATAGTAGATACATAATGTTGAGAAAACAGGTTATCCTTTAGAACGCCCTATAGTATAAACATGAAAAACAATCAACAGGGGGTCTTATAGAACGTCCTATAGTACCTATATTATGTTGAAAAACAGGGATTCCTGCAGACCACCAGACCGCCCAAGGGATCATATAGAAAGCCCTATAGTATAAACATGAAAAACAATCAACAGGGAGTCTTATGAATGTCCTACAGTAGACATATAATGTAAAGACAACAGGGTATCATGTAGACCGCCCAAGGGATCCTGTAGAACGTCCTTTAGTATATACATGATTGACAAACAAAAGGGGATCGTCTTATAGTAGATATATTATGTTGAGAAAACAGGGGATCCCGTAGACCGACCAGGGGATCGTGTAGAACGCCCTATAGTATATACTTGAAAAACAAACAACAGGGGATCCTATAGAAAGACCGCCAAGGGGATCCTGTAGAACGCCCTTTTGTATATATATACTTGATTAACAAACAATAGGGAATCCTATAGAACGTCTTATAGTAGATATATTATGTTGAGAAAACAGGGGATCCCGTAGACCGACCAGGGGATCGTGTAGAACGCCCTATAGTATATACTTAAAAAACAAACAACAGGGGATCCTATAGAAAGACCGCTCAGGGGATCCTGTAGAACGCCCTTTTGTATATATATACTTGATTAACAAACAATAGGGAATCCTATAGAACGTCTATAGTAGATATATTATGTTGAGAAAACAGGGGATCCCGTAGACCGACCAGGGGATCGTGTAGAACGCCCTATAGTATATACTTAAAAAACAAACAACAGGGGATCCTATAGAAAGACCGCTCAGGGGATCCTGTAGAACGCCCTTTTGTATATATATACTTGATTAACAAACAATAGGGAATCCTATAGAACGTCTTATAGTAGATATATTATGTTGAGAAAACAGGGGATCCCGTAGACCGACCAGGGGATCGTGTAGAACGCCCTATAGTATATACTTAAAAAACAAACAACAGGGGATCCTATAGAAAGACCGCTCAGGGGATCCTGTAGAACGCCCTTTTGTATATATATATACTTGATTAACAAACAATAGGGAATCCTATAGAACGTCTTATAGTAGATATATTATGTTGAGAAAACAGGGGATCCTATAAAACGTCTTGTAGTAGATACATAATGTTGAGAAAGCAGGGGATCACACAGACCGACCAAGGGATCCCGTAGAAAATCCTCTATTAGATACTTCAAAAACAAACAACAGAGTTTCCTATAGAACGTTCTATAGTTTATATATAATGTTAAGACAACAGGGGATCCTGTAGAACGTCCTTTGCTATATACATGATAAACAAACAATATAGGTGATCCTATAGAACGTTCTATAACTAGAAATATAAGGTTCAGACAACAGGGGATCATGTTGACCGCCCAGAAAATCCCATAGAACGCCATAATAGAACATGTAGCTTCATTATAAACAAATAACAGGGGAAACGAAGACCAGCACCCCACCCAAACCCCCACTACCACCACCCCCTCACACCCCGTAAAGGTAATGTCTCGTGTCTAAGAACGTGTAAGCTACATGTTTTTTTTCAATTTGCCTACATCAAAGTACTCTATTAAGCAGATAATAAAAATATTATTAACTCCATAGTATATTCAAAGCCATGGGATCACGTGCATGGAACATTTGAAAGTCTATACAACATAATTAAGGCACCACTACTGTGTGTCATATATATGTGAAATATCATATATATCTTAAAAAGGAATATGTATTTGCTCAATGAGGGCACATTGATATATGCTACTGTAATGCGGAACATTTTCCTATTTAAGACACCATTTCACGTTGAACGTGAAATAATTTCTGTCATGAACGTTGCACGAAAAATAAAGACTTTAAGGTGAACCTTTTGTGACTGAGTCACTGTCCTCTTGTATATATGAACTCTCTGTTTTACTTAATATTCCCTATTTAGTGTGTACAAATTTATGATATAAATAATTTTCAGCTTTTAAAAAAGTATATAAAGATATTCTGAACTTTTAAAATGCAAATAAAGGAACAACCGTTACATCATTGGCCTTACCGCCTTATCATTTCTTATCACGGAAACAAAATTAAATCAATTTCGTTCTTGTCCATGTTGACGATCCCTGTCTAGTGTTGTTTTTTTTTTAAATACTGAGCACGTAAAATAAGCATTTGAATCACGAAGCACGTATACAAATTACATAAGCAGAACATGTTGAACACCTCGCTATTTTGCACGACTGAACGTAAAATAAAAAAGTAAAAACACGTTGAACGTGAAATAAAAAAAACAATCACGTACCACGAAAATAACCATCTACCACTCTCCATGAAAGTTAATGATTTTGCATCGGTTTTTTTAGTTTTACATGTTAAGAAAATTCTATTTTTAGCATTAGTATTTTCCGAATCGTTTAAAAATAGCCTATAAATAGAATATGCATAATTTATGAATCGTGACGTAGGGCGGTCTACGGGATCCCTTCTTCCGCTTACATTAATTTCTGGACCGATGGCCGGTCTAGCTATGAAAATACGGATTGTCAAACAGAAAACAGCCCATAAAACATGTAAAAAATAATCTTGATGCTCTTATAAACCATCTTTGAAGGCTAAATTAGCACTCAGCTGTCTAAAAATGAATTTTATTACACAATAACTTTCCTATTTGAAAAATCCACAGGGGCCAAAATGCGAAACTAAACTCCTAACTGTGTATTGCTACCTATACTGGTATACAATAACATTGCACTTGGTCGGACTGCTTTATTTTTTAAACCGTTTAAGTAGCTTTTAATGAGGATGTTATTTAAAGATATCAAATAAAACACATTTCTTCAAATGCATATGATAATACACATAAATAGATTGATAAATTCGCAGTGAAGCATGTATAACTTAAGCTATTTCTTTAAAAAAAAATCACCTTTACTAAGATAAACAAGTATCTCATGAACTGTATGAATTGGTGCATTCAATAATGGACCATTTAGATAAGGACTACTTGCATAAATAATTGCAAATTTTGGTACGATAATACGTGGTACGATGTTAAGTTTTAAGTCGTAGTTTGACATATCTAAATTTGAATACACATTTGAATGAATCCGTATCCAAGCAACCTTTGATTTTTAAAACCGTTGTAAGAGATGGATTGCACATGTGCTAAGCATGTTCAGTGATTGAAAGAATATCAGATGAATAAGTGAAGCTAGATTATGCAGCAGAAGGATGACTAATTTCGACATGCAAAACATAAGTCTTTTGATGTATATTTAATTCATATGATTTTTAGGCTATATTAACATGATTAATACACAACGAATGGAAAACAACTGTCATATTCCTGACTTGGTACAGGCATTTTCCGAAGAAAATGAAGATTAAACCTGGTTGTATAGATAGTTAAACCTCACACTTGTATGACTGTTGTTTACGGTTTCGTTATATCCGCCAAAAAGTAACACGTTTTTGTAGTTGATAGTACATAAAACATAATACCGTACAGAGACACGTATAAGGATCATAATGACGGTCAAAATTGCCCAAGGTCACTCCTGGTCGGTGCTTTTGTTGTATTTTTGTCAGTATAGAACAGTTTGACTGATCAGACAATGATTTTGATCATGCATTTTCATCATACATCTTTTTTTTTATCATTTTATGAGGTTTAAAAGAATACCAAACGTCGTTTGAATTCGTTAATAAGAATATAATTCAAACGGTTAACAATATTAACATGGCTGACATCTAAGATGTATTTGAACATTTAAAGATAGAATCAGCAAGAACCTTCAAACTCCGAATAGAAAAAGACAATATTTTGTATGCTGTTATTGAATATATTCTAATAGACCGATCTGAACTTCAAAAACTAGAGGTATAAGTCATTTGAAAGTTTCATAGTAATTATGCAGCTTGACTGTGATGCTAACATTCAGTATCAAACAAGCCCAGAACAATAGTTTAATTGATTCTCGTATAACTTCAATTGAGGAAATAAACAGAAAAAAATCACAGAATCTAACGAAATTTATATTCTGTTTAGGACAACAAATGGGATAAAGGGCATAGGCGGATCCAGGGCCCCCAGCCCCCCCCCCCCTTTTCGTGGGAAAAATTTGGTTGATTATATAGGGAATCATTGAAGCATGACTGGAGCGGCCCCCCTCCCTTAGGTCAGTCAGCGGGCCCCCCCCTTAGGAAAAGTTCTGGATCCGCCACTGAAGGGTGCATGCCGGTTGCACAGTCTGTTGTGTGATACAATTGTCTTTAGATTTGCTATATTGAAAATAAGCTACATTTATATAAAACGATATACGTCATTAAATATACATCTGTCAAATGGTAATAAAGATATCTCTGGTGTCGTTTATTATAGGTTAAAGTCTGCCGGGAAAACGGATGTGAAATCGATAACAAATCAGGAACAATCCAACAGCCTGATGCAACAGATTCATTCTAATTGCATTGATATAAAAAAGGTGAACCCGGATTAGGGTTTTCTTAAATACACACGACGCTGTATTTCCTTAGAAAATGATATATAAATTTTACCACAGATCAAGAAAAAGAAAATTATAACTAACAATTTTGAAATTAGTCAAAACCTCAGTGACCTTTGTTACTGTAATACTCTTAAAATAGTCCAGTGACGGCAGTAGGACTGTTTAGTCCTCCATTTCAGATTTGCATAATATAAAATTTGATGCATTGTATTGATATTTTTGTAATAATTAAGTATATATGTTGACCACTACTTCTCGTCGATGGGTCCGCATTTGGCATATGCATGTTGCAAGTCAAAAGTTTCCCACCTACAACATCTTTTCCTTGGTATTCTATTTTTCCTGTCTTTTATCTATTTTACATTTCGATTTACAAGTAAGTCACGTTCTGAACGTATATGATATAAATATATAAATTACCTCTCCGCGTTAGGCAAATAGCAACAATCAATCATTCAATTAATCAATCACAATAATAATAAATGGCGATTGTTATGCATATTGACAGAAATTTTCCACCTCAATGAGATGCATGTACAAGTTTCACAATGTATCATATATTTTTGTTTGTTTAAGGAATGACTGTAATATTGTTTTCTGTCTATGATAAAATAACATAAAAAATGTGGTGCACACTGAATAACCCGCGTAGAGGGTTATTTTAAAGTGTGCAACACATTTTTGATGTTATTACATATAGACAGAAAAAAAATATTAAAGTCATTCCTTGTAATCTAAATCAATATTCCATTTTCAGCCTGAGTAAATCACGAAAAAACGTCGATAACGTCACGATAACATGACAAAATTATGTCTATGAGCTGATAAACAAAACACTTTCCATCAATCAGAAGACGCGTTACATCCAAAATTGAATATTTTTGATAAGCATACATTTGACTGTAATTATGTATAATACATTTGGTGTTTACATGTATCATATTTAAGCGAAATAATTCAATTTTATAGAGCTATAGTATACAGATCATTTTTAATTTATTTTCGTAAACCGACTTTTGATATGTGTACTTGGAAAGTGGATAACTTTGTACAACCTCTCATGTCCAATTAAGATGTACCCAGATGTCGATATCGTCGATATCAGTAATATCGACATTCGATATCGATGTTTGCTTTAAACATCCATGACACATCAAGACATACCCAGTTGTCGATATAGTCAATATCGACACCATATCGAATCGATATCGATTTTTGCTTAAAAAAAGTAAAGGACAGTTCTTTTAATAATAATACTAGAGAGCGCGCGATTAGAACAGAAAAGAGCCGTGAACTTGAGAAACATCAACTATTAGTTGTAATGGCTTTGAACTAGCTCACCACTGGCCCCTCTTTTTAGGGAAAAACGGGGGGAGGGTCAGGCCTGCAAACATAATTTACCCCACACGCATTCTGGATATTCCTGTTCCAAGTTAGGATCCTGTAATTTTGTGATTCTTTTTGATTCTTTTTTTGTTTAAAACATAAAATTAGGCCGTTTGTTTTCACGTTTGAATTGTTTTCCATTTGATGTTTCTGTGCTTTTATAGTCTACTATGTGTTATGAGCTTTGTTCAGTGTTAAATGCCGTAAGGTGACCTATATTTGTTAACTTCTATGTCATTTGGTCTCAAATATACCAAAAACATGTAAAAAGGTAAACTGGTAAAACATTTGTTAAACTTTTGATCGATGATTTGCGCATCTTAGACATATATAAAGAAATTCGATCTAGATAAATTAAAATAAAAGTCTAGAAGGAATTTTCGAATGCTGGTTTTGCGAGATAAACTAGGAAAAATCAACATTTGCATAAAATGTTTGCAAAGAAAGCATATTAAGAGGAAAAAATTATGACGAGAAATTTTAACATGAACATATGAACAAAGCGAAACAAAATTCTGATCTTGAATCAATATTGTTGAAATTGAAACTTGTTTGAGATGAATACAAAGTTATGAATCAGAACAACACATTACAAGGGAAATTTTAAAGGTCGTCGGATATCGACGATATAGACTCTAGTTTAAGATGAATACAAAGTAACATCGACAACATAATCAAAGGAATACTTCGACAATCAGTTTTGAAATTTTTAAAGTACAGAATTAATGATTCACATTACGAGGAAAAAATAAAATGTCGATATCGATTCGATGTTCAGGTAACTACTGACCAGGGAAATTGGAATAAATAAGCTTTATTTAGAGTCGGCAAGGTATACGATATCGTAACTACATCTTGTCTTGGACATACCTCAAACATTTTGACATGCGTCGGATGTCTTTTTAAAGATATCACTTGTTAGTGGTTATATCACTGCAAACAAGGATTTCCAAAGAGGTGCATTTTGACTTCTTAATCATTTAAACGATTTTTTTTTTAATTTAACAATAAAAATTATTATAGTCCCTTGTTGTAATATGTGCTATGTATGTATGTATGTATGTACGTAGATCCCTCCGTTTACGGAGCACCCCTCGAGAGCTGCGAGGGTACAGTGGAATCCGTGTACACTCCCTATCGGGATTAATGGAGATGTGTCACTAACGTATTTACAATGTTCAATATTTACAAGGACAATCCCCACCCAACTCCAGGGAGTGTTAGGACACCGGGCAGAGTCTGTTATTATGGTGGAGGAAGCCGAAGAACTCGGAGAGAACCACCGGGCTGCTCGGCGGGAACAGACAAACCGAAGAGATATCAGCAGATTGATCTCCAGGTCAAAGTCGGGAGCAACTTTGACCAACCGAGGCCCCCATAGTACCCATTCTAGTTTAAACTCCGGTCTGGGTACCAGAGATGTACGGAGAGGGTGAAAATTGCCCTTCTAATGTACTGATATTTTTAGCACCCCCAGTGAGAATCGATCTCGGGACCTTCAGCACTGTAGCCATCGGTCTTAACCACTAGACCACGAACTCACACATATTTTCTGGTAATTAGCTAAACCAGCAGGTGCCCGGAAATCTCCCTTTGCTGTTGTTACTACGCCGCCATTATTGTTTACATCGACGCGTGATTTTCAAGTTCTGACAGAGACTCCAAAATCTATAAGATACTTGTAAGTAGCAATGTTGTAAATGATTGTTAACTCCTTAAAAGATACATATTACGAAATACATGTTTAACATCAATATCTATCTATTTGTTTGGTTTTTATTTAAAGATATTTAAAGCATTGTCTAAACCGCCGAAGCCGGTACCATAGAATGTTGTGGATTGTTCTAGAATGAATAAAGAATATCATAGAAGTTGTCCGTTGATATAAAGAATTCGTATCATATTGTTAATATCATGTAATTTTTTAACAACACAAATTGCAAGTTGCAACATTTTAACTACTTATTTTTATTTTATTTTTGTTTTTAACATTTAAAACCAGATATGACTGATATTGGTGTTTCATGTACTTAAAAATTGTGCTAATTTTCTACAAAACTACTGATATGATTCACTGCTGGATAACTCAATTTAAAACAAAATTAGACTATAATAAACTTGGCCCACAATTATTTGTAAAAAATGGTAAAATCAACAATTAAACTCAGCCTATGTTTCATAGATTTGTGTTTCCTTTGTGTTTATCACTGTTTTAAGGGTTTTTTGTTTTGGCTAACATTAATTATAACATTTTAATTTTGTATTTCATGAGATAATGATACACATTTTTAAGAATACGTAGATGCATAAATAAAAATACATAATGTTACATACAGTGATACACTTGTCACCAATAGTATACATACACAATTATTTTATACACGTATGTAACGTGACGGTACCCAAATTGCACCTATTTTGACAGTTTTTTCAACTTACTACGTTTTTTTATGATCAAGACAAACATTTCCATTTTGTGTTTATTTTGTAGCCGTATCCTTCTTTATTATATATAAGGTACACCAATTTGATTTTCAATTTATATGGAATCATAGAAAAATTGTCCTGAACTAACCTCCAAACCATCAATGATTCTGTAATGAGGAGTACCCAAATTGCATCCATGCTTAAATTTGCATCGTCAAATAACAGAGCTTTTGTTTATTTTTTTCAAATATTTTGAACAATTGGATATTTGTCCATGCTTACTCTTCTTTTTTTAAGAAATAGATACTTGAGTATTTGCTAATTTTAAAAAGATGACGTTTTGATGACGTATCATGGCAACGTTTCAGTACATTTTGCTTTTTCAGTAAACACTTCATCTGTTGATAAATACTGTAAACATTTTGTGTATATCTAAATATATTTACCTATGTTGAAAGATGTGCATACTATCGGATCATAAAATTACAACGTGTTTAGTCTCTAAGAAATCTTGTAAGATTTCCACTGCTATTTTTGCTAAATAGGTGCAATTTGGGTACCGTTACGTTATGTATAATATTGAAATAAAATGTAGCAAGATAAATAAATATATATAAGTTATTTTAAATACCCCTTGACAATAAGTTTAGTTATGACAACCTTAAGAATTAAAAAAAAATGTATTTTGTAATGTTTCAATTTTCTGTCCATTCTAATCTTAGTTTGTTTCAAAAAGGGTTATTCATAGTCCAAATAATTATGACGTCTGACAAGGCTATTTTTTTTTCTATCTGGGACGCCTTCCTACGATGTCGTAGGAAGGCGTCCCAGAAAAAAAAAATAGCCTTGAGCCTTGCCAGACGTCATACATGTAATTATTTGGACTAGATTTAGACATGAAGTACAGGATTTGGGCCCCCTTGTTTTGATTGCTCAATCGTGATCATGAAAAAGCCAATTAACATCATATTGTGAAAAGGAGTAGGTTCGATAAGGCCCTAAAATGGCCCTTTTTTTACCTTCAATTTCAAAAAAGCCTTTTTGTTGAGAATTTACGTTTCTGCCTTCTACTGATGATGTCACAAACAGTACTCATTTTTATTTTTCACAAAAATCAATGAAAATTGGTAAAATTTGCATTGATATTGAACAGGAAACATAGAGCGCATACGTCGACAAAAAAAGTTCTTTGAACACAATGTTTGTAATGACATTTTACATGCATATGTTAATCTTGAATATCTAGTTTGTCGACGAATGTGCTCTATGTTTCCTTGTCCTAAATTTGGATGAATTTCAGAAATCCAGCAAATTTCGTCAAAATCTCTTATTTTGACCTTTTTTGGATGTAGAAATCCATGCTTTAGGATAAAACTTTGACACAAATAGTTCTATTTTACTTTTATCGCATATCTTTAAGACAACTTAAAACCAATTCTATCTTCTACCATTCAATTTTATAATCGGGGCCATATTTGGCCCTTACCGAACTTACTCCTTTGCTTGCTAGAGTTTGTTAGATTTTAAACTAAATTCCCCATGGGAGACATCTGTAATCAGCAATATACTACTACATTGTATGTATGAAATAGATAAAACCTGAGACATCTGTAATCAGCAGTATACATTTGCAGTATGCAAGTGTAAACAAATTTAATCATTACATAATCAGCTGAATCTGATATTTTTTTACGCAAACCATTGTGGTGATGTAACTGATAAAAATCACTCCATCAATCCTCCAGCCCTTTCACAATTGTAAGGGTTAGTACCATCTCAGGATGAGATCTACTTATTATTGCAGAATATTCAATGAATATACATTCATCGTCTAATTGAATATATCGGGTAATCAGATATTTTTAGCTGACATTTTGGGGTATCCGATTGGCCTGAGTCTACTGTACTACAGTACTATGTATGAAATAAGAAATTGGAAATATTATGATGTCACATCATGGGAATATCACATGGCCCTAACAATTTAATGGCTATGGTAACATACAAATCAAAATCTTATTTCTTAAACAACACAAAAAGTATTTAAAAATACCTTCAATACCCTAGGCTATCAAGAAGTAATTTAGGCATTCAGGTTTGATTACAGATTTTTACTTATACAAAAACAAAAAAAAGATGTATCAGCCATACAAAAACCATCCCAGTCTATTTACATTTTTAGGACTTCATTAATTTTCAGTTTCTGATATCAATGTTACTTTGAGTTTCATTGTTTAAAAAATGTTTTATGAAATCTTTATTTTAAAAAATACATTTCTAACCTGTAAACCATATCTGGAAATATTCTAAAAAAGGGAAAAAAATAAAAGAGAAGGAATATATTTGTATGTGAAATAGAAATTTGAAAAGTAATCATGAGAAAGCTGAATGCTATTTCAATAGATTATATGACCTTTAAATGCGGTTTGAACTTTCCAATCTCTGGTAATATTTGTCTCTAATATAATCTAGCATTTTTCCACACAAAAATTTCAATTGACATTCATTCATTTACCGGTACATGCCTTCATTTTTAGCTCACCTGGCCCGAAGGGCCAAGTGAGCTTTTCCCATCACTTTGCGTCCGTCGTCGTTAACTTTTACAAAAATCTTCTCCTCTGAAACTGCTGGGCCAAATTGAACCAAACTTGGCCACAATCATCATTGGGGTATCTAGTTTAAAAAATGTGTGGCGTGACCCCGCCTACCAACCAAGATGGCCACCATGGCTAAAAATAGAACATTAGGGTAAAATGCAGTTTTTGGCTTATAACTCAAAAACCAAAGCATTTTGAGCAAATCTGACGGGTAAAATTGTTTATCAGGTCAAGATCTATCTGCCCTGAAATTTTCAGATGAATCAGACAATCCGTTGTTGGGTTGCTGCCCCTGAATATGTAATTTTAAGGAAATTTTGCTGTTTTTGGTTATTATCTTGAATATTATTATAGATAAAGATAAGCTGTAAACAGCAATAATGTTCAGCAAAGTAAGATTTACAAATAAGTCAACATGACCGAAATGGTCAATTGACCCCTTTAGGAGTTATTGCCCTTTATAGTCATTTTTTAACCATTTTTTGTAAATCTTAGTCATCTTTTAGAAAAATCTTCTCCTCTGAAACTACTGGGCCAAATTAAACCAAACATGGCCACAATCATCATTCGGGTATCTAGTTTTAAAAATGTGTCCGGTGACCCGGTCAACCAACCAAGATGGTCGCCATGGCTAAAAATAGAAATGGGGGTAAAATGCAGTTTTTGGCTATAACTCAAAAACCAAAGCATTTAGAGCAAATCTAACATGGGGATAATTGTTCATCAGGTCAAAATGTATCTGCCCTGAAATTTTCAGATGAATCGGACAACCTGTTGTTGGGTTGCTGCCCCTGAATTGGAAATTTTGCTGTTTTTGGTTATTATCTTGAATATTATTATAGATAGAGATAAACTGTAAACAGCAATAATGTACAGCAAAGTAAGACCTAAAAAGAAGTCAACATGACCAAAATGGTCAATTGATCCCTAAGGAGTTATTGCCCTTTATATAGTCATTTTTTTTTTTTAACAATTTTCACAAAATTTGTAAAATTTTACTAACATTTTCCACTGTAACTACTGGGTCAAGTTCATTATATATAGAGATAATTGTAAGCAGCAAGAATGTTCAGTAAAGTAAGATCTACAAACACATCACCATCACCAAACCACAATTTTGTCTTGAATCCATCTGTGTCCTTTGTTTAGTATTCACATAGACCAAGGTGAGCGACACAGGCTCTTTAGAGCCTCTAGTTGTGTATTCATAGAACTTTGTAATCCAGGCAAATTCATAAATAATGAAGCCTTATATTTAGGAAGTTATCATACTGATACTGATTGTACATATATTTAAAATCCAATATCATTTCAGAAAAAGAAAAAAAAACACACAATGCCTTTGATAGAAGAAATATTTGAGGATAATGTTGAAATACCTCAGAAAGAAAAGGCAGTAAAGGTCAAAATAGAGGTCATGGAGGATAAGGAAAACAACATCAATGTTAACAATACCAAAGGTGAGTACTATAATCTAGTAAAATTTTCCTGATTTGACAATTGTTGATGAAAATTAATTTTGGAAGTTTGTACAATTTTGTATTTTTTTTCATAGAATAATTTTGTTGTACATGTATATACATTATATTTATACCATTATATCAAATTTCATGTTCAGTACCATTTAAAGTAGTACCAAACACCTTGACTAAAATTAATTTGGCTTGTTTATTTTCATAAAATTTTGACAAAATATTTACTTTGACCCTTAGTCAGAAATATAAAAATTTAAAAAACCTTGAACCACACACTTTCTAAGAAAAAAATCATTGGATACAATGTATATATAGCAGTTTGACAAACACTCATTTTGATCTTTGTGAAGCTTGGTATTTCCTTAAAGGGAAATTCCGCGATTTTTTACTTATCATCTAATTATGTTCATCTTAACATAAAAAACACATTTGCAAAGTTTTAAATTTATATTCCTTCTAATAACGGAGAAAATCAAGTATTTGTAACTTTTTTGGTTGAATTCTCGAGTGGGTCGTGACGTATTAGCCCGATTTATTGAATTCTGGGAAAAAATAAAATCTGTTTAACTCTTATAGCTTATCGACAATAAACGTAATTAAAAGCGCACAGCTGACGAATGGTCGAAGTTATTAACCACAATATAAGAATGAACGAAAATGAATATGCATATATACCGTTTTGTATTGATTGAATTAAACTCCTATAAAATTATCTCTAGTAAATGTTTTTGAATAAATTTAATTAATTATTGTTGAGATTTTTTTCATAAAATATTTATTGAACATTTTTACTGATATTGAACTGAAAATATTTCAGTTCTATTTACCGTTATTGTTTTGATAATCATTTCAATGCAACTAATGTGTGAGCAGAGTGTGTATATTATTTTGTAAAGGTCACTGTATATTTCTCGGCTTGAGGTCAATTCGTTTACCTTGTAGCTATTTAGCCGCAGGTGTGAGTTCAAGCGTACACAGGTATAAATTTTGTTATTTGGAAAGGATAAACAGAAAGTATTAGAAAGAGTATGCTGTCACGATGTTAATACACTAAGATTTAATACACGATGAGAATAAAGATACAATAATTAAATTGTGTAAATTAATTGAAAATAAAATTCAGATGCGTAATTCCGAAAGTGTATAAAAATAAAAGGAAACAATTTTTGATTACTTTCTTAGCGGCAATTGGCGTAAAGATTCAAATATGAAGCAAAAAATAGTAGTTTTAATCTTTTATAAAAACTAAATGCAATATTACCCAATTTGATATACCATTGTACATCTGTTTGATATCATTGACTTTACCGGAATTTCTTAACTTGTATTCAAATCTGGCTGTGTTTAAATGCTAATAAAACTATTGCAATTTTAAAGTTTTTAATTGACAAAAAAATACAACATACAACATGCATGATTTTTTTTTAGTTTCTTTTTAACATTTTATTCTTACATAATTAAATTCATTTGACAATCATTTACACGAACTTTTTGTGAAAAGAATATCAATTATCTAAGCTAAGGCATTCTTTTGAGGATTTTTGAGGATTTTTTTTAAAAATTCTATGATAATATTTGTGCAATGTTGAACATGATAGCCGTCATTAATCCAAATAAGACAGTAATACAGTAGTTGTAATAAAAGTTATATTTTAGTCATGCATAACTGATATTGACTAATTTATAATAGTTCGTCCATACATCGTTGTTCTTGAAACAATCATTATTAGTATACATGTAAGTTTCCTGACGTATAAGAGCCATTGAGGATGAGCTCCAGAGAAATCAGACTAGTGGCGTTTCGTTCGTTTGTTTGTTGGGAAAGGAGAGGAAATGCAACCGCTTGTACAGATAAACGACAGAATTACCATACAAGCATTTATAGTCAACACAATCAGAAAGAGTTCCCATCGTTAGACGGGGAATATGAAGGCTTCCAAGAATGAACAAGTGACATGTCTAACTCTGAACAGTTAGAAAACAGACTATCGACATCGACCGCTTGTTCTTAATATTTGAAACTGTATGCATATGTATACGTATTCGTTTATGATATATATCGTGTGGTCTAGCGGGACGGCTGCAGTGTCACGATATCACAGTAGCATGGGTTCGAATCCCGGCGAGGGAAGAACCAAAAATTTGTGAAAGCAAATTTACAGATCTAACATTGTTGGGTTGATGTTTAGACGAGTTGTATATACATTATGTACACAGCCATGTATCACCATCATTGATGGCGATCCGATGGATACATCTGTTGTAGAGTTGTCACTGACTCAGACGTACTTATGAATATAATTATTTTCTGTGACTGTATATTACATTCATTTGTAGGATCCTTTACTATAGATAATTTAGCTGATCTGTAACAATAACATCTTCATGCCTTATATATCATGTACTGTAGTACGCCGCTAGATTAAAACTGACGTGGAAAGGTAACACATGCCCACCGAAAGCTCTTTTTTTGAGAGCCCAGGTGGTCGTGTGGTCTAGCGGGACGGCTGCAGTGCAGGCGATTTGGTGTCACGATATCACAGTAGCATGGGTTCGAATCCCGGCGAGGGAAGAACCAAAAATTTGCGAAAGCAAATTTACAGATCTAACATTGTTGGGTTGATGTTTAGACGAGTTGTATATATATATATATATATATATATATATATAGTGATGAGTTCTTGCGTCTGACAAAAACTAAATTCCTTCATGGTTATATCTTGCCATACGTTTATATTGGTTTGTAAGGTGATTACTCACAATCGTTATTTGAAAATCCTGTTTGTGAGATGTAGATTCATTTCAATACAGAAATTTCGTCTATATATTTCACAAGTGTATAACACGGAGAAGCTCTGAAGGTCCATTACTCCCATTTTGTTTGGGTGTGAACCATCGATGTTTACAGCAATATCACAGAATAAGATGATGATGGTAGAAAGAACTATGGGCGTCATGTGGCAAATATTACATGCATATCGGACAATGAGTTGTCAATCTGTATGAAAAGATTTCCAATACAACCATATTATTGAGAAGGAATGTTTACATGCTATACTCTCGTACTAGTATTACAGGGTTCTTGTGGCGTTCACCTTAGACACACATCTTTTTAACGATGTTTAAAAAAAAGAATACCCCTATTTAGCGAACAAGTAATTTATTCTTTTTTCTGTTATTGAATACCAAGAAAGAAAATAAATCCCGAAATTAATTTGAAACTTTGATACTCAAAAGTTTCCCAGCAAAATATTCACATTCCCTGGGGATAATTAGTGTTCGTCCAGTGGCATATATAACAATGGTGATGACGAATTACTTCCTTTGTTCGAGAACAATCTTATTGAAATATAAATCTGTGATTTTACTAGGTCCACAGCTTCAATGAACCAAAGCAAAAGTTATACATCGACCTGTATTTAAATCAAATTGGTTCTCTTCTTCTTCTGGTATACAATAGTCTATCGACATTCGATGATTACATACTGTTGGCATACGTGGACTAGTCTATTTACAACACTTTTACCCCTATTTATTCAAAATATATGTTTTTTTCTTATGTTCAATGTATACATGTATATATTTTAAATTGCGCTATAGTTCCGTAACTTTCTATCCAGTCGTATAAACGAATCGTCGGCAAGTGTGTACATTTTTTTAAATCAATATTTCTGGTCTGTTCCAATCTGTCCTTCACTATTGACAATGACTATATATTACATTTTCCCAAATTCACCCTTGGAAAAAATATTTAAATAGATTTTAATTTCATCAAATCTTATTTTTTGGGTATTATTTATATGTTTATGAATTATATTCTTTACACAAGAAATGTTATTTATAAACAAGCGTATGAGTTTAGTAATGACAAGTAAGACAGAGTTGTATATTATTCATCTGATAGTTCAAAATGGAAAGTTATATATATATAAGTTATAAGTTATCAGCCGTGTACACTGATCAATACCTGCAGAAGTGAAACGATGCATAAACTTGCAAGCCCGACAGGAAATCGCTTGAATACCTGGACGTGTCACCTCACACCCCTCACAATACCTTTGGAAGTAATACCTTTAGCCATGCTGGTGATCAGATGAGGGAAGATCAAAATATATTTGTTTATTACTTTAAAGAATTATGAACAAATTAGATTTTCGAAAACAATTTTCACGGAACACTTATTTATGATTTCAACTTTGACTTTTAACCTAATTCCAATATCAACAGTTTAAAAACAACAGACCATGGTAATTTAAAAAAAGTAAGAATATTTTTCGTATCAAGTTAGTTAGTCGGATAAAACAACCGTACGATTGACAAGATATCGACACACAATTACGACTACATCGGTTACTGTAGTTTTGTTTCTTTGTGGTTTATAGACATATCGTTTTTATTAATCGGGAAAGAAGACAAAATGGCGGATCGCAGAGAATTGATACTCTAAATTTAAAATCGATGGTGATCGCTTATCTAGCGGAATAAAACTTTAATATCTATGAATTTGAGCATTTTTATACAGAATGAACATAATATCAATTTTTGATTTTTTTGCGAAGTTTCCCTTTAACAATACAACATGGTTAAAACATTTAGCTGTTTTACAGAGTTATCTCCCTGTAGCATTAGGTACCATTTAATCTATTTTTTCTGTCTTTTGAAGAAAATTTGAAGTCTGATGGATCTGGAGATAAAACAGAACCAAACAAAAATGGAAAACAGAATGAGATAGAGAAGAAAGATAAAGATAACTGGCCAAGGTAAATAATAAAATAGTTGAATATATTGGATGCTCAATCATACAAAATGTATTCAATAAACATTACACTTTTATAATGGCCTTCAAATAACGTTACTATTCCTAACATCACTGAAGAGACGTATTAATTGTCGAAATCCAGATATGTTGTTCACATGTTTGAATCTCAATTTTGCAGTATACCATCTTTTCCGCAAGTTTGTTGTTTTCTTTTTGGTAATAAATTGATAATAAAATCCATTTTGTTACATCTTGTGATTGATTTATTTGGCAATCACCAATGGCAGTCAGCAAGGTTTAAGAACACAAGAAAAAGTTGTTTGACCTGCGTTTTGTTAAAATGTAAAAATGATGTATTTAGACCCCTCTACCAAGAAATTTGTTTTGCATGCACACATATAAAAATTGAATTTTTATCCAACACAATCAGAGGTTTGAGCGTTGTTTTCAATTTAGACTTGTATACATTGCATATGATTAAAACATAGAAAATTATCAGTCAGTAATGGCCAAAATAGAAGCCAAATATTAAAAACCACTTTTTAACAGTTTCATATGACACATTTACTGAAGTTGTTCCCAATAATTCATATAATTAGGATTAATTAGTACATGTAGTAGAAAAGAAATCACAAACAATGTACGTTTTTCTTTATTCATCAATTTACATTTCATGCATACTATTTGTCTGTTAACTACACCATGTGACAAATAATATCGGAAATTTGTTCTTCTATTGTTTTTATTTTTATCTATCCTAGTCTAAGCCAATAAGATACCAAATATGCATTTATATCAGGTGACAGTTTTTTTGGGCTGTTAAAAAGTTTTAAATGACCGTTTTCACTTATTGTTCTCAAAGATTATATTATAGTAATAAGACTAAGTTTCTAGATGAGTTTTATTCCTGTGTAACTGTACTTGAAAGATTAATCTTTTTATACTCCTGCTTTGAAAAAAGGGGGGTATACTGTTTTACCTCTGTATCTCCTCCAGTCAGGCCATCAGTCCGTCCGTCCCATGAATATTTTTCATTGCATTTTTCTCAGGAACTACAATACAAGGATTTCTGAAATTGGTTTCAGAGTTTCTATAAGTCTGCTATACCGTTTGATACGTTTTCAGATTCATCACTCGACAACTTCCTGTTTACCGAACACTACAAGTATTATTTTACACATGATAACCAAGTTGAAAATTTTCGTCACATTTTTCTCAGGAATTACAATACAAGGATTTCTGAAATTTGGTTTCAGGATTTATACAAGTCAGCTTTACCGTGTGATGCGCTTTCAGATTCATCACTCAACAACTTCCTGTTTACTGAGCACTTGCATATTTTTACACTATTAAAATTATCCACTTGCGGCGGGGGTATCATCAGTGAACAGTAGCTCGCAGTTTCACTTGTTTAATGAGCATTGTTAATAACATGTATGTGTCATCCTAACATATATGTCAAATATTGCTTTGGCATTTTTTTGAGATATTTTAAATGTTTAGTCATGTTAATAATCCTTACTTCTACCTTAAAGTATTTTGTATTATTTACAGGTTGACAAAAGCATTTTTAAAACAGCATTGTAAAGATATGAAGCTTTATCGTACTCCACATCTCAATGATGTTCTATATCTACATTATAAAGGTAAGTAATTTGTCATTCAGAGGACTGCTCAGTTTGAACAATGATGTTTTATGCCCACCTTTGCCACAAACAAAAGTAGGGAGGGGTAGGGGCATGAATATTGCCAACTAGTCTGTTTGTTTGACCATCAGTTAGTCCATCCAAATTCAAGATGACATGGACCTTGTCACCTCTACAGAAAAGGGTTAAAAAAAAATCTTTGAACCTTTTTCCACAACAGAAAAGACTTCAAGTATTTCTTGCTCTGTCCTTAATACAGAAAAGATTAGTAGATTCTTTGATCCAGTTCAATTACAGTATTTTTAAAGAGTTTAAGTTAAAGGGTTCAGCATTTTATAAAGCTTTCACCATTAGGCCAATTAAAATTAATTGATAGATTTTCATCCCCGCCCGCCCCTCTGAAATTGTCTTGCCCCAATTTTTTTTATTTTGAAAAAATTACGATTTCCGGATTTTGTTCATTTCCGTCAATAATTTCGTTTTATTCGAACTTCCTCTTTCAAATTTCGGTTTTCATATTTCTTGTTTCGAGTACTTTAAAACGATTATGTTCACAAATTCTGCTGCTCAATGATGACAATATAATCTACGGAGAATAGAAATAGATTACCAAAAGGGCATGAAATATTGGGGTTAGGAGTAATACGCTGTGTCCAAGAACGCAAATCGCGGTATGTCACAAGTTGGAAATTTCTGTCATTAGAAAACATGGATTTTTTTTTTATAGCCTGTCCCAAGTATTTTTTCATCCTGTCACCGCTACAGAAAGTGTTCTTGCATTCTTTGAGTTTCAATAATACTGATTTTAAGTACTACAGATAGCATTCAATTATTCCTGCAGCTTTAGACCACTAATCGTTGGTTGAAGTATACCTCAAGCTTGTCACTATTTTTTTTGGCAAACTTGTATTATTAATTTTTTCTATCCATGGTTTATCATTGTAGGTATTTTCAAGATTGAATCATTAGAAGAGTACACAGGATTGAGATGCTTATGGTTGGAGTGTAATGGATTGAGGAAAATAGAAAACTTAGAAAATCAGAAAGAACTGAGATGTCTATATCTTCAACAAAACTTGATCTCAGATATAGAGAATCTGGAGCCTCTTGTTTGGTTAGATACACTGCAACTCAGTAACAATAGAGTCAAGAAAATTGAAAATATATGTAAGATTTTGAAACATGATCATTACTTTTAATTAAAATCTAAATGATGTAATATTATTGTTAAAAATTGTTTTCTCACACAACAATTGGAATTAAACTTGGGTCATTTTTTCACAAGAGGCTTATACTTATTATAACATTTTAATCAAAATCTACAAAAAATATGTATTTGAACAGAAGATTTAGGTTATAAGAGTTTCTTCGTCATATGTGATAAATATTCATACTGGGCAAAATATATGTGAATCCATGAGCAGCAGTTTTTATTAGTTTTTTTTTTATAGCTTTCTGTTGAATTATAGGCGCATATGACAATTTATATTTAATTTATTGTTGATTCATCATTTGGTGTTTATGGCTGACTCTGACATATACTATTTGTTTATTTCCAATGTCAAATACTCAGTAACTTTGAATGATCATATATAGGTCAACTAGTCTATATTTGGTCAGAATCATTGTAAGGTATCAATTTTAGATTATATGTTTTGTTCAGTTTCTCAGTTATTAAGAAAAATGCTAAAATATTTATTACACCTCGGAGTGCGGGAGTTTCTCACTGCATTGAAGACCCATTGGTGGCCTTTGGCTGTTGTATGCTCTATGGTCAGGTTGTTGTCTCTTTGACACATTTCCCATTTCCATTCTCAATTTTATCATACAATAACTACAATTATAATTGACCTTTTTCAGCATGTTTACCCAAGATTAATTCTCTGTACATCTCACACAACAGAATTGAGGATGTTGAGGATATTGAACACTTAGCAGAATGTGATTCACTGAGTGTAGTAGATCTGTCACATAACAAACTAGATGATCCTAAAGTTCTAGAAGTTTTTGCTGCTATGAAAAATCTGGTAAGATATGAATCATATGATACATATTTAATTTTTTCTAGATGGTGTAGACACTTTTAAAATAAAAATTATTACTTTTTCAAAGCATAAATATGTCTAATTTTCACATTAATACAAAATAAAAAAAAACTTCAAACATATTTTTAATCAAATTCAAGTTTTAATTTTGCTTCAAGGTTTTAACTGTTATATCTCACTTTTATTCTACCGGTAATTAATTGAACCAATTTCTATTTTTCAGAAAGTATTAAATTTAATGGGTAATACTGTTATTAGGAATATCAAGAATTACAGGAAGAATTTCATTGTTAAATGTGTAAGTATCTAATCATACAATGGTGTATTTATATACATAGCAAGTTACATGTAAATGATGTATGACTTTAAGAAGTAAAGATTATGTTCAGTTGATTTTTACTAAGACATTTCACCCTTCAGTCTATCAATTCTGTGTTTGGGTTCAAGACTTGTTCCTGTTTAGTGTTATATGGCAAAATGGAGTGTTGTTACTTGTATTCACACTGCTATTTTAGGAGTTAATTTTGAGCATTTTCTAAAGAATGAGGATTTTCCACAAACACCTTGTTGTGCAATTTTATGAATGAATTGATTGTCAATAATTGGGAAAAAAAACTAAATTTTTATGGCCCCACAACAAAGTTGTCGGTGCCATATAGTTTTACCCTTGCAATTGTCCGTCATTCCACAACAAACAATTATACTGAGTTTTTTTCTAAACACCTTCAGGTATTGGGCTGAATTTTGGTATGTGAGTGAACCATGATGAGTTTCCTTCTGCTCTGCTAATTTTTGACAAAATTATGGACTTTGATAAATTCCTTCATTCTGCAACAAACCATTGTACAGAGTTTTTATGCCCCACCTACGATAGTAGAGGGGCATTATGTTTTCTGGTCTGTGCGTCCGTTCGTTCGTCCGTCCGTCCGTCTGTCCCGCTTCAGGTTAAAGTTTTTGGTCGAGGTAGTTTTTGATGAAGTTGAAGTCCAATCAACTTCAAACTTGGTACACATGTTCCCTATGATATGATCTTTCTAATTTTAATGCCAAATTAGAGATTTTACCCCAATTTCACGGTCCACTGAACATAGAAAATGATAGTGCGAGTGGGGGATTCGTGTACTGAGGACACATTCTTGTTTCTAAATGCCTTCAGATACTGGGCTGATTTTCAGTATGTGAGTTAACCATGATGAGTTACAGATCAAGTTTCGTTTTGCTCCGCTAATCTTTGACGAAATGACAGGCTTTGGACTTTGATAAATTTTTGAAAATCACAGTTTTACAGAGTTTTACTAAATGCCTTCAGATATTGGGATGATTTTTTTGTATGTGAGTTAACCATGATGAAGTCCTGATCAAGTTTGAGTTTCGTTCCGCTCCGCTTATCTTTGACAAAATTATGGACTTTGGACTTTGATATATTCCGCGTCAGTCAGCAACAAACCATTATACGGTGTATTTACTAAATGCCTTCAGATATTTGGCTGATTTTTGGTATGTGAGTTAACCATGATGAGTAACAGATCAAGTTTAAGTTCAGTTTCCCTCCGCTTATTTTTGTTGAAGTTAAGGGTTTATGACTTGGCAAATTTTTGAAAATCACAGTAAAACAGACTTTTTTTCTACATGACTTCAGATTATGAGCTCATTTTTTTTATATGAGAGACTGCCATCATATTTGTGTCCACATGTTATGTTGAAATTGCAGATTTTTCAACTTTTTGAGACGGGGCCATTTGAGTTGTTTGGACACATCTAGTTTTTAATACTTCATAATTGTTTGAAGAGGGAAACCCATATCCCCAAAGTAGTCAGCAAATACATGAACTGTCTTTTGAACCAGCAAGAATAAGGAATTTGAATATTTAAAAAGATCATATGTCAGGGTTATAAGGTTTCTTGTGTGGTCCTTGTACCAGGTGATTTCAAAAGGTATACCTATGAAGAACATATACATGGACCCTTTACAATCTTTCTTTATTCATTTGAAGATAACATTTATAACAAAAACTGTCAATTTTGGTAAGAAAAACTTACAGAATTTGTATCTTGAACAATGATATAGATAATAGAATAATTGTAACTCTGTTCTAACATATATTTGCAATATTTGCAGTAATTAATGTTTTCAATATTACAGAAACATTTGAATTACCTTGATGACAGACCAGTTTTCCCTAAAGATAGAGCTTGTGCTGAAGCATGGTAAGATACATGTCAATACAGTTTTATAATTACAGATTTTCTTTCAATGGCATTTTGCAATTTAATGAAACATATTTTGTAAATATTTAAGAATGCACAGTTTGTGATTTTATATTTTTCTTGGGATGACATACTGCTATTTAATGCAATATATTTTGTAAATATTAAAAAAAAAAAATTTTCATACTTCCTAGTATTTCATGGAATAGTTTGTTGCTCTTATATGCAGTAAATATGATTAAAAAATTAGTTTGCAATGCCAAGTTTATCATTGTAAAAGAAGCATTTCAAAAGCTGCATTAATTTTGTAGCATATTTTAGCAATATTCATTACTGTATACAATTAGTTTCATAATATTTTAAATGCATATTTTAAATTTATGCTAAATTGAGATACAAATCAGGTTTTAAATATATGCTTAAAACCTGAACAAGGTCTATAGAACTTTAAGAAATTTTTGTAAACAAAAGGGGACATTTTTTCTTCAGGGCAGAGGGTGGTGTTGAAGCAGAAAAGGAAGAAAGAGAAAGGTGGATAAATAAAGAAAGACAAAAGATCACTGACAGTGTGGAAGGTAAGAAAACAATAATACAAAATACCATAAAGGAATAAAACTAACAAAAGATATTGAGATGCCTCTCTAAAAATTTTGCAAATGAAAGTGGTTACTATTTGAACAAATTTACATGTTTAGAAAATTCACAAGATATGTATTTCTTCATATCCATGATTCAGTGATCAATTAAATGAATGCTACAAGGGGAGATAAATCATCTTTATGAGAGACTTGGGGGGGGGGGGGGGGGAAAATGACAAGTTAATTGTTAGTTATGCATAACATCAAAAATATTTTACAGGGCAGACATAAATCAAATTGTATATTTTGGTCTATAAAAAAGTATTTATCTAAGATTCAGTCATCAGAAATGAATTGCATGGAATTCATGGGCACATAAATGCTGTAAAGGATTAAATCATTATCTGTATGAGAGAATGCTTTAAAGAATTTAAGGGCAAAAAAGTGAAATGACAAGTTGATTGTTATGATTGGCATTCATGGCATAAAAAAATATCATGCAAGACAGAAAGAATTGGAAAATATTATTGATGTTTTAAAGAACAAATGTTTACATCACAAAGAAAGTCAATCAAAGAGCTGAAAGCTCTAAGAAAAATGACGCCACTGGTCTCTAAATTGGGATAGTTTTTATGCAAGTCTTGATTTTCACATACCGTAATTAGTTTAACAATGCAACATGTCTCGTAAGCATATAATTGATATTCGTATGTGTGTGTGTGAAGTGAAGGTGCCAACTGGCTGGTTTTTTTTTAAAGACAAATGAATAGGTCAAGACTACCTGAATTGTACAAATAAATCCTGTGGAAAGGCTTCTATATTTCTCACTGGTACATAGGCTGAATCCGGGTCCATTCGCGCCCATTCACGTTTGCGCCAACTCATGTTCGCCCCCTTTCACTTTCACACCCTACATGTTCGCAACTAATCTTAATTGGTTTTGTGTTTAATAACTCTGTAAGCAAGTGTTTTCTTATAAGTATAATTGTTGTCATTGTCTCAAAATAAAGTGAGACAGCATTTTTTTTTTTGTGTTGAATAAATCTTAATCATGTTTTGGATAGCGTATTGTTAAAGATAATAATAATCCTTTCTAAATAAAGTGGTATTTTGTCAACGTTTTATTTAGCGTTGAATAACTCTTAATCATGTTTTGGTTAGTGTATTGCTATACTTTGTTTCATTGACCTCTTTCATAATGAAGTGAGATTCTGACTATTTTTTTTTCTGTGTGTTGAATAAATTTTATCATGTTTTGGTTATAATAGTGGATTGCTATATTTTGGTTCCTATATTTTATTGTTTCGTTGTTTCAGATCAAAGGGCTTAAAAACAATTATCTTTTGTGTTTTTCCTTTAAAATCTTCAATGTTTTACTCATACCAAGCTATAAATACATTCAGTATTTACACCAAAGCAATTTAAAACAACAATCATGATTTTCCAATTATTCAACTTGAATTTGAATTAAAATTGGGCGCGAATGAGTAGAGTGCGAACGGACCTTGGGTGTGAACGTGCGAGGTGCGAAAGTGTATTGGGCGCAAACAGACCTGATACCACATAGTCTGAACCCCCTTCTCCCACAAAATATGAAGTAAATCAAAAACAAATTGTTCAGAGAACAATTGAAGTCTTTCCACTAGAAAAGATCTATTTTTATATTGAAATATGAAAAATCAGTTTAAAATGTTAGTTCCTATGGCTTTATGACGTCCTATTAACCTATGACCTTGACCTCAATTTCAAGGTCACAAACCATGGACCTTGAATCAAAATATCCTAGGTCTTTAATATGTTTGGTTAATGAGTACTACCACTTGACGCGTAATTTTAAATGTAAGATGGACAAAAACTCCCTTTTATTGTATGCGCAGCCTTTCAACCAAAATATACAAGTAAGGACATGTCGCAACTAATAATTTATGAAAAATTATTTGTCAAAATGTCATACAGTATTTGAAAAGAAGTGAAAATAAGCCAAAATCAAAATTTATAATATGACCTTGACCTCATTTTCATTTTTAGTACCAATGACCTCATGAAGACCCTAGGTCTCTATCAGTTATGGTTTACCAGTTGAAAATGCATATCGCTTGAATCAAATGAAAAAGGGGAATAACTCTCATATGGAGTCCCCATAGAGCTATGGTTCAAACGAATATTCTTATCCTAAATATGTAACGAGCAATTTGGTAAAATAAAATCTTTTACGGTTACGAAGGAGAGGTGGCCACAAGAAAAACAGTGTTTGGGGAGATAACTCTTACAACGTAATGTATTTTGTTATATATGTTTCATTATAATACTTTATTCTGATTGGCTAACTGCACATCACATGTTATTCCTCAAGCAATTGCATCACTCAATAAAACTTTTCATTCATGATAACACGTGGTCCCACATAAAGTGCACAGATGAATTGAATAAAAAAGTTATAAAATTCGTGTTTTCATGATCCTAGCTAAAAAAAGTAATTATAAGTATTGAATGTTTCTTTTTGTAACCTCATAGGCTTGCAAAAGCGTTGACCGTGTGCACATTTTTAGAATGAAGCGCTTACGCTTACGCGCTTCATACAAAAAGTACTTCGGTCAACGCTTTTACACCTCAATGAATTTACAAAAAAAACAGCATTCAATACTTAAATGCAGTTGTAAATTTTTAAAGCAAAAAGAGTTAATACTAACTTTCACTTTTTTGGATGTTCATGTACATTTTGTATGTATTTATATTTCTCAACTACATGAATTTTTTGGTGTATTTTTAATGATATATATATGAGTAGTCCAAATAATTATTACGTCTGGCAAGGCTTTTTAAAATTTATTCTGGGACACCTTCCTATGACCACAAGGCTATGTTAATTTTTTTCTGGGACGCCTTCTTAGGAGGCCTTCCTACGAACGTCTTAGGAAGGCGTCCCAGAAAAAAATAAAATAGCCTTGTCAGACGTCATTATTATTTGGACTAATACATGAGATATTGGATATTTTTATGCATCATTTAACCAGTTGAGTCTTTTACAGGATTGTTTGTTTAATGCTGTTTAAACATTACTGAAAAAAAACCCACCTTAAATTTGCTAATTATTTGGCATGAAAGTTTGATTTATTGAAAGGGACTCATAGTTTTCCATTTAATTTTAATAATTGTCTAATGGTTAAAACAATAGCTTCGTTGTTTACTTTTATACACAACAACATATTCACTTTGGTTTCGTTGTTTACCTAATATTCACTATGTACTTGGTAACAGTTATTAATTAATTGAATAGAAAATATTATAATAAATATTATTGGAAGCCGAATTGACGTCAAATAGGTGCCGATTTGACTAGATGCCAATTTAACCAGGTGCCGACTTGACTTGTACGTTTCAATTCCTCTGCGATCGTTTGCGGTATTTTCTTGAGAAAACCTATTTTCCATCATCAAAGAGAAGAAGAAACTGCTTGAAATGATTCCCGAACGCTTCGTGATTGTTAAAATAAGTTTAATTCACTCAAAAAACAATTTTAAAACTTGCGATGTTTAAACAGGAAGTTTCAAAAGCACGTGTAAAAGAAGAAATTAACCGGTGAGAGTGGAAATCCGTACATAACATATATCACTATAGTACGACTTTTAAAGCAAAACAGTTTCATCCTTTTGTAAAACAGTCTTTAATATACCTATCACATTAATGTTTGAAGGGTCTTAAGCTTATTCAAACCATATAAGTCGGTATGAAACACCAAAACGGAATGATAATAACCGATTACGTTTTGTAGTTTACAAAATTCTGGACTGGTTCCTGTCAAACTACAACACTTTGTTCGACTGTAGTGGAATACAAACAGAAACCAGTTAGTTTGTAAACTGGTTCCTGGCTGATTACTACACAATGCTCATGCATAATGAAAAAAACACAAGCACATTCCAGTTTGTATTGAAATTAGTAAATACGAAACCAAGCGCGGTAGGCAGAGAAATCAGGTCGGCAGTTATGGAACAATGACTGCGTCATTTTCCAAAAATGGTTCAAAGGTGTACAAAGGAAACCAAACAGTGTCTGTAACTAGCAACATACATGTAGAAGTCAAAAGGTTGGGATTTATACTATAAATGCCTATAATAAAACTATTGAATAAAAATATAATTTCAATTCACATCTGTCAATATCATCAATAACATTTCTTTTATTTATATCATCTTAAATTTTATTCCTATTGAAATTCTTATGTAGCATATATAATTATCTTTAAAATATCTTACAGCATTGACCAAAATAAGGAAAGCAAATATAAAGCAGAAAATAGAGAGAGAAATGATAGAAAGAGGAGAAGAGGGAGAAGTGGATTTAGAGAGTGTTGATTGGTTAACTGGATCTTATAAACTCAAATCAGAAGTAGACAGTGAACAGACAGAGGAAGAAATGCCAATCATAACAGGGAAGCAGGCTGAGGAAGAAGAGGGAATATTTTCTACCAGAAGTTAGTTTCATTCTTAACATTGTGTGTTATTTGAAAATGTCAATTATTCCTCCAAACTGTGCCTTTAACCTCGTTTTTATGATTCATGACTACATTTTAATACGACTTTTTCTTTTCATCATATGTTTTTTTTTTATTCATTATGAATAATAGTAATTATATTACAGTATAATGAATCATTGTAAGATACATGTTATCGTCCTTTTTATTTTTACAGTTCATTATTAATCAACATTTAGTTTGCCTGATTGGGTGTGTTTTTCCTGCATTTAAAAAAAAATATCAATTATATTTGGCATACATCATCAGTGTAAGGAATACCTGTTCATGTAACTGGATTTACCTGACTATTTCTGTATATTCATAGATCAGTGATAATGTAAAGTTCATGAGAAACATATGGTAAGACCTTGATCATAGAAATCTTGTTAATAAGACCTTCAATATTATATTGAATCATGGTCAATAAAACATTTTTCTTGTGTTCTAATTATTTGAAGATCCATTCTTATGTTCCATTTTTACTCTTTTTATTTTCAGAAAATGTAACAAAGGAAGACTCCACAAGAATATTTATCACAGACACAGGTGAGATTAACTATCGGTCAAATGAAATGTCAATGATGATAATAGATAGAAGGAATAAAAAGTCTACAGAACTTACTACCATATTACGGGTTATTTTCGCAGGGGGAAAATTTTTCGTGATTTTCATTAAATGAGGTAAACAAAATATTTTGGCAGGTTCATAAATTTTATCAATACTTTTGCATGTACACTTTTATTTTGGCGGAATTTAATGTGGCGATTTTGTTCTATCCGCGAAAATTTTCACCCTGGGAAAAATAACCCACTATATGGTATGTCACCAGACATCTGAATGTCAGTACATTTTTACTTAGTAATGTGATTCAGGATTAAAATTACATGAAACTTACTTGTAATATAGCCAAACTAAATTAAGCTGGATATCTAGGTCACTGTGATCAAGAGTTATGATTCTAACTGATGCATCTAGACAAAATGTTTATGAAACTTCTGTATAGGGAACATGAAATTTTAAGGTAACCTAATTTGGCTTTATTTACACTTCAAAAAAAGCCAGGAACTTATTTTTAAAATAGCATTGGAAAACTGAACTTGATGTGAAATTTAACAATTATAGTTACATTAATGGGGTTTTGTAATTCTACAAGGCACAACAACTGTCGATCATGTGCATTTATAATTATTAAAGCTGTAAAACATATGCAAATGTGTCTTTACCGCATGATTCAATATGCTTGGATAATTAGCATAATCGACTATCACTTAATTAATATGCACGTATATAAAATTAAAAAGTAAGATTGTAGGAGTTTACAATTATATTTTACTTTTTCTGTGTTGGAGTTGCTCCCTATCAATGTAATCAACATGTCGGGACTAGCCAATATATGCTTTATACTTTCTTAACTTGGATTTTCATGCATAGTTAACTGTTGTAGTGAATTACAATCTGTCAACAAGACAAGTATAACAAATTTGAAACTGCAATGTTCCGTAGACTGAAGTTTCACATCAGAGTTGAAACTGCAATGTTCCGTAGACTGAAGTTTCACATCAGAGTTGAAACTGCAATGTTCCGTAGACTGAAGTTTCACATCAGAGTTGAAACTGCAATGTTCCGTAGACTGAAGTTTCACATCAGAGTTAAAACTGCAATGTTCCGTAGACTGAAGTTTCACATCAGAGTTCAAACTGCAATGTTCTGTAGACTGAAGTTTCACATCAGAGTTCAAAAATCATAATTCTGCTTCTCATATATCTGGAAGCTTGATCATAGTAGCTTAAGAAATGGTATTCAAAACATATACTAACTTTATTTTACTTGAATCAAACAAATTTTACACACAAAACAATAAATTTCCCAAGATGTTAAATGAATATTAAATAAGTATTTGATATAGTATTCATTACAACTGAAGTTTTGTACATTTCAGGAAAAGAAGATGAAGATGATGATGAATTAGAGGTATTTTATCTTTACTCTTCAGTTTTCTACTTTTAAAAATGAATTATGCAAGGGAAAACAATTTTATTAAATTTTCAAAAGTAAAAAAAATCCAATTGAGTTAAAGCAGTAAAAATTATCTTGGTACAAAAATAAATGTAACCAAACTAAATTCTTATCATGAATGTATCCAAAAATATAATGTTGCTGTTCCAATTCTTATATCTAAGGATGTTAACTATGTAATATGAAGTGCCTATATTTTGTGCAACACATCATGTTGTTATTTTTTGTTTTTGGCTCAATCATATACAGTTTTAAAAGTAAAAATAATGTAAATAATTGTATATTTCTGTAGGATCTACCCGATTTAGAAGATGTTGATGTCACAGACCAGATCATTACACAAAGCCAGGATAAGGTACAATATTTAACTTAAGAAAACTGGTCTTAATTAGATTTCAATCGTACCTAAATGACTGGTATGAGCGATAATTTATTAATAAAGTGGACAATTTTGGTCTCTTGTGGACAGTTGTTTCATTGGCAATCATACCACATCTTCTTTTTTATAAGTAGTCAACGTCATAGAGAAAACAACCCAACCACGCCACAAAAACCAAAAACTTCAAGATTGAAGTATTTTGTGTGGTATGATTGTTAATGAGATAATATTCCATGAAAAACTAAAGCACAAGGATGCATTTCTAGTTGACTTTACAGCCTTCTACAACTATGAGTAAAAAATTACCATAAAGTAAGATAAAATAGGCCCTGGATATGGAAAAGAAAATCAATAAAATTAAGCAAAAAAAAAAGCCCACAGCAACCAACAACAACCACTGGACTGAAATATTCTGGCTTTGGAATGTGGCAGGATAAATATTGTTGTAAGCACTCAGAATTCCCTGTAACCTGAGACAGTATTTCATACAGATTCTGAAAATGTTCCTAATTAATACAGTATTTACCGGAAGAACACACAATTACCATTAAATAACAAATAAACTTGTCATAAGAGCTTGATTGTTGCTTCTACCAATCATTTGGTAATGTTTTTACAACTTGAAGTCAGATTTTTAAAATGGTTACAGTTGCAAGTCAAAATCCGTCTTACCTGCTAAATCAATTTTATACAGTAGTTCATTTCACCTTGTATGTGATAGACTTGAACATAATAGCATTTGCCAAAATTTTATAAGAACAATACTTTGCAGCTCATCTCAAAGGTTTTTTGATTATTTTCAGGCTTTCAAACCAAGGATTGAAATTCTTGATGACAGTGAATCAGAATCAGAGGATGAATCAGGCAACCAGTCATCAAAACCAGTCATACAGGAAGTGAAATCTTCTTCTAAACCATTGATACAGGATATTACATCATCTTCTAAACCTCTTATTGAAGAAATTTCTCAAAACACAGAAGAATTGACATTAGATATGGAAGAGAACAAACCATCACTTATAGATGAAATGAATGAGTATGCTGTGGAAGAAGAAACATCGGAAACAGATTTGAATGACATCAATCCCGACTTCACCCCATCATATGATTCCGTCCAACATGAGCACTCGGCACAACTGTTACAGGAAATGAAAACAATGGACGATACAAACTTTATCAAAACAGGTGTAATGGACCCCAGTAATGTTATTGAGTCTAAACGTCCCAAAACAAACAATCATCCTTTAGCTGACTGGGATGACTCAGAATTAGATTGAAAATTTATGGAAGATAAACTTTTTTTGTGTAAAATGTGTTCAGAAATAATTTATATTTATGCAGTCAGAAGATATACAATAAAGAATATTTCATCTGGCAAGACAATAAAACATTATGAGCTGTGTCTGACAGATAGAAATCAAATTATGCAAATGCACATGTACATGACTGATTGATTTTAGGAAATTCAAATATGAAATGAAAGATTTGTCTATTTTGTAAGGTTCTTATTTATAACAACTCTATTTTCAAACAATTACAGAATTTACATTGATATTTTTCAAGCTGAAGTAGGATAACAGTTGTATTAATATCATTTGCATCACTTGATTTCTATCGGACACAGCTCAACATGGATAAAAATTACTTAAAAGTTTGTTTACAAAAAGAATATTTTGAATCAAGTTCAATTTAATATTAAAAAAATGGTAAATTGTCATTTATTTCTTACATTATTTTTCAGAATATTTTCCATATTTTTCATTTTTTTTAAATACTATATATTTTATTGAATGAAAAAAAGAAATAGTTTTCAAACATGGACAAAAATCACTTAAAAGTTTGTTTATAAAAAGAATATTTTTGAATCCACATCATTTTGATATTGAAGAATTGTGAATTGTTATTCAATCCTTACATTATTTATCAGAATATTTTCGATGCTTTTCAATTTATTTTAAGTACTATGTATTTTTTGTTAATTTTTGTATTTATCTTCATAACCAAAACATGTTATTGACTATAACTTGTAATGAAGTCTGTATGTACATCAAAATGCACCAACTGTTACATATATTTAATATATTCAAGTTTCAAGAGCTATCCATTTACCATATATATTATACATTATTGATCATATCATATATTTTATTTATTGTTTCATTTAGACTTGTCAAAATCCATGCAAACATTAATCTGATGTTGAAATATCAAATCCGTCCATTTACAATAGTATGTAGATAGTAAATAGTCATTTCATAGGGTATGTGATATGTTTATATTTATAATCTTTTAACAGGAAAAATTCCAGCCCTTGGTTTTTAGTCAGTAAGATTTTATGTAATATATCTAAACTTGGGGGAATATATTTAAAATGGTGGAAAGTTATTCCTTGGCTTTTTGTAATTTTTAGCTATTTTCCCAGTTTCTATATCTATGCTCAAGTGTGGAGAGGAGAAATGAAGGATAAAAAGGGGGTGATATAAATATTGGAAAAATTGGTAAACAGTTTTAGGGTAAACTGTTTTAACATGTCTGAAATTGGAAAAGGGATGAAACTTTAAAGGATTTCTACCAATAGACCAATGCCCTATGCTCCTTTTCTTCTATTTTCCTTAATTTAGTATTAATACTAAAGTATGTTAAATTTGGTATTTATTATGCTTTAAATATTTTACTCCAAGGGGAGACAAATCTAAATACATTTCATTGTTATGATTCATTCATGTTCCCTTCATTTTATGGTATTGATTGAGTTTCTACAGTCAGTAACAATAAGTCAGGGATTACAAATGGTGCAGTATCATTCCATAAACATCAGTTTAACAGTATGAAATGCAAATGTATATTTATTCACTATGATAACTTTATATTTTGTGACAATATTATATTGTGTAATGTTTACTTAGATTAGATGCATATTTGCTGGCTTTCCTGTTTCAATTAAATTTCTAACTGTACATAAATTACATTTCAAATTTCTATTGACACAACTATGTGTTTCTGTAAATTTCCCATCACTTATCTATTTAAAATATGTGAGAATTTATTTCAGTTTGTGGCTTAATTAAAAATAAGCCAGTATCATTTTTATGTTTCCATTTTCTCACTTTTATTCTGTAATTATAACCATTTGATTTGTTTATTTCTTTGTTTATTAAAGCAGTATTTAACTTTTTTGTTTTGAATGTGTGACTATTAAGAATTTTTATTGAAATAAAATTATTTGTTTGTTTATTAAATATGTAAAAAAAAAATAAAGTATTTAAAAACTAATTTCTTCCATTGTTTGTAGATGTATAGAATTATAGAAGATCAAATCACTATTAATTCTTAATGTATTATTGTCTAATTATTATTTCTCTAATTCTATGGAAATATATCCCTTTCCAAACCCATTGTATAAAAATATATAATCAACGTGTGGTTGTCGGTGATCTCAGAAGATGATTGGCTGAGTCAAAGGGTCATAATCTTTCTCAGCTCCCTGAAATGATCAAAATGTTCTAACAGGTGTTAATGAAATTGACAACTTCGTGGAAAGTGGAAGGCACTCGAAGGGGATTTTGGTTTAGAAAAGAAGGAAATTTATCTTTTAATCATTAGAGAAAAAGATTATTACATAGTAACATGTGGATTATCACCAAGGCTTGGACTTTAAAATTGATAATTTAACTATCTCGATTGGATAAATCAGATAATCCACTTGTATCAATGTAATAATCTATATGTATAAATCTTTGATTGATTGATTGGTGTTAAAAGCCACTTTCAGAATTATTGTGCTATTTCTTGTTGGTCAGTTTTTATTGGGAAGCTAGAGAGAACCAAAAACAAAACTGACAATCCTAGTCAATTAAGGGCAGAGTCGAGGGCACCTGCCATGTAAAACTGACAATCCTAGTCAATTAAGGGCAGAGTGGAGGGCACCTGCCATGTGCAGGATTCAAACTCACAGTGTTGACAGGCTATTGATACAGTAAAGGAAGTAGTTATATTAGACCACTTGGAACCAAGGCCCCTATAATACTTTGACACTGATTTAACAGGATAGTACATTTCCTTTACAAATCATTTTGCTGTAGGTATCAAATGATGTTAAGATAAACAGGACTAATGTCAATCAAAGGTCAACCATGAATTTGAATAATCCATCAAGTACAAATTTTCTTGAATGCAGAACTTGGCAAAACCATGAAAATCAAATATCCACAAAATTGCAATGTTCCCGGCATACCTGTCAACCTGTGACGATGAAAATGCAGGTCATGACCTGCATTGAAGAATCAAATCTCAGGTCATAACGCGTACGAACTTTTTCGAGCTGAATTTCAGTATTTATGGTACATTTTCTTATAATGTATATCAAAGATACCAAAACATCAATGCATGTTCACTTGGTTAAGTCATTTTAAATCTTATTTATTATTATTTCATTACACTTTTAAAGATTTTTATAAACTTGTGTATCACAGTCTTATGTCCTTTACTTTTTGTCATCATCTAAAATTTATTTTTCAAATGTAATTTTAAATTGAGACTACTAGCCTTTAAATATACCTTTTTTTTATATTTCAAACTTCCTTTAAACACACCATATAGAGGTATTACATGTATGATCTTTCATCTTTCAATTGACAAGGAAATTAGACTATGATAAAATATAGTAATACAGTTAAAGGAAGTATAAAATGTAAAAAATAATTTTCAACTTTTTAAAAAAAATTGTATAAAGGTATAAAAATAATGAAAAGTTATTTTTCAATATGTATTTGAATTTTATATTATTATGATTTAATCTTTTTCACCCATAAAACGTAAATATAAGGAATAATTTTGAATGGTGACAAATAAGGGGAAGTAACTCTTAGTTGAAATATCTTTGTAAAACAACAGGGCAATTTATTTACGACCTAAAGCTAAGGTAATTGGTGTTAATCAACAGTGTGTTTGACACCAAAGCTGTCAAGTGAAGCCATGCACTTAATGGGTCATTTAATTTGACAGTTTACATAGCTAGATGAACTGCATGTTCATGGAAGAATTACGAATTTGCCGGTATTTCAAAGGAATATTATGAAAATCAATCTCAAGGCTAAGAAATACGGGTGAAATCGGATCATTTTCGGAATTTCCGGGTTATTTCAATGACCTGGCGGGTGATCCGGGTGATCCCTCAGAATTGTGAAAATCTCGGGTCACACCCGCAGAATCCGGGTCAGTTGACAGGTATGTCCCGGGATAAAAGGGGAATGCATTTGGAAGTACGTGTACCAGTAAGAGTAAGGACCAGCTGTCAGCTTAGTCAGAATAATGACCGTTACCTTGCAAACAAGCAGATTAAAAATCAGCTTTTGTGTCAATTTTAGTACAAAGTAAAGTTCATATTAATTTCCGTTTTTTAAAACATGTTCTCCTCCTGAATACACATTAACCAATAAATGACCATTGGGGAAAACAACTATTAATTGACATTTTGTGGCCATTGAATTACTTTTTGATGACATTTTTCATACCTTGAACTCAGTCTGATCTCCTTTGTCAGATTTTGATTACCACAATGGAGATCAACCCATTAAACTGGCAGATAGAAATACCTTAAATACAATCATTCCATGAACCAAATATAGCTGACATAATGCTTAAATGAGACCTTACAACAAAAACTTAACACTGACCAATGAACCATAAATATGGAGTCAAAGTCAGGGGACTCCTAACTGACAAACAGGTAAACCTGGCAAGGATCCGCTTTATAATAATTTTTTTTATCCTGTACAGTAACTTATAATTAGTGAGATTTACATGATGAACCAGATGCTCCGCAGGGCGCAGCTTTATACGACCGCAGAGGTTGAACCCTGAACGGTTGGGGCAAGTATGGACACAACATTCAAGCTGGATTCAGCTCTAAATTTGGACTGTGATTAAATAGTTGACACAGCATAGGTTTCTGACACAGAATGAATGTGGTCTAATGAACTTAAAAAATTTTTTTTGCCTTTGAGCAATTCACTATGCTGTTGAATATTAATCCTCTCAAAAAAATGTTTGAAGAAATTTTCTTTTTATTTATGAAATCTGAAATGAAAAAAATTGACCCCCCAATTTTTTTTTCACATCCCCCTTTCCCTTATTTCAAAACTGATCTCAATTCAAATTTCTAATGAAGTTTGCAACAATAACTACTCATTTAAATACATCATAAAATATTAAAATGTAAAAAAAGTGCTTGCTATCACTGAATGGTAAAGATTGTTTTAATCTATCAGTTGGTAGTAAAAGTGAATATACATTGTATATTGTATAAAACAATGATTTAAGTTGATTCAACTACTATTCTGGACAAAGAAAGATAACTCCAATTGAAATCCAATTGGAATTTCTTGCTATTGCACAATATTGTGCAATTAGATATTTCTTGCTATTGTGCAATACTGTGCAATTGAAAATATTTGCTATTGCACAATACTGTGCAATTGAAGATTTCTTGCTATTGCACAATACTGTGCAATTGAAGATTTCTTGCTATTGCTGAATACTGTGCAATTGAAAATTTCTTGCTATTGCACAATACTTTAAAATATAATAATTTTGGATCCTGATTTGGACCAACTTGAAAACTGTGCCCATAATCAAAAATCTTAGTACATGTTTAGATTCAGTATATCAAAGAGGCCCAAGAATTCAATTTTTGTTAAAATCATACTTAGTTTAATTTTAGACCCTTTGGACCTTAATGTAGACCAATTTGAAAACGGGACCAAAAATTAAGAATCTACATACACAGTTAGATTCGGCATATCAAAGAACCCCAATTATTCAATTTTTGATGAAATCAAACAAAGTTTAATTTGGACCCTTTGGGCCCTTTATTCCTAAACTGTTGGGACCAAAACTCCCAAAATCAATACCAACCTTCCTTTTATGGTCATAAACCTTGTGTTTAAATTTCATAGATTTCTATTTACTTATACTAAAGTTATGGTGCGAAAACCAAGAAAAATGCTTATTTGGGTCCCTTTTTGGCCCCTAATTCCTAAACTGTTGGGACCTAAACTCCCAAAATCAATACCAACCTTCCTTTTGTGGTCATAAACATTGTGTTTAAATTTCATTGATTTCTATTAACTTAAACTAAAGTTATTGTGCGAAAACCAAGAATAATGCTTATTTGGGCCCTTTTTTGGCCCCTAATTCCTAAACTGTTGGAACCAAAACTCCCAAAATCAATACCAACCTTTCTTTTGTGGTCATAAACCTTGTGTCAAAATTTCATAGATTTCTATTAACTTAAACTAAAGTTAAAGTGCGAAAACCAAGAAAATGCTTATTTGGGCCCTTTTTGGCCCCTAATTCCTAAAATGTTGGGACCAAAACTCCCAAAATCAATCCCAACCTTCCTTTTGTGGTCATAAACCTTGTGTTAAAATTTCATAGATTTCTATTCACTTTTACCCAAGTTAGAGTGCGAAAACTAAAAGTATTCCGACGACGACGACGCCAACGTGATAGCAATATACGACGAAAATTTTTTCAAATTTTGCGGTCGTATAAAAAGTTTTCTAAAGCAGTCACTGAAAATGAGGTCAAGGAATATGGACATATGACCTATAATGGCTTATTTTACAAATTGTGACTTGGAGTGGGAGTTGTCTCATTGGCACTCATACCACATCTTCTTATATCTTTACATGACAAACTAAAACGTTGCAACATAAAGTTTCTGTATACAAGGAATCAAGTTCACTGAATAAGCATTCCAACATCATACATATTATAACATTTTCCTTGCAGGCTAGAAAAAAAACTTTTCTTATTTTCAACTTCGAAATAAACTGGTGGGGCTGAAAAAAGTACAAAAGTTATAATAGGTTATATTATTTATTTAATTACAGTGTTAAACTATCTACATCTGTATATCACACTTTTCTCACAATATTGACTAGCATGGTCTTGGTTATTCAAAATCATATGTACACATTCATTCACTGTTGTAATATTCTATTTAAACTGATTAAATAGTGAAACTCACTAATTTACGATACAAAATATGTCATGATTAAAACAGCTGATGTCAAAATTTTCATCTTTCTTAGAGTTTTTAATTTAAAGAAAACAAGATATTGCTCTTAAACAATTCATTACATTACTTTAATTGAAGTTCCACCAACTCTCTACAAGCTTTTATAAAATCTTATTATGAAAAACAGGCCCAAAAGATTTTTTTCTTATTTTTATTCTTTTTTTCTCTCTTCATTTTGGAATTATAAAGTTGAAACAAGCATTGTTTGAACAGCAGTTTCCACACAGCAGACTATTTTAAATTAGTATTCTTTCCAAGACAATTCACCTCTTCATAATTTAATAATATAAAGGACTATGGGCAATTATAATGAACCTACCCCAAAATGATGACAAGGTCACAATACTGATTGAATTTCCGTTGTAAAAGATATTTTTAGCCAATCTCATCATTTTACTGTACACTTAAAATATTACCCAGATTGTAAAAGATTGAGAAAATGTAAATGACTTTTTTCAGGTATGCTGACCCTGTAATTACTACTTTAAACCATATCAAAAATGAATTTTCTTGAAGGTTTATTAATCAAATTTGCTTTACACTGATACTTTTTTTTAAATACTCTTTTTACACATATCTGATTAATATTTGTACTATCAACCTTCATTGAACTTTAACCTTTCAGGTCCTAAATTCATACATGACTACACCATCATTAATATAACTTCCTCCTATTGAATAAAATGTCAGCAAAATATACCATTATAAATATATCTCAACATTTAATAGACATGGAGTTCCTAATTTATTGCAATGTACAACATTTACATAAATAATGTGGAATGTTCACTACTGTATGTTAAATGATATCTGCTAGCCTATTTCTCTATAAGGTCAGTTGTAATTTTGTAAAAAACATAAGGATAATAGTCTACATTTCCCATCATAAGCCCTGGAATGTCCATCTGGCCAGTCTGAAAAATAAAGACATTTATAAATCATAAATTATTTTTCACATAATTGATCTTAACAAAATGTAAATTTTGTAAATTACTACTGCCTTTTTTCATATTCAGGACTTAACTGCATCCAAAGTATCTTGAACATTAAATGATGCTAAGTTGGGTTTTTTTCGTGAAGAAATTGAGTAGAAGTATCATAGGATAAATTATATGTTCTGTTTGGTCCCAAAAACCTTTTTAAAGACCAATGAAAAATATTAGTAAAATCTTTACTTTCAAGTTGATAAATAGTTGACTTTTAAGAAATTTAAGTTTTAAAATGTGTGCTGTTTGCAACATTGAAAAAAGGGAAATAACTCTTTTTAAAATTGTTATAACAAGAATATATGAGTTAGAACTGTTTGAAATGTTTGTATTTTATGCCAAATACAATGTTTTATGTGTGGCATTAACTTCAGCAAATAAAATTCCAAAATGAAAAATACACCGGCAGAGAAAAGAAAATCTATATATATATATAATATAAAATTTGTGAAAACATATAATTTCTCTTATCCAATCAAAATATACATATGGTGGAATTAATATAAATATTTCACTAACCATATCCCCTGACATTGCACTGTTATCAAGATGACTATATAAATCATTTAAAACCTCTCGTAATTTTCTCAGCGATTTCTTATGTGGTAATAATAACATAGCTTGGAAATTCACTGGTAATCCGTATCTACAAGTATACATAATACATATAATTTTATTTCATTTGTACGACTGTTTTTTTTTTATTATAAATTCACAATTCTTTATGTTGTTTATTGAAAATTAAAACTTTGCCTGAATAAGGGAGATAACTCAGTTCTATAACTTTATGTATTTGATCTGATATGCATTTCATTTTGGAAAAGTAATAGTGGAACTAAGACAGTGGGGAAAAAATATAGCAGAACAGTAATTGAAAATAATCTGCACAATCTGTTTCATTTTTGGCTCAATCATATATCTATAATATGAAAATAAGCAGATGTGGTATAATTGACAATGCAACAACCTAGCACAGCTATCCAACAAAGTCTAAATGAAGTGGATGAAATCAATTATAAGCAATTGTACAGCCTACAACAATGAGAACCAGATGCTCTGCAGGGCGCAGCTTTATACAACCGTAGAGGTCAAACCCTGAACAGTTGGGGCAAGTATGGACACAACATTCAAGCTTGATACAACTCTGAATTTGGATTGTTATTAAATAGCTGACACAGCATAGGTTTTTGACACAGAATGAATGTGGAATAATGAACTTGAAATTATTGTTTTTTTGCTTTAGAGCAATACACTATTCCTGTTGAATATTAATCCCATCAAAAAAAACATTTGAAGAAATTCTCTTTTTAATTTCTGAAATCTGAAATGAGAAAAATTATACCCCTGTGCAAACTCTTATTTACCCCCTCCCCCATTTTTTTTCACCTCCCCGGATTCCCCCTTATTCCAAAAATAATCTCAATTCAAATTTTTAATGGAGTTTGCAACAATAGTAACTTCTAAAATTTTTTACAGTTAATGGTCTCAAGACAATCATCATTTCTTAATACATAATTTTCAAACAGTGTAAACATATGTATATAACAGTATTCTTTAAATGGAATTTATATTGGTTTACCTCACTTACACTGCTTTTAAATTGTCTAAATTGTCCTTAAACCAGAGAAACCCTTGTTTTTCCCCCTTTTTTGCCCCTAATTGCTAAATGATTTAAGTCATAACCCCCCATAACCATCCCTTTGAAGTATGGAATCTTGTGGTCCAATTTCAGAGATATTTATACACTTAAACACAAGTTATTGACTGGAAACTACAAAAATGCTTATTTGGGCCCCTTTTTTGGCCCCCAATTCCTAACATTTTGAACCATAGCCCACATAATCAATCCAAGCCTTCCCTTTGTTATATGGAAGCTTGTGGTACAATGTCAGAGAGATCCATACAGTAACACACAAGTTATTGTCCTAAAACTTGAAAAATGCCTGTTTTTGGCCCTTAATTCCTAGACTGTTTGCCCAATAACCCTTAAAATATATCCTAACCTTCTACTTATGGTATTAAACATTATGGTACAATTTCAGAGTAATTGAAATACTTATACACAACATATTATCCTGAAACTAGAAAAATGCTTGTTTTGGGCCCCTTTGGGCCCCCAATTTCTAAACCTTAGGGACCATAACCCCCAACATCAATCCCAAGCTTCCTTTTGTGGATATAAACATTGTCATTGAGTTAAAATTTTATTCATTTCTATTTACTTATACTAAAGTTATTATCCGGAAACCATCTGTCTTCGGACGATGCTGACGACGACGACGACATACCAATATAAGACCGCAATATTTTTGTGGTCATATAAAAACCCATACTGTATAGTTGGCTGTAAAAAGCCCTGACATAAATAGTAAGACATTATTCAATTGAGAAACTAAAAGCCTTATTTATTTCAGATTAATACCTTAGAACTGATTCTACAAACACTCGTAATGCTTTGACATGAATCCAAGCAGTAAAACATTCTCCAAAATTAACTTTCAACCACTTCACTAATGGTCCCTGCAAAAACAAGTTAAAATCATTACTTTTTTTCAAATATTTTCTGTTACGTACAATTTAAAAATGTACAAATCAAGAAAAGATTGACTTGTTTGTGATTGCTTTACACCTCATCAGCACTAAAAGCTACATGTATATTGTGGCGCTAAAGAAAGTTTCATAACTGGTTCTATTGCTGTCATTCTATACTTAATTTTGTAAAATGAAATTGTGATGAAAAGTATGCTTTTTCTTACACTTAAATCTTGCAAAAGAAGTACTTAAGGAGAGAACTCTGATTGTATTTGGTTTTGTTATTTCTCTATGCAACTAAATGTCTTTTCAAAATGAAACAAATTATTTTTTGTGCAAGTCTGTTTTGTAGTTTTTTTCTGTATTTTTGAAATCTCAGAAATCAGTTATTCATAATACTGAGTTATAGAACTTGGTAATATCATTATTTTACACTTACATATTGCTTTTTCTTATCAGCTTCTAATTTATTGATTTCAGTTTTACCAGCAGCCATTTCAGTCTCACTGTACTGAAAATCACGAACATTAAATCTGAAAGTAAAAGTTTTCTGTATCAAAGATTTTTAAAATTTTTAATTAATGCTAGAGTTTTAAGCTAAAATTAAATTAATTTATTTGTACTATAAACAAGAGTATATGAGAATATTTCATCTGCTTATTAATTTCCTTTACATCAACTTCTGCCTACAAGGTGTCCATTGTTTTCATAATGTGCTAATACATTTGAAGAGCAATTCATTCCTAGATACTGTGGAAAAAGCATTTTAAGCTAGCATAAACAAAATAAAAGCAACTTAAAAGCTTTTTATCTATCTTTCAACCATTCTTATTATTAAATTTTTACGGAAATTACAAGAAAAGAAAAAAATAGACTCCAACTTAAAAGGACAGGCATTCTACCATCATATTTTAAGAAAGATTTATGAAATATTCACAATGTATCACCTTATAGTTTCCAGAAGACTATCAATACAACATACATACCCCCCTTTTGAAGAATAGACAAGAATAAGACAACATTTAGCTATAAGAAACCTCATATTCATTTGGATCAAATAATAAAGTAGGAAACACACAACACAATTTTAAAGGGGTGAAAATTATTACACAAATTCGTATGAAAAGATTTGGGAGTATACAAAGAGCAAGTACAGAGGAATAAATAAACATTGCTATAGAAGGACTAGTAATTCAAATTTTGAGTTATGTCTATATTTACTTGTTTTCTCTGCATTTGTGTCTGAACTCATCCACAACTCTTCTGAACAATGTCACAGAGACTAAGCAATTCTCATCATCCTCATATAAAATTCTGTAAAAAATAATTATCAACTAAATGAAAATGTATCTTATGTAAAACACTCTATTGAAGCTACACATCACATCTTCTAAAGTTTTGTAAAGAGTTTTGCAGAACATTGTCTAATCCCTGCTATTGCTGCTGTCAGAGTAAAAATGTTATGTTGACTGCCAAAAACTAAGTCCTATTTATCAGTATAAAATGAAAAATGGAAAAAAATGTTTTGCTTTTGATCTTAAAGTTTGTCCAAGCTTCGTAAAATTCCATGAGATTTGACAATTAGTTTTTTTCTGTCACTACATTGTCATTGGAAACTATTCTGGGTCAGTTGATTTTTTTTTCATGACAACAATACTGCTTTTTTGTGTGTAGGAGGGGGTGAAACTGAAGCAGACATTAGTTTTACCTAGAGGATCTTGGTACAACCATGTCTGTCAGCTGTTCATATTTAGCTGCCCATTCATGGTGGAATGATCTGAAATAAATAAAGACATGTTTACTATTATGTATGATGAACTGAGTTTTCGCGTTGGCGCCAAGGGGAGTTGTAAGTTGTTACTGAGTTTTACCACTACACTCTAGTCAAATGATCCTGTATTTTCAATGACATAACATCACATAGACGTTATCACCCTTAACGACGTTGTTCGTAACAGCGATATATTCTTGACAAGTCCCAAGACAGATAATATTGACATTTTTACTTAACTTTCTAGGTCATGTTGGTTTTTAAATCTTAAGTTATATGCTATAAATAAAAATTTTGCAATGTTTTTCATTGCACAATTTGAAATGGGATTGGTTTCACATAAAAAAAAAGAAAGATTTAAAGTCATATGAAACTTCAAATCTAAAAAAAATAATGCATATGAATTTATAAGTACATGGATAGTTTTCATTATAAAACTTATGTACACATACTTTGTTTTGAAGAAAACTCTTTAAATTGTCCACATTTAAAAGAAGTTTACCGTTTTATAATTGCTTGCTTCCAGGAAGCAATTTGTCAACATATTTCAGTGACTTTAGTTTGACCCTTCTCGTAAAAATCCAGTGATCGCAATACGCATGGATCTGTCATTAAAATAAACTATTTACTGATTGTACATGTTAAACACATGCTCATTATGCATGCTCCTTTGTTGATTGTTTACTATATGGTGACAATCGTTAAAATACAGCTTCAAAATATGACAATTAAGCAGCCACCATATTTTCACCTCATAACAGACAAAGAGAGAAAAATGAAGATCATACGACATGTTTGCATAAAAAAATGATAAAATCGTGCACAGAAGACTAAGTTTATGATATAAACATGCAATGGTTCAAAAATTGGATCAAACATAATTTTTCACCAGTCACTCGTTTCATATGACCTTATAACTTTGATAGCTTTTTTTAACTGTTTCTTTTAAGAAATCACAATAATGTACCTTGAATTCATAACCAAATTACAGTTATCTCCACTCAAATGTAATAACAAAGTTACTGTTTGTCTATCATGATTTTGAAACAACCATGTCTGTCAGTGTCTAATATTAAACTGTAATATCATTTTCTTGTCATGTGAAATATTAAACTTAAATAACCTATAATTTAAGCTTTGTAAAATATCTTACTTGGGGACTACGACCAGCAGTGTCTGTAAGTATTCAGAGTCCAGTACAAAGTCCTCCTTCTTTACCAAGTCTCCTAAGTTTCTGGTTAGTAAACTTCCACTACAACAATATCATAAAACTTGTCAGTCCTTTTTCAAAAAGTGTAAAAAGCATTGCCAAAACTCATAATAGTTGATTGCTTTATTGAAATTCTACATATAAATAACTTTTAACACATTGTGACTTAGATGAAGAGTTGTCTCATTGGCACTCGTACCACGTCTTCTTATTTCAATTCAACTATTGTACAAAATGTATGTGTGTTATTTATATTTAAAGAAAACAAACAAAACTTCATTTGTTTAGCATATCATAAAATGTATGAAATGCAATATTTTGGCAGAAATAATGTTTTTTACTTGGCCTTATAATTCACATAAAACATCATTATGACTTTAACAAATTACATTACTTTTAAGAGACAATGTCTTCTTATATAAAGATAAAAGAACTTACGTAGCTTTTCTTTCTAAGTTCTGTAGATTTCCCTTTAAACTGTTGTATGCCTGGGATTTAGTTCTAAGATCTGTTTCTATCTGGGACACTTGCTGTCAACATATATAAACAATTATTCTACATGTGTAAATTCCTTTTTTATAAATAAATGAGGTCTGTATCATTACTTTGTCTTATAATAGGCAACTAGTTTCTTACTGTTGTATTTGGTTTAGTGTTATGTAAGTTTACCTTATGTTAACCTGAAATTTTACAAATATATTCTTAAAAGCCATCTTTTCCTAAAAAAATAATGTACACAAAAAGTTGAAGAAAACTATTTTTTTGCAAAATTTGAAAGAAAACCCATTTCTATATAAGACTTTCATAATTATTACTACCAAGTTTTTACTCATATTTGGCTGAATACTTTCATAAAAAGAGATGATAACATCGAAAACATGAGAGTACAACTGTCGGTAGTAGCTAATATTTTAATAAGCAAGCTAGAAAGAAAATTCACCACAACATTTTGTCTGTACCTGATCAACAAAACCACTGAAACTATTTTAGTTCTAATCCTGTACCAAGTCAGGAGTATGTTCTCTTTTCATTTAATGTGTTTGAGCATTTGAATTTGATAAGGGATTTTCCAATTTGAATTTCAGTGTTGTTTGGTATTTTCATTACCAGATATTTTACTTTTTGGTACCTAGTCCATGCATACCTTTCCAATAATTTCTGCAATATTCTTCAATGACTGTTTGATTGGATATTTGGCTAAATCCCACTGAAATCTTGTCAAATAAGTCACTAGGTCAACTGTAATTAACAAATGCAAAAGTCAACAAAATATTTCATTTCTTTAATACAAACTTGAGGCTTACAAATCTACTGAATATTCCTGATTTAAAATATTCATTGTATTTTCAAATCACTTACAAATAAAAAAATAAAAAAAATAAAATTATTTTAAAATTCAAAGAATGGCTGTTTTTTCCTATTTGCTATTTATAAAAAAAAAATAATGAACAGCTGACCATATATTTGGCCAAATAGAAATAGTATTAAGCTAACAAATAACACTGTAGCCCTAATAAACATAGCATACAATATCATCTGGTTGATCATGATCTTATTTGTCAGTATTTATTTAAGTTTTTTTCCTCTTCTGAAAAACCAGTATAATTTGCCATGTTTTATGAAAATAAAAAAAATGAAGGAATCAACTTATAAAGCATTTATTGTCAAATTAAATATTTAATTTGCATTCTACCATGCACATAATGTTTCCATATACCGACCACTATTTATTAATGTTTATTGACATTTTATACTTTAGGTTTAGAAATAGTTTGTACTTGAAAGCTTTGAATTTTATATCATTAGAAAAATACACATAGTGCATGCTGTCTTCATTGATTATCAGCCACTGACCTCCATTTGCTACTAAATTTTCCTGAAGTTTGTCCCTCTGTGCTTCCAATACATCTCCTAAATACTGTGCTATCTTCTTGGTTACACTGTAAAACAAAACAAAAAACACAATATAATATGTCAAAAAACAAGAATGTGTCTATAGTACACGGATGCCCCACTAGCACTATAATTTTCCATGTTCAGTGGACCGTGAAATTGGGGTCAAAACTTTAATTTGGAATTAAAATTAGAAAGATCATATCATAGGGAACATGTGTACTAAGTTTCAAGTAGTTGTGACTCTAACTTCATCAAAAACTACCTTGACCAAAAACTTTAACCTGAACTTCGCACTTTCATTTTCTATGTTCAGTTGACCATGAAATTGGGGTCAAAACTATAATTTGGCATTAAAATTACAAAGATCATATCATGGGGAACATGTGTACTAAGTTTCAAGTGGATTGGACTTCAACTTCATCAAAAACTACCTTGACCAAAAACTTTAACCTGAAGTCGGACAAACGAACGAACGAACGAACGGAGGCACAGACCAGAAAACATAATGCCACTATCGTAGGTGGGGCATAAAAATTACTCAATTCAATTTTTTCTGAGAAGCCGATCTGAGCATTCCCAGATTTGAAAATTTAAAACCTATGTTTATGACACTGGAATGCTGCCCTGGCATATTATAATTACCATCATCTAGATTAAATACATATATAGGAATATATAATAGGAAGACTCTTCAGGATTAATGGTCGACAAACAGTTTAATTATAATATTGGTGAGTGGTAGCTAGTAATATAATATGTTAAAAACTGTAAGCTTTGTAATATTTGTACTGTTTGTTCTTCGTGAGGGCCTCATGGTAGATTAGCAAAAGCTATTTGAGTCACCCTCTTTAAATAAATTCATCACTTACTTACTTACTTAGTAATAATAGGAAGAAGTTCAATATAATGTAACATAAAAGAATCACCTTTCACAGTAGGCATCCAACTTTCCAAGGTCATCTGATAAACCAACTAATATGTCTAAAGTACCAACCTGTGGAGAAAAAAATAAGAATCAATCTTATGGTAGATAACTTATAATACACAAATGTATATATAATGTATTAGAAAAAATAAGGAAATCAAATACTTACAATCATGACAATAATTGAATTATATCAAAAGTGTGAACCATCTTGAAAAATGCAACGATGACTTTTAATTTTTTTGTTATTAATATTTTCTGCTTGGCATTTAAAATAGAAAACAATTTCATAGGCTTTCTGATAAAATCTGTATTCAGAGCATTATGAATATGCATCATATATGTATATAAATGCCCAGGGTATTACTTATTCTGATATAAAATTGTGATAATAATTTCTGTGTACATGAGCCATGACACAAATTAAGTCTTTCTGCCATCAATCGTATACATATTTGCTCTTTCCCTTAATTGACCATGCAGGCATGTAAAAAAACAAGTATTTTGTAGAGTTAACTCAATGGTGTAAACTTATAAATACAGCCAGGTAGTGAACCAAACACCTTCTACTATGTCCTGAGAACATGGAAGCAATAAAGTACAGCAGTTTGTCCCTACAAATGTACATTTATTTTCAAAATAATAATAAGCAATTTATAATTTAGCTTTACAAATTTTAGAAATCTCATATAATTATACCTTCAGATCAGGAATAGCAAACTTATAGTTTGTAGATAGCATGTTCTGATTAGCTGTTGTCATGCATAATTTGTCAAAAGTTTGTTGACATGTTTTGTCCCCAGGGGCTGATACCAACCAAAACTCTGCCATGGTTCTCGTAACTGAAAAAGTAAAAAAAAACATTTTCCACCAATAACAGACAATATCAGGTATATATGGTAATAAAAATTAAGATTCATTTTCTGTCTAATATCTCTATTACTTTTTCTTTGATGCAAGATGTAATAACCCTAATCTGTGATATGAAAAAGTGTCTACAGGTGTTATCCAATTCAAAAAACATTGTATTGTTAAAGAAAATAACTTCTTACTGTAAAATTCCACATTTCATGTGAAACTGATAGGTCTCTAACATGTGAAAGTTAATAAATATTTTAATTTTTTCAAAATGGTTGTGGCCAAAACAAGCATCAATCGCTTTTTTAGTTTTGTGGTTGGGGAAAAGTGGCATCAGGTCTGTTTGCTCCCAAAACACACTTGCACCCTACACATACACCTCCTGAGTTGGTTCTCCACTTATTTTTATTCAAATACCGGTTGAATTATTAAATGTTTTTTTAGAAGAATAAATCAAAATTTTTACATGTACATGTATACAATGTATTGTCATGAATAAATATTCGTGTATTTTTCAAATATTGTTTTTTTGTGATTAGATGATTGATTTCAAATTCAAAACTACAGTTAATTGATCTTAATTGTTATTTACAAAATTATTATTCGTAGCAATACACTAGCTAAAGCATGATGAAAAACTAATAGACAATTTTCAACTGTGTTCTCTTTCTGTCCAAAACTCATCTTTGCTAGCCAAGGGTTACGACCCACTCCCGTTCTCTTCACCCTTGGCTTGGGAAATTAAGCCAACATTTGTGATCACAAGTTGCGCCATCTATCGAAAGATTAAAGTCACGCCCATTCCAAATATTCTTGACCAATGGTAGCACTTGAACTCTTCAATTTGGAGGTAAAAACACGGTAGCCTCTAGATTCTACTCACTTGGTAAAGCCAGAAATGAAAATATACGTCAATATTCATGCATTTGTGCATGAAACATACACAGGAACTTCTATCAGTTGATTAAAAAAATTCAAGTTGTCACTAAATATAGTTGTATGTTTAAAATGGTTTAGGGATGTAAAGACTTGTTGCACAATAAACATGTGGCAATTGTTTACAAACACTTTCTACATTTACAGGTGCTTTTTGATTTGATGCAGCAAGTTTTGACTGCAACCAATAAAAATCCTTACCTTGTGTCTCCGAAATTTTATCTCAATCCCGCCAAGAGCGGAGAGAACGGGAGTGGATCTTAACCCTTGGCTAGCGAAGATGTCCAAAACTTTGGTTTTAGTGAACATTACTTGTACCTGTTTAAGGGGCATCTTCACTTCCGTTGCTATGTTGAGCGAGTTGTTGAAAAAAGTATGATGCTACATTGCACAAATTTTTCTGCAAATTAAATTCTTATAATTGATATGCAGAACTGCTGTCATTAGGGACTTATAATTAAGAACTTACGGAAAATATATTGTTTCTTGTTTATCAATGTTTATCCTGCATAATGATAACCACAAAGACGAACTATGAACTTTAATATTATTTGTCAATTTAAGTTCATAGAGCAGGGATACAGGCGTTTCCCTGGTAAATGTCGTCACAAAAGCGCAGAAAATTGACCAACTTCTTTGGTGAAGAATATGTCTATTCAGCAAAACTTTAATAAAATGAAAACGGGTGAGAACAGATCCAGTGTGCGACATGTGGGGTGTGAACGGGTGAAGGGAGTATGAGAACAGAGGCGAACATGATTTTGGGCCCTTCAACACAATACACCTTATTTACATGTATCACTAATCCCGGCTGACACGGAAGCTTGAACTTTTAACGCATACAACAATCACTTTTCCATTGTGGTGTCAGATATTATGTTTTATGACGTCAAAATTTTACGGGAACCGGTGTGATATCCAATAATGACTAACAAATAGTGATAAGGTGTATTGTCACAGATTCAGGAAAAGCAGTGATGGGCGAGGTAAGCACAGACGCATGAGCATAATTTGGTGGGCAAGGCCTTCTTCTTCTTCTTTAAGTTTTCCAGTTTTCCATCTGAATAAAGATGATTAATAACTGGTGCATACGTGGCCTATTTATTAAAATTAAGTTATATTTACAAACAGTGCAAAGAACAGATGTAGTGATTAAAACTATGTACATGAGATGAAGTTTTTTAAATAATAGTGGAGAGAACAGCATATGTTAGCTGATCTCTGAAAGAGTCGCCTACAATAAAACAAGATAAAAAAATCTACTTGTATATCAAGACCAAAAAGCAGTATCAGAAACTTTTCATGTGACCACCAGAGATCACCAGAGAACATCACATCAGAGACAGAGAGCTAAAAATTAGCCAAAATGACATGGTGTATTCTTTAGTCCCAAGATTAATCATGTATTCAATTTGGAACCACGACCACTTAAAATAATACACGATCGACTTTATTCAACCCTTACGATATATTTTGCCTGCTGCAGTTTAATAGATATGTTACCGTGCAGTACTACCCGGTCGAGGAGAAACAAATTCCGATCCGCTTCCGCATAATGGTGATAAATTGACTTTTTACACTCACCTCAGCTAAACAATGAAACAACTCCGTGAATTTGTAAGCAATTAAGACTCTTCTGAAGAAAAATGGCCAATTCAAGTAGGATATTTACATGAAAATCAAATGTTAAAGGTTAAGAAATTCACCGAAACATATTCCTCTCACGTGAAGATATGTTCGGAATAATATTATGATTGACTTTATCATTGATTCGTACGTATCTTTCGAAGTATTCCGAAACCGTTGTGACTAAACTATAAAACAAATTACGGATATGGTTGGAAAGTGTTTCCGCTTTCGTTAGTGTTTTTGGTTTTTTTTGCTTTTTAGTCAAGATTTTTATAGAAGGGGTTTGAAATCTTAATATATGTTTGGCTTGAATGTAAGACAATTATGGCAGGTTTAAGTGGACAAAAAGAGCTATTTTTCAATATTAAAAAATCATTTTCTTATATTAGAAAACCATTTTCTAAAATTAGAAAACCATTTTCTAAAATAAAAAAATACCGTATTTTTTAATATTAGAAAATGATTTAGTTTTTGAAGAGATAATAAACAAGTGGTTAGTTAAAACTCCTTAATATTAAAAATTGATTTCTTAATAGTAGAAAATAATTTTAAATATTTGAATGATTTAGTTATTGAAATGAAAGTGGTTAGTTAAAAAACTTTTAAGTGGTGGAGATTGTAACTTGTAACTGTGAAACTTGAAGTTGATTTTTTAATATTAAAAAATTAGTTTTTTAATATAAAAAAAAATATTTTAGAATATATATAAGAAATATTTTCGAATTTCTAATATTAAAAAAGGTATTTCTTGTATTAAAAAAAGAAATTTTTAATATTGATTTTTTAATATTAGAAATTGATTTTTTAATATTTAAGGAATGACTGTAATATTTTTTCTGTCTATGAAGAAATAACATAAAAAAATGTGGTGCACACTTAATAACCCGTGTATTGGGTTATTTTAAGGTGTGCAGCACATTTTTTATGTTAAGTTGAATAGACAGATAAAATATAACAGTTATTTCTTATAATTTGATTCTAAATTCCATTTTAAACCGGAGTTAACCATGAAAAAACGTTGATTACGTCACGGTCTAATGACTAATTTATGTCTAGTATGAGCTGATAAACAAAACGACGTCAGTCTATCAGAAGACGGATTACATCCAAAACTAAATTATTAAAAATTACGAAATTAGTGTTTTTCTTTTTAAATATTAAAAAATTATGTTTTTATATTAAAAAATGAATTTCTTATGTAAGAACCATAGCTCTTTTTGTCAACTTTAGCTTGCATTAGACATCTAAATTTGCAACCAAAATTTCTAAAATTGTATTTTAGCGTAATCATCAGGGATGTCAATTGCAAGTGTATTTCAAATACAATACATTCATTTGTAATATAAAATTGTGAAACATATAATTTCTCTTATCAATCAAAATATACATATGGTGGAATTAATTAAATATTTCACTAACCATATCCCTGACATTGCACTGTTATCAAGATGATTTATATAAATCATTTAAAACCTCTCGTAATTTTCTCAGCGATTTCTTATGTGGTAATAATAACATAGCTTGGAAATTCACTGGTAATCCGTATCTACAAGTATACATAATACATATAATTTTATTTTCATTTGTACGACTGTTTTTTTTTTATTATAAATTCACAATTCTTTATGTTGTTTATTGAAAATTAAAACTTTGCCTGAATAAGGGAGATAACTCAGTTCTATAACTTTATGTATTTGATCTGATATGCATTTCATTTTGGAAAAGTAATAGGGGAAAACTAAGACAGTGGGGAAAAAATATAGCAGAACAGTAATTGAAAATAATCTGCACAATCTGTTTCATTTTTGGCTCAATCATATATCTATAATATGAAAATAAGCAGATGTGGTATAATTGACAATGCAACAACCTAGCACAGCTATCCAACAAAGTCTAATGAAGTGGATGAAATCAATTATAAGCAATTGTACAGCCTACAACAATGAGAACCAGATGCTCTGCAGGGCGCAGCTTTATACAACCGAAAGAGGTCAAACCCTGAACAGTTGGGGCAAGTATGGACACAACATTCAAGCTTGATACAACTCTGAATTTGGATTGTTATTAAATAGCTGACACAGCATAGGTTTTTGACACAGAATGAATGTGGAATAATGAACTTGAAATTATTGTTTTTTTTGCTTTAGAGCAATACACTATTCCTGTTGAATATTAATCCCATCAAAAAAAACATTTGAAGAAATTCTCTTTTTAATTTCTGAAATCTGAAATGAGAAAAATTATACCCCTGTGCAAACTCTTATTTACCCCTCCCCCATTTTTTTTCACCTCCCGGATTCCCCCTTATTCCAAAAATAATCTCAATTCAAATTTTTAATGGAGTTTGCAACAATAGTAACTTCTAAAATTTTTACAGTTAATGGTCTCAAGACAATCATCATTTCTTAATACATAATTTTCAAAACAGTGTAAACATATGTATATAACAGTATTCTTTAAATGGAATTTATATTGGTTTACCTCACTTACACTGCTTTTAAATTGGGTCTAAATTGTCCTTAAACCAGAGAAACCCTTGTTTTTCCCCCTTTTTTGCCCCTAATTGCTAAATGATTTAAGTCATAACCCCCATAACCATCCCTTTGAAGTATGGAATCTTGTGGTCCAATTTCAGAGATATTTTATACACTTAAACACAAGTTATTGACTGGAAACTACAAAAATGCTTATTTGGGCCCTTTTTTGGCCCCAATTCCTAACATTTTGAACCATAGCCCACATAATAAATTTCAAGCCTTCCCTTTGTTATATGGAAGCTTGTGGTACAATGTCAGAGAGATCCATACAGTAACACACAAGTTATTGTCCTTAAAACTTGAAAAATGCCTGTTTTTGGCCCTTAATTCCTAGACTGTTTGCCCAATAACCCTTAAAATATATCCTACCTTCTACTTATGGTATTAAAACATTATGGTACAATTTCAGAGTAATTGAAATACTTATACACAACATATTATCCTGAAACTAGAAAAATGCTTGTTTTGGGCCCTTTGGGCCCCCAATTTCTAAACCTTAGGGACCATAACCCCCAACATCAATCCCAAGCTTCCTTTTGTGGATATAAAAATTGTCATTGAGTTAAAATTTTATTCATTTCTATTTACATTATACTAAGTTATTATCCGGAAACCATCTGTCTTCGGACGATGCTGACGACGACGACGACATACCAATATAAGACCGCAATATTTTGTGGTCATATAAAAACCCATACTGTATAGTTGGCTGTAAAAAGCCCTGACATAATATAGTAAGACATTATTCAATTGAGAAACTAAAAGCCTTATTTATTTCAGATTAATACCTTAGAACTGATTCTACAAACACTCGTAATGCTTTGACATGAATCCAAGCAGTAAAACATTCTCCAAAATTAACTTTCAACCACTTCACTAATGGTCCCCGCAAAAAAAGTTAAAATCATTACTTTTTTTCAAATATTTTCTGTTACGTACAATTTAAAAATGTACAAATCAAGAAAAGATTGACTTGTTTGTGATTGCTTTACACCTCATCAGCACTAAAAGCTACATGTATATTGTGGCGCTAAAGAAAGTTTCATAACTGGTTCTATTGCTGTCATTCTATACTTAATTTTGTAAAATGAAATTGTGATGAAAAGTATGCTTTTTCTTACACTTAAAAACTTGCAAAAGAAGTACTTAAGGAGAGAACTCTGATTGTATTTGGTTTTGTTATTTTCTCTATGCAAAATAATGTCTTTTCAAAATGAAACAAATTATTTTTTGTGCAAGTCTGTTTTGTAGTTTTTTTTCTGTATTTTTGAAAACTCAGAAATCAGTTATTCATAATACTGAGTTATAGAATTGGTAATATCATTATTTTACACTTACATATTGCTTTTTCTTATCAGCTTCTAATTTATTGATTTCAGTTTTACCAGCAGCCATTTCAGTCTCACTGTACTGAAAATCACGAACATTAAATCTGAAAGTAAAAGTTTTCTGTATCAAAGATTTTTAAAATTTTTAATTAATGCTAGAGTTTTAAGCTAAAATTAAATTAATTTATTTGTACTATAAACAAGAGTATATGAGAATATTTCATCTGCTTATTAATTTCCTTTACATCAACTTCTGCCTACAAGGTGTCCCTTGTTTTCATAATGTGCTAATACATTTGAAGAGCAATTTCATTCCTAGATACTGTGGAAAAAGCATTTTAAGCTAGCATAAACAAAATAAAAGCAACTTAAAGCTTTTTATCTATCTTTCAACCATTCTTATTATTAAATTTTTACGGAAATTACAAGAAAAGAAAAAAATAGACTCCAACTTAAAAGGACAGGCATTCTACCATCATATTTTAAGAAAGATTTATGAAATATTCACATGTATCACCTTATAGTTTCCAGAAGACTATCAATACAACATACATACCCCCTTTTGAAGAATAGACAAGAATAAGACAACATTTAGCTATAAGAAAACCTCATATTCATTTGGATCAAATAATAAAGTAGGAAACACACAACACAATTTTAAAGGGGTGAAAATTATTACACAAATTCGTATGAAAAGATTTGGGAGTATACAAAGAGCAAGTACAGAGGAATAAATAAACATTGCTATAGAAGGACTAGTAATTCAAATTTTGAGTTATGTCTATATTTACTTGTTTTCTCTGCATTTGTGTCTGAACTCATCCACAACTCTTCTGAACAATGTCACAGAGACTAAGCAATTCTCATCATCCTCATATAAAATTCTGTAAAAAATAATTATCAACTAAATGAAAATGTTATCTTATGTAAAACACTCTATTGAAGCTACACATCACATCTTCTAAAGTTTTGTAAAGAGTTTTGCAGAACATTGTCTAATCCCTGCTATTGCTGCTGTCAGAGTAAAAATGTTATGTTGACTGCCAAAAACTAAGTCCTATTTATCAGTATAAAATGAAAAATGGAAAAAAATGTTTTGCTTTTGATCTTAAAGTTTGTCCAAGCTTCGTAAAATTCCATGAGATTTGACAATTAGTTTTTTTCTGTCACTACATTGTCATTGGAAACTATTCTGGGTCAGTTGATTTTTTTTTCATGACAACAATACTGCTTTTTTTGTGTGTAGGAGGGGGTGAAACTGAAGCAGACATTAGTTTTACTAGAGGATCTTGGTACAACCATGTCTGTCAGCTGTTCATATTTAGCTGCCCATTCATGGTGGAATGATCTGAAATAAATAAAGACATGTTTACTATTATGTATGATGAACTGAGTTTTCGCGTTGGCGCCAAGGGGAGTTGTAAGTTGTTACTGAGTTTTACCACTACACTCTAGTCAAATGATCCTGTATTTTCAATGACATAACATCACATAGACGTTATCACCCTTAACGACGTTGTTCGTAACAGCGATATATTCTTGACAAGTCCCAAGACAGATAATATTGACATTTTTACTTATACTTTCTAGGTCATGTTGGTTTTTTAAATCTTAAGTTATATGCTATAAATAAAAATTTTGCAATGTTTTTCATTGCACAATTTTGAAATGGGATTGGTTTCACATAAAAAAAAGAAAGATTTAAAGTCATATGAAACTTCAAATCTAAAAAAAATAATGCATATGAATTTATAAGTACATGGATAGTTTTCATTATAAAACTTATGTACATTACTTTGTTTTGAAGAAAACTCTTTAAATTGTCCACATTTAAAAGAAGTTTTACCGTTTTATAATTGCTTGCTTCCAGGAAGCAATTTGTCAACATATTTCAGTGACTTTAGTTTGACCCTTCTCGTAAAAAATCCAGTGATCGCAATACGCATGGATCTGTCATTAAAAATAAACTATTTACTGATTGTACATGTTATAACACATGCTCATTATGCATGCTCCTTTGTTGATTGTTTACTATATGGTGACAATCGTTAAAATACAGCTTCAAATATGACAATTAAGCAGCCACCATATTTTCACCTCATAACAGACAAAGAGAGAAGAAAATGAAGATCATTACGACATGTTTGCATAAAAAAATGATAAAATCGTGCACAGAAGACTAAGTTTATGATATTAAACATGCAATGGTTCAAAAATTGGATCAAACATATTTTTCACCAGTCACTCGTTTCATATGACCTTATAACTTTGATAGCTTTTTTTAACTGTTTCTTTTTAAGAAATCACAATAATGTACCTTGAATTCATAACCAAATTACAGTTATCTCCACTCAAATGTAATAACAAAGTTTACTGTTTGTCTATCATGATTTTGAAACAACCATGTCTGTCAGTGTCTAATATTAAACTGTAATATCATTTTCTTGTCATGTGAAATATTAAACTTAAATAACCTATAATTTAAGCTTTGTAAAATATCTTACTTGGGGACTACGACTAGCAGTGTCTGTAAGTATTCAGAGTCCAGTACAAAGTCCTCCTTCTTTACCAAGTCTCCTAAGTTTCTGGTTAGTAAAACTTCCACTACAACATATCATAAAACTTGTCAGTCCTTTTTCAAAAAGTGTAAAAAGCATTGCCAAAACTCATAATAGTTGATTGCTTTATTGAAATTCTTACATATATAAATAACTTTTTAACACATTGTGACTTAGATGAAGAGTTGTCTCATTGGCACTCGTACACGTCTTCTTATTTCAATTCAACTATTGTACAAAATGTATGTGTGTTATTTATATTTAAAGAAAACAAACAAAACTTCATTTGTTTAGCTTATCATAAAATGTATGAAATGCAATATTTTGGCAGAAATAATGTTTTTTACTTGGCCTTATAATTCACATAAAACATCATTATGACTTTAACAAATTACATTACTTTTAAGAGACAATGTCTTCTTATATAAAGATAAAAGAACTTACGTAGCTTTTCTTTCTAAGTTCTGTAGATTTCCCTTTAAACTGTTGTATGCCTGGGATTTAGTTCTAAGATCTGTTTCTATCTGGGACACTTGCTGTCAACATATATAAACAATTATTCTACATGTGTAAATTCCTTTTTTATAAATAAATGAGGTCTGTATCATTACTTTGTCTTATAATAGGCAACTAGTTTCTTACTGTTGTATTTGGTTTAGTGTTATGTAAGTTTACCTTATGTTAACCTGAAATTTTACAAATATATTCTTAAAAGCCATCTTTTCCTAAAAAAATAATGTACACAAAAAGTTGAAGAAAACTATTTTTTTGCAAAATTTGAAAGAAAACCCATTTCTATATAAGACTTTCATAATTATTACTACCAAGTTTTTATCTATATTTGGCTGAATACTTTCATAAAAAGAGATGATAACATCGAAAACATGAGAGTACAACTGTCGGTAGTAGCTAATATTTTAATTAAGCAAGCTAGAAAGAAAATTCACCACAACATTTTGTCTGTACTGATCAACAAAACCACTGAAACTATTTTAGTTCTAATCCTGTACCAAGTCAGGAGTATGTTCTCTTTTCATTTAATGTGTTTGAGCATTTGAATTTGATAAGGGATTTTCCAATTTGAATTTCAGTGTTGTTTGGTATTTTCATTACCAGATATTTTACTTTTTGGTACCTAGTCCATGCATACCTTTCCAATAATTTCTGCAATATTCTTCAATGACTGTTTGATTGGATATTTGGCTAAATCCACTGAAATCTTGTCAAATAAGTCACTAGGTCAACTGTAATTAACAAATGCAAAAGTCAACAAAATATTTCATTTCTTTAATACAAACTTGAGGCTTACAAATCTACTGAATATTCCTGATTTAAAATATTCATTGTATTTTCAAATCACTTACAAATAAAAAAAATAAAAAAAATAAAATTATTTTAAAATTCAAAGAATGGCTGTTTTTTCCTATTTGCTATTTATAAAAAAAAAATAATGAACAGCTGACCATATATTTGGCCAAATAGAAATAGTATTAAGCTAACAAATAACACTGTAGCCCTAATAAACATAGCATACAATATCATCTGGTTGATCATGATCTTATTTGTCAGTATTTATTTAAGTTTTTTTCCTCTTCTGAAAAAACCAGTATAATTTGCCATGTTTTATGAAAATAAAAAAAATGAAGGAATCAACTTATAAAGCATTTATTGTCAAATTAAATATTTAATTTGCATTCTACCATGCACATAATGTTTCCATATACCGACCACTATTTATTAATGTTTATTGACATTTTATACTTTAGGTTTAGAAATAGTTTGTACTTGAAAGCTTTGAATTTTATATCATTAGAAAAATACACATAGTGCATGCTGTCTTCATTGATTATCAGCCACTGACCTCCATTTGCTACTAAATTTTCCTGAAGTTTGTCCCTCTGTGCTTCCAATACATCTCCTAAATACTGTGCTATCTTCTTGGTTACACTGTAAAACAAAACAAAAAACACAATATAATATGTCAAAAAACAAGAATGTGTCTATAGTACACGGATGCCCCACTAGCACTATAATTTTCCATGTTCAGTGGACCGTTGAAATTGGGGTCAAAACTTTAATTTGGAATTAAAATTAGAAAGATCATATCATAGGGAACATGTGTACTAAGTTTCAAGTAGTTGTGACTCTAACTTCATCAAAAACTACCTTGACCAAAAACTTTAACCTGAACTTCGCACTTTCATTTTCTATGTTCAGTTGACCATGAAATTGGGGTCAAAAACTATAATTTGGCATTAAAATTACAAAGATCATATCATGGGGAACATGTGTACTAAGTTTCAAGTGGATTGGACTTCAACTTCATCAAAAACTACCTTGACCAAAAACTTTAACCTGAAGTCGGACAAACGAGACGAACGAACGAACGGAGGCACAGACCAGAAAACATAATGCCACTATCGTAGGTGGGGCATAAAAATTACTCAATTCAATTTTTTCTGAGAAGCCGATCTGAGCATTCCCAGATTTGAAAATTTAAAACCTATGTTTATGACACTGGAATGCTGCCCTGGCATATTATAATTACCATCATCTAGATTAAATACATATATAGGAATATATAATAGGAAGACTCTTCAGGATTAATGGTCGACAAACAGTTTAATTATAATATTGGTGAGTGGTAGCTAGTAATATAATATGTTAAAAACTGTAAGCTTTGTAATATTTGTACTGTTTGTTCTTCGTGAGGGCCTCATGGTAGATTAGCAAAAGCTATTTGAGTCACCCTCTTTAAATAAATTCATCACTTACTTACTTACTTAGTAATAATAGGAAGAAGTTCAATATAATGTAACATAAAAGAATCACCTTTCACAGTAGGCATCCAACTTTCCAAGGTCATCTGATAAACCAACTAATATGTCTAAAGTACCAACCTGTGGAGAAAAAAATAAGAATCAATCTTATGGTAGATAACTTATAATACACAAATGTATATATAATGTATTAGAAAAAATAAGGAAATCAAATACTTACAATCATGACAATAATTGAATTATATCAAAAGTGTGAACCATCTTGAAAAATGCAACGATGACTTTTAATTTTTTTGTTATTAATATTTTCTGCTTGGCATTTAAAATAGAAAACAATTTCATAGGCTTTCTGATAAAATCTGTATTCAGAGCATTATGAATATGCATCATATATGTATATAAATGCCCAGGGTATTACTTATTCTGATATAAAATTGTGATAATAATTTCTGTGTACATGAGCCATGACACAAATTAAGTCTTTCTGCCATCAATCGTATACATATTTGCTCTTTCCCTTAATTGACCATGCAGGCATGTAAAAAAACAAGTATTTTGTAGAGTTAACTCAATGGTGTAAACTTATAAATACAGCCAGGTAGTGAACCAAACACCTTCTACTATGTCCTGAGAACATGGAAGCAATAAAGTACAGCAGTTTGTCCCTACAAATGTACATTTATTTTCAAAATAATAATAAGCAATTTATAATTTAGCTTTACAAATTTTAGAAATCTCATATAATTATACCTTCAGATCAGGAATAGCAAACTTATAGTTTGTAGATAGCATGTTCTGATTAGCTGTTGTCATGCATAATTTGTCAAAAGTTTGTTGACATGTTTTGTCCCCAGGGGCTGATACCAACCAAAACTCTGCCATGGTTCTCGTAACTGAAAAAGTAAAAAAAAACATTTTCCACCAATAACAGACAATATCAGGTATATATGGTAATAAAAATTAAGATTCATTTTCTGTCTAATATCTCTATTACTTTTTCTTTGATGCAAGATGTAATAACCCTAATCTGTGATATGAAAAAGTGTCTACAGGTGTTATCCAATTCAAAAACATTGTATTGTTAAAGAAAATAACTTCTTACTGTAAAATTCCACATTTCATGTGAAACTGATAGGTCTCTAACATGTGAAAGTTAATAAATATTTTAATTTTTTCAAAATGGTTGTGGCCAAAACAAGCATCAATCGCTTTTTTAGTTTTGTGGTTGGGGAAAAGTGGCATCAGGTCTGTTTGCTCCCAAAACACACTTGCACCCTACACATACACCTCCTGAGTTGGTTCTCCACTTATTTTTATTCAAATACCGGTTGAATTATTAAATGTTTTTTTAGAAGAATAAATCAAAATTTTTACATGTACATGTATACAATGTATTGTCATGAATAAATATTCGTGTATTTTTCAAATATTGTTTTTTTGTGATTAGATGATTGATTTCAAATTCAAAACTACAGTTAATTGATCTTAATTGTTATTTACAAAATTATTATTCGTAGCAATACACTAGCTAAAGCATGATGAAAAACTAATAGACAATTTTCAACTGTGTTCTCTTTCTGTCCAAAACTCATCTTTGCTAGCCAAGGGTTACGACCCACTCCCGTTCTCTTCACCCTTGGCTTGGGAAATTAAGCCAACATTTGTGATCACAAGTTGCGCCATCTATCGAAAGATTAAAGTCAGCCCATTCCAAATATTCTTGACCAATGGTAGCACTTGAACTCTTCAATTTGGAGGTAAAAACACGGTAGCCTCTAGATTCTACTCACTTGGTAAAGCCAGAAATGAAAATATACGTCAATATTCATGCATTTGTGCATGAAACATACACAGGAACTTCTATCAGTTGATTAAAAAAATTCAAGTTGTCACTAAATATAGTTGTATGTTTAAAATGGTTTAGGGATGTAAAGACTTGTTGCACAATAAACATGTGGCAATTGTTTACAAACACTTTCTACATTTACAGGTGCTTTTTGATTTGATGCAGCAAGTTTTGACTGCAACCAATAAAAATCCTTACCTTGTGTCTCCGAAATTTTATCTCAATCCCGCCAAGAGCGGAGAGAACGGGAGTGGATCTTAACCCTTGGCTAGCGAAGATGTCCAAACTTTGGTTTTAGTGAACATTACTTGTACCTGTTTAAGGGGCATCTTCACTTCCGTTGCTATGTTGAGCGAGTTGTTGAAAAAAGTATGATGCTACATTGCACAAATTTTTCTGCAAATTAAATTCTTATAATTGATATGCAGAACTGCTGTCATTAGGGACTTATAATTAAGAACTTACGGAAAATATATTGTTTCTTGTTTATCAATGTTTATCCTGCATAATGATAACCACAAAGACGAACTATGAACTTTAATATTATTTGTCAATTTAAGTTCATAGAGCAGGGATACAGGCGTTTCCCTGGTAAATGTCGTCACAAAAGCGCAGAAAATTGACCAACTTCTTTGGTGAAGAATATGTCTATTCAGCAAAACTTTAATAAAATGAAAACGGGTGAGAACAGATCCAGTGTGCGACATGTGGGGTGTGAACGGGTGAAGGGAGTATGAGAACAGAGGCGAACATGATTTTGGGCCCTTCAACACAATACACCTTATTTACATGTATCACTAATCCCGGCTGACACGGAAGCTTGAACTTTTAACGCATACAACAATCACTTTTCCATTGTGGTGTCAGATATTATGTTTTATGACGTCAAAATTTTACGGGAACCGGTGTGATATCCAATAATGACTAACAAATAGTGATAAGGTGTATTGTCACAGATTCAGGAAAAGCAGTGATGGGCGAGGTAAGCACAGACGCATGAGCATAATTTGGTGGGCAAGGCCTTCTTCTTCTTCTTTAAGTTTTCCAGTTTTCCATCTGAATAAAGATGATTAATAACTGGTGCATACGTGGCCTATTTATTAAAATTAAGTTATATTTACAAACAGTGCAAAGAACAGATGTAGTGATTAAAACTATGTACATGAGATGAAGTTTTTTAAATAATAGTGGAGAGAACAGCATATGTTAGCTGATCTCTGAAAGAGTCGCCTACAATAAAACAAGATAAAAAAATCTACTTGTATATCAAGACCAAAAAGCAGTATCAGAAACTTTTCATGTGACCACCAGAGATCACCAGAGAACATCACATCAGAGACAGAGAGCTAAAAATTAGCCAAAATGACATGGTGTATTCTTTAGTCCCAAGATTAATCATGTATTCAATTTGGAACCACGACCACTTAAAATAATACACGATCGACTTTATTCAACCCTTACGATATATTTTGCCTGCTGCAGTTTAATAGATATGTTACCGTGCAGTACTACCCGGTCGAGGAGAAACAAATTCCGATCCGCTTCCGCATAATGGTGATAAATTGACTTTTTACACTCACCTCAGCTAAACAATGAAACAACTCCGTGAATTTGTAAGCAATTAAGACTCTTCTGAAGAAAAATGGCCAATTCAAGTAGGATATTTACATGAAAATCAAATGTTAAAGGTTAAGAAATTCACCGAAACATATTCCTCTCACGTGAAGATATGTTCGGAATAATATTATGATTGACTTTATCATTGATTCGTACGTATCTTTCGAAGTATTCCGAAACCGTTGTGACTAAACTATAAAACAAATTACGGATATGGTTGGAAAGTGTTTCCGCTTTCGTTAGTGTTTTTGGTTTTTTTTGCTTTTTAGTCAAGATTTTTATAGAAGGGGTTTGAAATCTTAATATATGTTTGGCTTGAATGTAAGACAATTATGGCAGGTTTAAGTGGACAAAAAGAGCTATTTTTCAATATTAAAAAATCATTTTCTTATATTAGAAAACCATTTTCTAAAATTAGAAAACCATTTTCTAAAATAAAAAAATACCGTATTTTTTAATATTAGAAAATGATTTAGTTTTTGAAGAGATAATAAACAAGTGGTTAGTTAAAACTCCTTAATATTAAAAATTGATTTCTTAATAGTAGAAAATAATTTTAAATATTTGAATGATTTAGTTATTGAAATGAAAGTGGTTAGTTAAAAAACTTTTAAGTGGTGGAGATTGTAACTTGTAACTGTGAAACTTGAAGTTGATTTTTTAATATTAAAAAATTAGTTTTTTAATATAAAAAAAAATATTTTAGAATATATATAAGAAATATTTTCGAATTTCTAATATTAAAAAAGGTATTTCTTGTATTAAAAAAGAAATTTTTAATATTGATTTTTTAATATTAGAAATTGATTTTTTAATATTTAAGGAATGACTGTAATATTTTTTCTGTCTATGAAGAAATAACATAAAAAAATGTGGTGCACACTTAATAACCCGTGTATTGGGTTATTTTAAGGTGTGCAGCACATTTTTTATGTTAAGTTGAATAGACAGATAAAATATAACAGTTATTTCTTATAATTTGATTCTAAATTCCATTTTAAACCGGAGTTAACCATGAAAAAACGTTGATTACGTCACGGTCTAATGACTAATTTATGTCTAGTATGAGCTGATAAACAAAACGACGTCAGTCTATCAGAAGACGGATTACATCCAAAACTAAATTATTAAAAATTACGAAATTAGTGTTTTTCTTTTTAAATATATAAAAAATTATGTTTTTATATTAAAAAATGAATTTCTTATGTAAGAACCATAGCTCTTTTTGTCAACTTTAGCTTGCATTAGACATCTAAATTTGCAACCAAAATTTCTAAAATTGTATTTTAGCGTAATCATCAGGGATGTCAATTGCAAGTGTATTTCAAATACAATACATTCATTTGTAATATAAAAAAAAATCAAAAATAAATTGAGTCTTGTATATAAAAAAAAAAAGTGATGGTTGTTCCTTTGAAATGACGTGAACGCAGCTTTTTATTAAGAAAATATCACAGGTTTATTTATCATGGTCATCCTTTCAAGGCTACGGTTTCCATGCGAGAGCTATAAATATCACCAAAAATGACAAAAATACAACACAATGTTTTTAATTCCTTTACACATCAGTCCAAATATTCTAATAATAATCAGCATATTTCATTTCAATAAAATTTGAAAAATAAGACTTTCCTTATTAGATCGAACACACCAGATTTATAAACTTAGTAGAGATAGTCCAGTCAATCTAGCTTAAATTGACCATAACCTTAAAGTAATTGCAACAGAAGTTTTTTAAGTTTTAATCTTTAGCATTATACCCAAAATGTACACAGAAAAAAAGTCCCATAAAATCTTACTTGAGGAAGACTAAAAAAAATCACGATTTCAAATTCCTATGGAGATTTGCATTGAAAAGAGAGATAACTCTGCAAAAAAGGCAGAAATATCAATAAAAATTTTACCGCTTCTATTCAACAGAATGTATTGATTCTTGATATTTTCGTCGTCTTTATAGTATAATAAACAACTCTAAAGGTGTTTTCATATCTTTTGTCAAGCTACAATCTAGATTTCATAATTCATTAGCTGACCATTTGTTGAATTTTTCAACATATCAAGGTAAAGAATCTCAAATTTAATAAAAAATAATTAAGCATCTATTCTTCTTTTTGTGGTTTAAAGTTTCTTTAAACAATGTAGATGCTGAACGAATATCATATACAGATATAAACAATACCAAATTTTCACATTGTTTTTTCAAAATGGTCACAAAGCCACAAATTTGCAATTTCTTTAATAAAAAAATATACCAACAAAAAAATAATACAACAACTGACTTCGGTTTCGTACATTTCATCAGCAGAATATTTTATACTATAGTTAAATACGAACTTATAACCCCATCAAAGTATCATACTTTACATAAATTTTAAGAAAATCAACCAAAAAACAGACTAAAAAAGACTCATTTTTGCAGAGTTATCTCCTCTTCCAATGTTAATTTCCATAGGAAATTAGAAATGCTGATTTTAAGTTTTCCTCAAGTTAGATTTTATGGATTTTTTTCTGTGTATATTTAGTGCTTAATGCTATAGATAAGTACTAAAACATTTTCTGTTGCAAATAATTTAAGGTTAAAACTTAGTTTGACTGGAAGAATATACCAAATAGGCAAGCAAACTTCGAAAATCGAAAACATTTTGACATAAAAGAACAGACTAAAAGACAAAGCACATGCAGTAAGTCATGAACCTTTCATTAAGATCAATTTCAATCGTCAGATTTTTTTGCGAAAACGGAATTGCTAGCCCGCATGGCACACAAAAAGTTGAAATTAAGTACAAAGATCCTCGTCAAAACTGTGGGTAAACAGGAAATATTGTGGAATGAAGAATTTTAGACTAGTAACATTAGTTTAAGTGCTTTTTTCTCTATAAATTTTTAGCATTGTATTCTCAGTTGTCACGATGAACATTTCACTTCTGTCCCCAGTGAACGATGGTCTACTCTTACGAAATGACTGTGAAACTGTTAACTCGAGTAGTGGTATAAACTCAATGTGGATTGTTAAAAACTCTAAAGGACTTCTGGGTAATTTTGAATTTCGATCTTTTTCTGAAATAGATTTGATCAAATGTTATAATTAATTATATTCAACACTGTATGACACCAATCCCCATGTGAGTTTGAAAATCTTCTAAAAGAATATCCCCAATTCTTTTCAATATTAAAATGGTAGCATACGCTATACATTTTTAACTTTGGAATACCATACGGCATGCATATTTTGTGAACAAACAAGGTAAAACATACTGCACAGAGGATTCGAACAAGTGATCAGTATGCACGAGTTTCTTAGTTAATGACAACATATTGTGGAATATGGATTTTTTGTATCTTAAGGAAAAATTATCCAACAAATTCTCGGCATTCCTTTGGTAACGAACTGAGCGCCTCTCCTTGTCGACCTATTCTTATTTTCATATGCATGATCGACGCTCCTTTAGACACTCGGTGTCAAAAGCCGAAAGATAAAAAAAATAAATGCCAGATCATTTAATTTCACATTCAGTTACTAGTATATTGCGGATGTCCATTCAATTTACAATCCTAACTTTTCTGATTGGGCTTCTTTAATATATCCCCAAGAACTAGAAAGAAAAAACAACAGACAGGGCTTTGTCCATCTGATGAGTTAAGCCTTTTTCAACTGATTTTTATAGTTCGTTCTTATGTTGTACTGTTATACCACTGTCCCAGGTTAGGGGGAGGGTTGGGATCCCGCTAACATGTTTAACCCCGCCACATTATTTATGTATGTGCCTGTCCCAAGTCAGGAGCCTGTAATTCAGTGGTTGTCGTTTGTTTATGTATTACATATTTGTTTTTCGTTCATTTTTGTTTTACATAAATAAGGCCGTTAGTTTTCTCGTTTGAATTGTTTTACATTGTCTTATCGGGGCCTTTTATAGCTGACTATGCGGTATGGGCTTTGCTCATTGTTGAAGGCCGTACGGTGACCTATAGTTGTTAATGTCTGTGTCATGTTGGTCTTTTGTGGATAGTTGTCTCATTGGCAATCATACCACATCTTCTTTTTTATATTCGTCTGTTTCATTTTTAGACTTATACCTTGGTTAAGATTATAACACGATGTTGACAGATGTACCATTATTTTTGACATTTATACCAATTATATCTGTTTTATTTTTTCACACATTGTTGTCAATGTAAAGGAATAGTTGCGACTGTCATACGAGTGAGAGGTTTAACTTACTATAAAACCAGATTCAATCTACCATTTTCTGCAAGGAGAATGTGTGTACCAAGTGAGGAACATGGCAGTTGTTTCCCATTCATTTGATGTGTTTGAGCTTAGGATTTTGTACTTTAATTAGATACTTTCCGATTTTAATTTTCCTTTTAGAGTTCGGTATTTTTGTTATTTTTCTAATCTTTTTACATATAATTAACAAATTTTAATCTGACTTTCGTTTCGAACATTGTCAAAAGCGAATGCAGGGGTCCCCCTTTCGTGGAAAAAAATGGTTGATACTTTTCTTTGAAATTGATCACATTTTACTTACCATTTTGATTCCAAAACGTTGGGATAAATAAAAATTAAAAAAGAATATACTAATTGGAGAATCGAAACCCAAACGTCGAACAGAGATGAACTAAATCATGACAAAAATGAAAATAACTAAAAGGACAAAAAGAATTGATTACAAACACTACTCAAAAACCGAAACTGGGCAATACAAACCCCACCAACAATTCCCGGGGTGAACTCCAGAACACCGAAAGATTAAACAGATTCTGCTCCTTATTTGTCACCCGTCGTGTTAATTATGGTTTTGAAAATTCTGTGTTTATAATCATTCGGTTATAAAACAACATAAAAAAGAGGACAGCAAACGGTTATAAAAACATATCCATGGTCATCTTGGACAGCGATTTCCCATAATGTTCAACCAATTTATGGTGGCACCGAACAGGACGACTCAAACTTTACCATTTGGAACCGGCCAAGTTGGTTCAATATCTACCTTGTAAACAGCAATCGTATTTGAAGGAACTCGTGGTACGGAACGAAATCTGTGGATAAATATAACTTTATTGCAAACACTCTTTTATCTCATTGAATCCCTGGTTGATGTTTAAGTAGTACCTTTGACATTGTATGCTATTTTTTAACACACATAATCTGGATAAAAAAGTGAAAGGAATGAGAAAACCCTGGACGTCATATATATGAACAGTGCTCGATACCAAGATCTTATTTTCATAGATCTTTGGAGATATATCGTGCATAATAAATGAATATGTTTCATATTAAGATTAGCCAATACAAAAATTATGTTCAAAACATTCTATTTCAAATTGTCAACTGTCAATAGCTATATCGTATATAGTTTTAAAATATAAAAACAGTGTTATTGAAAGGGATGTTGATATTCTAAATACCTGTTATGAACATTTTACAATGATGGCTGAAGGAACAGATATGGTAACAGCATAAGTTATTTATGAAGAAGGTTCAAATTTTATTCAACGGTGTTATACAGTCAAAAGTTAAATAATGAGAGTGGAAATTAGTGTTTCAAACGTAAGTAAAGTTTTGTAAAAAAAAACACTTTAATAAGTCCTAAGTCACTCGTTTAGAAAGTTGCTGGACCAAAATTATGTGCATCGATATAACAGCGACACATTTTAAATATTTGTTTAATCTTAGTTAGACTCTGACCCTTGTCACCTTTTAAAACTACAAGACTGAGTTTGTTCATTTGTAGAAGTGGCGATGTGTGAAATCCTGATAATTATAGAGGTTCTAGTGTCCACATGCAAATTCATAATTAAAAAAAAGTTATTATTACGGTCACGATGACTTACAGTTTCTAACATTGACTAAGAACTTTGGATGGCTACATGTAGTTGCTAATTGGAACTTCTATATATATATATATATACACGAGTCTAAATTGAAAACGTTCAAACCTATGATTGCGTTGCATGTAAAACAAATTTCGTTGTAGAAGGGTCTAAATGCAGCATATCAATCTAATTAAAATATTGATCTCTGATTACGTTATACTACATATGTAGTATAACGTAATCAGAGATCAATATTTTAATTAGATTGACAGCATATATATATATATATATATATAGGATCCTTTACTATAGATAATTTAGCTGATCTGTAACAATAACATCTTCATGCCTTATATATCATGTACTGTAGTACGCCGCTAGATTAAAACTGACGTGGAAAGGTAACACATGCCCACCGAAAGCTCTTTTTTTGAGAGCCCAGGTGGTCGTGTGGTCTAGCGGGACGGCTGCAGTGCAGGCGATTTGGTGTCACGATATCACAGTAGCATGGGTTCGAATCCCGGCGAGGGAAGAACCAAAAATTTGCGAAAGCAAATTTACAGATCTAACATTGTTGGGTTGGTGCTAAACATCAACCCAACAATGTTAGATCTGTAAATTTGCTTTCGCAAATTTTTGGTTCTTCCCTCGCCGGGATTCGAACCCATGCTACTGTGATATATACAACTCGTCTAAACATCAACCCAACAATGTTAGATCTGTAAATTTGCTTTCGCAAATTTTTGGTTCTTCCCTCGCCGGGATTCGAACCCATGCTACTGTGATATCGTGACACCAAATCGCCTGCACTGCAGCCGTCCCGCTAGACCACACGACCACCTGGGCTCTCAAAAAAAGAGCTTTCGGTGGGCATGTGTTACCTTTCCACGTCAGTTTTAATCTAGCGGCGTACTACAGTACATGATATATAAGGCATGAAGATGTTATTGTTACAGATCAGCTAAATTATCTATAGTAAAGGATCCTACAAATTAATGTAAGATACAGTCACAGAAAATAATTATATTCATAATTAAGTACGTCTGAGTCAGTGACAACCCTACAACAGATGTATCCATCGGATCGCCATCAATGATGGTGATACATGGCTGTGTACATAATGTATATACAACTCGTCTAAACATCAACCCAACAATGTTAGATCTGTAAATTTGCTTTCGCAAATTTTTGGTTCTTCCCTCTATGATCCACATACAATCCTTTGTTTAATGAATTAATGAGAGTACATGCCAGTAGTTGAAATATTGTTTGTAAGTCCGTCCACGTAACGTTGGTTTTTTTCGGGTTCATCATAGAGAAATACATGTGGTTGAAACAAACAGAGGATAGAAAAACGTAATATGGGATGGGTACTGTTCTACGTTGTTCTGGATACCATAATCAAATTGCATACAACAACATATATCAAAATGAGAATCATAGATACAATTGAGAATGGAAATTGGGAATGTGTCAAAGAGACAACAAACCCGACCATAGAACCGACAACAGCAGAAGGTCACCAATAGGCCTTCAATGCAGCGGGTAACTCCACACCCGGAGGAGTCCTTCAGCTGGCCCCTAAACAAATGTATATACTATAATAAAAAAAAAAGAAGATGTGGTATTATTGCCAATGAGACAACTGTCCACGAGAGACCAACATGACACAGACATTAACAACTATAGATCATTGTACGGCCTTTAACAATGAGCAAAACCCATACCGCATAGTCAGCTATAAAAGGTAAAACAATCAAAACGAGAAAAACTAACGGCCTTTTTTATTTAAAAAAAAATGAACGAAAAACAAATATGTAACACATAAACAAACGACAACCACTGAATTACAGACTCCTGACTTGGGACAGGCACATACTTAAATAATGTGGTGGGGTTAAACATGTAAGCGGGATCCCAACCCTCCCCTAACTTTGGACAGTGGTATAACAGTACAACATAAGAACGAAATATAAAAATCAGTTGAAAAAGGCTTAACTCATCAGATGGACAAAAATACAAGTGGACGTGGCCGGGTACTTGTACATCCCGACAAAAAAAGACACTAGGAACAGATCTGAGAGTACTCGCAGTTATCTGACTGCTAGTTCAAAGCCACTAACAACTAATAAAACAAATTATGCATCCAAAACTAAACTATCAATCCTTACACATCCAACATCCAATGGATTTAGTGTAAAGACGTCATTAACAGCCAGAGAAAAACATGACCTTGTGCAATGCCAAGTTACAGGTATCGACAGATTGTAGATCCATGAATGTGTATATGTATATAACATATATACTAGTAATATTTAGTTTGCTTTTAATTTACTGATAACAAAATCAATATTTATACCAATAAAAACAATATTCAATGATCTTATTACAGTGTTGAATTGGTAACCTTTTAGAATAAGTTTATTTAAAGGAGCGATAAGTTTACATGGATCATTTCGAAATTTCCGGGCACGGCCGTTAACAACGTTTCCGTAAAAATGAGGATGTAGTTTAGTGATAATGGACGTCATACTAAACTCCAAATTATACACAAGAAACTAAAATTAAAAATCATACAAGACTAACAAAGGCCAGAGGCTCCTGACTTGTGACAGGCGCAAAAATGCGGCGGGCTCAAACATGTTTTTTGAGATTTCAACCCTCCTCTATACCTCCAGCCAATGTAAAAAAGTAAACGCATAATAATACGCCCAGTAAAATTCAGTCCATGAGAAGTCCGAGTCCGATGTCAGAGACGTTACGCACGGTATTCGATCGGCTATCTTTCATTTGACCATTTCTTGATGCATAAGTAGGACAAAAACAAATAAATTCTACGTCTTATCAAATAATTACTTGTCTTGGTTCATCATTTAAAACCCTAATTTTAATATATTTAATTTTATGTATTATTACACAATTAAGCAATAAGTCCCGTGTTTATAATGCCATTTTTGCCGTGTAAGACGTAACAACAATAACTAACCATACAAATATACACGAAAAAATAAATTAAAAAACTACTGAATGGATTACGATGAAATTCAAACATGTGGGATATAATATGATCATATGCATAGTGTGAAACGGTTACGAGATAAATATCATGTCAGTTCTCGGTCTTGACAGTGGGCATTTTCGAAATTCCATACAGCTGTAAGATTTAAAAATCCGAGTATACAAAAATGAAAGCAAGCATTTCGATATTACAATATTTTCACATAAGTCATAGTAAAGGTTCGCCACCTCTACATGCAAATGTGATTTTATTGAATTTTACGAACACATATTTATTTCTAACATAGCTTCTCTCGTTTTATTTTTTTCCCCAGTATTTTCCGTGTCTCCCTTAAATGTTTCCATAGAGCCATCGTTTAAGATTTTTCAGTACTATGCTAATTTATGGTATTTTAAATTTGTGACAGACAAATGAACTATGAAAACAAATGTTCCTACTGAAATGTGATTTTTCTTTAAAGATTTGTTTAAGCCTTCAATGTTAAGGAAACGCTAAATTTTTCATCAATTTCCATCAAGTTGTCCATGTCTCCCCAAAATGTTACTTCCATCAAAGTTTTGTAAACCAAGTGCTGATCTAAAGGCGTAGACGTTTTTGATAAATGATAAGTTTTCTATTATACTTTATACCTTTCGACTTTGGGACCTATAGTAAAAGAAATGTTTCTGCTAGTACGAATGTTTGTTGCATACACTAACAGTTATTTCCACGCACCAGACAAACTGACGCATGTGAAAAATACTCATCATATTTCAAGGACTGTAGATCACTTTTTAATCTTAATAAAATGAGCAATTTCAAACTGCCGTTTTCTTTCTAAAAGCTGAGGATGAAATCGATATTATAGATCAAGCAAAAAGAGGATACATATAGTAGCTGCATGTTGCTGCCATTGACGGCCGAACGAGAATTATTTTTCATTATAATCTTCTCGAAAGACAGATATTTGGGATGTTGGTAGTACGAATAGAAAGACCCTAAAATTATTTCAATAAGTTAAGATTATGAGGAAATAAATAAAATCGAGAATGGAAAGATTATTTGTCAAAAATATATACTAGTACTTAATCAGTCATGTTCACAGTCTATGATTTTTTTAAAAGTTTAAAGTAGTCAAACATCAAAAAGCCATATATGTATAAAAATAGTACAGAAGTCGGTTGAAATAAATGAAAATTACGTCGATTAACGTTACAATTACTAAACCGAACACGGTGCGTAACGTCAGAAGAGGTAACAAAAGAAAATAAACAAAATGACAATAATACATAAATAACAACAGACTAAGTAGCAGTTACTGACATGCCAGCTCCAGACCTCAATTAAACTGATTGAAAGATTATGTCTTCATCATACGAATATCAGGCACAATCCCTCCTGTTAGGGGTTTAGTATTATACCATCATAAAATATATGAGATGAATGTACACTGGCCTAAATCTAGACAACATGAAGAGAAGGAACACTTGTTACAGTTCCTACTAAAGTTCTAAGGGGTATAACAGGGACCCATATAAACGTCCGTTCCCTACGATATATTTAATATAATTCCATAATAAACATTTTAGTTAACCTTTTGGAATCTAAGTGCCAATTTTTTTTTCAACCAAAAAAGTCACGGGGGGGGAGGTGTTGACGGGACAAATGTTACTGACTTGCTTCTTTCTTATCTAAATTGAATTCGGTAATAATTTTTTTTTTTTTTATGTTTTTGAGCAAACAGAAAGTAGTCATTTCAATTCAATACGTTAAAATTAGCAGTAAAGACGGCATAGGCACCACACATCAGAAGAAAAGGCTGTCGAATTTTTGAATGAAGTATAGGGACGAGTTTGAAAAAGGGCGAAATCACCCATATTCCCAACGGAAAATGCGTTAAATGATTGCGCACTGACAATTTACCCTAGCAGTCGACGCAAGTGACAAACAATATATAATTTTCATTGAAATAATATACTTGAAAAGGAAATGGTGCATAATAAATCGGACTGACATGGGATGCGGCGGGAGTACAGATAGCCCAAAGGCTGAGCATGGGAATCGACGAACTTCAATCTTTGCAAAACCTGTGGTAAATTTGGAAATAGGAGAAAATGTTAAGCTGAAGGATTCAAATCCAAGATTAATATTTGTGTTCGGTAGGTGATTGTAAAATAAAAAATATCGACTACATTAACACCCCTTAAAAATCCGTTAAAGGAATATGGTGCTATTTATATTGTTTAACTGCTCTGGTCATCGTTAAATTTCAATACCTATTGAAGTTATTCAGCACAGACAGCTGCAGAAAGATTTCAGTCACATGCACTTTTCTTTGATTTTTTTTACATATACACATGTTTGCCTTTATTTAACACATGATTCCCAACGAAGGTTTGTGAGAAATGACACTGAACATTGCGAAGTTTCCTTCGATAGTCGCAGTCATGAAAATTATCCACATGATTTTTGTCAAATTTTTTTTAAATATCGGCAATGTTTTTGTGATTTGATGTTTTCAATAGTCAACTTTCAAGTACGATGCAATTCCGTCAAAAACTTTTGATTTTAGTGAACATCATTCGTGCATTTAGGGGCGTCGTCACTTCCTGTACAATGTTGAGCGAGTGCAATGGAGTGGTTGGAAACTATGATGTTATATTGCATGAATTATATGGCAAATTGAATACACCTTATCGCTATTTGTTCGCCATTACCATACCTGTCAACTGACCCGTATTCTGCGGGTGTGACCCGAGATTTTCACAATTCTGAGGGATCACCCAGGACACCCACCGGGTCATTGAAATAACCCGGGAATTCCGAAAATGACCCGATTTCACCCATATTTCTTAGCCTTGAGAATGATTTTCATAAGTAATATTCCTTTGAAATCCGGCAAATTCGTATTCTTCCATGAACAGGCAGTTCATCTAGCTATGTAAACTGTCAAATTAAGTGACCCATTAAGTGAATGGCTTCACTTGACAGCTTTGGTGTCAAACTCACTGTTAATTAACACCAATTACCTTAGCTTTAGGTCGTAAATAAATTGCACTACTGGTTTACAAACATATTTGAAATAGTTGCTTCCCCTTATTTGTCACCATTCAAAATTATTCCTTATATTTACGTTTTATGGGTGAAAAAGATTAAATCATTAAATATAAAATTCAAATACATATTGAAAAATAACTTTTGTACCTTTATACAATTTTTAAAAAAAAGTTGAAATTATTTTTACATTTATACTTCCTTTAACTGTATTACTATATTTTATCATAGTCAAATTTCCTTATCACTTGAGAGATGAATGGAATATCTCTACATGGTATGTTTAAAGGCTACATAGCCAGTAGTCACATTGTAAATTACATTTGAAAAATAAATTTTAGATGATGACAAAAAGTAAAGAACATAAGACTGAGTTACACAAATATACAAAAATCTTTTAAAGTGCAATGAAATAATAATAAATAAGATTTAAAATAACTTAACCAAGTGAACATGCATTGATGTTTTGGTATCTTTGATATACATTATATGAAAATGTACCATAAATACTGAAATTCAGCTCGAAAAAGTTCGTTATGACCTGAGATTTGATTCTTCAATGCAGGTCATGACCTGCATTTTCATCGTCACAGGTTGACAGGTATGCATTACTGGATATCACACAGGTTCCCATAAAATTTTAACGTCATAATTTAAAATATTTGACGCCACAATGGAAAAGTGATTGTTGTATGCGTCAAAAGTTCAAGCGGCCGGGTCAGATGGGATTGGCGATGAGGTGTATTCTCAACAGAGCATAGCGAGGCGAAAACATTTTTTGACCCTTTTTTTTTCTTTCGGAAAATGAATCTTTTTTAAGTCTAAGATGGTTAATTTTGAAGTGAAGTATCCACAGTTGAGTGTTTTGCCATACATGTATATCAAATCAAAGACCTAAAACTGACTGAAAAAAATCAAAAAATTTGCAATGCTTGTCAATTTATTATGCTTCAGAGAAAAAAAGGGCTAGAGAACTGGATCATCTTATGACATATATGTTAATATACGAAAACAAAGCAATTCAAACAATCAATTTTTAATATGGTGAAATATGAATGTGATGTTCGTATGTAAATAAGACTGAAGTTTACAATCGCGGTCCTTTAGGAGGATAACATTTTCATTTGCCTAGCATTGTTATACATGTCAATAACAAAATCAGAATGAACGTGTAGCAGTGCATGTGAAGAAATTCTTTCCTGTCCCATGGATGATTCAGATACCTTTTTACTTGTTTCATAGCGATGAAAGGACATTCAGTAGTAGAGGATGGGGTTACATGGTGAGAAGTATTTGCAGAATACAGAATAATGCCTCGTTCACACGAACATTTAATTCGAAATTGAATTTGAATCGAATGCAAATCCAATTTGCTTATTACGTTCACACACTCTTCTTTTTCAATTCAAATTGATTCGAATTGGCTAATGCGAATTATCCAATTCGCATTAGAAAGATGCATTTGTTAATAAGAATTAAAAGTTAACGTCGTTTGGACAGTAAAGCAAATTTGACGCACATTGCAATTCGAATTAGAATTGACGTTGGGACGTAAAACGTTTTGAATGTGAATTAATGTAATTCGAATTAATTAATGCGAATCGAATTCAAATTATGTGTGAACTCAGCATAAAGTTTGGGCAAATTTATTTCGGCATTATCTCCAATGTTGCACAGAGTTGGTCTTGTTTCTTAGATGGATAGATATCACATTGCACAACCACCTTTTAATTTCGAAAGGAAACTGATTTTTAAATCTTTCGATGGTTTAAAAATTGTATTTACTGGCGATGTATGCACAACAAAACTGACCTTATAGAAAACACGGAAACCTCTATAACAGTTTGAAACACCTATATATATAGTGGCAGTCAAATTGACAATCAAACTCTTTCTTTTTTTGACTGTTTTGATTTTTTAATTATGATTTTTTTCGGCCATTTCGTTTTGCACGCAAGTGTGTTGTTGCGTCAATGGTAGCTACGCCATTGACTACTTTCATCAGGGAATTGTGATTAAGTACCTACAGAACAAAGATCAGTTCTTAACCTATAGTTTATCCTGCACAATGACAATCACTAAGATGCTTGATGAACGTTAATAGTACAGGGATACAGGCGATCCCCTCTACCTGGTAAATGAGGTCATAAAGGCGCGAATAATTAAAGAGTTTTTTTCTGGTGATGGACAAACTCAAAAGTGATCTATTAGCAGAAGACAAATCCTTTACAAATATCCACTACTGCCCTACCTTTTATTGTGTTTGCACTGTATAATCCTGACCTATACATGATCCAAGATCATTTCCAGTGGTGGAATCCGACATTGTCAGTAGGTTTTTTTATTTAAGAAAAAGTCCTTTTCATGGTATGCCTTATGGTCATTTACAAATGAACATATAATAATGGCAATAGAGAATTATTGTGATACTGAAATGAAAATTTTGTACTCTGAAACAGACTCAGGCAAGATATGTTCAAGATGTTTGCCAGGCAACCATTTTGATTTGATAAAGCCAAAACCTTAAAGGAATCCAACACAAATGTCCATTTTGATCTAATTTGGTTTTCTTATTGTAGCATCAATCATGCAATTCATGTTCTATTATAATTAGACCATTAATTTGTTAACAAAGCCAAAGAAGAACCCCATATAAACTCTGAACAATTAATTTTTAATTCTAATATCATATATAAGAAATAAAAATTAATTGTTCAGAGAAGAAATGAAGGTCTTTCCACATCAATTTTTAAAATCATTGATGGGAAGCTTCTTTCGGTTTACTCAAAGTTACTTTTGACATCCAAGCATAGGTTTCTTCATACTGATTCAATTAATAAATGTGTGTATTATATATTTTTTGCCTGTTATAAGGGAGATAATTGCCAACCTTCTGGTCTCTCATGATAGCTTTATTTACACTGATAAATATATGGTTTCTTTATACTTTTGCCTGTAGTATGGAATATATAAGGTACGTCTGGTATAGTAAAATTCACTTCAAGTGATAGGTTTATGTAATACAGTATACATATTTAGTTTCTAGGTACTTTTCCATGAAATAAATACTTTCGGTTTACTCAAGGTCACTTCCGGTTGATATTTTTCAAGCTTGCATGGCACCCAACAGTTTGCAAAAGGCCCTATGGCTTTACCTTTACCAAGTTGGAGAAATTATCAATTATCTTAAATTGAATCATTTCAGGTGCATTAACTCTTTTAAGATGTCATTGGATTTTTCAGACCAAATGTATCCTATCTTTATCACAATTAGGCAAACATTTTGCACTAGTTCTTTTATATATATCTTTAAAAGTGACAGAAGAGATAGTAGAACAAGGAAAAGTCAATTTAGAATTTGACCTTGACCTAGTTTTCTATTCTTTGAACCAAGGACCTCAGTTGTCAGACCCTAGGTCTCTATCACTTATGGAGCAAAATGCATATTACTTATTACAAATACATTAAAGGGGAAATAACTCTCAAATGGAGTCTTCGTATCACTTCCGTCAAAGTTGGAAATAAAATCCTGAGGATATAGCGAGCAAATTTGGTAAAATAAATTTGCCACTTTCTTAAAGGATACCGAGGACATCTGAGACTCACCACAAAGAAAACAGTGTTTGAGTAGATAACTCTTACAATTTAAAAAGTTTTCAGCTAAACAGGGTCAGTCTCAAAAGGGAAATAGCTGTTCCATACCATATGCAAAAAATTTAAGCTATAACTTGCGAAACCATTATATGAATATCACAAAAATGAAATACAATAATGAATGTGAAACTGATCGACATCTGTCCTCAATTTGACTGAAAATCTCTGCAAAGGGACAAAACCAAAAGCAAAATAACAAAGAGAATAGATTTCAAGTTAAAAAAATCTGAGAAATGAAAAAATGTACAAAATTTCACGAAAATGTTATTTCTTTAAACTTGAACATACAGTTATGAAGAACACTTATGAATGCGAAATGATTTTTTTTTATGAATTCATGTGACATCAGTGATGGCACAGTTCTGTCTGCACATTTGTATAGACATTGTTATAAGTGTTAGTATAGATTGTCTCTGCTTCAACACAGCATTCTGTAAAGTTGATAGAAACAAAGGGATATTTAATGGATTACATATAATATTAATTGACATGACAGTTCAAATTTTAAAAATATATAATTCAAGGATTTAATCTTTGTTTCTGACACCATGAAAAAGCAGGAAATTGATCTTTGGATAGTGAGATTGTGTTGGCTATATAAGTAACATGGTTTGATTAAATAGTGGTTTAAATGGTCTAATTGATGAGTAGAGTCATGATAGTATACACTCAAGAATATCATGCAGGTTAATGGAGATTTCTTACTAAAAAATCAAATATCAATCAATACTTTATGCAATGTCGTGAGAAAACATTGATTCATAACAATATTACTGTTCAAGATAGGCTTGATTAATCTAACTCAATACAGAATCCGTTCTCATTACTTTCTGTTAATTTCAGTTTAGTGATTTTGTGTAGGCTTTTAATGAAGCATAAGGCATAGTAATCAGAAATTTAATATTGTAAAACTACATTGTATTTACAAAGGTTCTGTAGGTTGTTGCAATTGATAAGAACCCTTCATTGTGATAGGAAGGCAGTCTTCACGTTGAACTGCTAAATCTACAGGCCTGCAGCTCAATTTTTGAAAATTTTTAGTTAGATTCTGTTGGCCTGTAGGTCTGATTTTTATAGGCCCGAGAGCAATTTTACCAGCCTAGGCTGCCTGGGCTGCCACTCGTCGTGAAGACTGGGAAGGAGTTATTTATGTCTCCTTAAGGACATGTCTTTGTAACAGTAATCATTTATAAGAAAAGCAAATATAAATCTGAAGAGTAAATACAGGGAATAATCAAATATTTACAAACCTTTTAATATACATGTTAATATACTACTGTTTGTTTTCATGGTTCAAATTGGTCTATTTTTCATTTGTTAGATACTTTAGTTTATTCAGACTACTTTTAGCGAACAAATAGAATAATTATTGTGTAAATTGTTACAAAACTATTATATATTTTAAAAACTTAATAGAAACTTTTATCAGGATAGTATGGGAATTTCAATGTATGTTTTCACACTATTTGAAAAAGAAATTATTATGAACTTTAAAAATTCTGTATTCATGATTTTATTTGTTTTTCTAAGCTTTAATTATTCTTAAAAACTCAAAGTTTGATAAAGAATTTGAAAACTAATTGAACATAAATTGATGTTTGCATGACCATTGATGACCTGTATTTTAATCAGTTGTTACAGATATACCCTTTTGCTATGTAATGTATGGGTTGTACAGTGATCATGCTAACACACTCCATTATCACTGCCAGTGTCATACGTAACAATCTTTAGTACCTCTAACTCCAGCTTCACAGGAGTGGGAGATAAAATTGAGAATGGAAATGGGGAATGTGTCAAAGAGACAACAACCCGACCAAATAAAAAACAACAGCAGAGGGTCACCAACAGGTCTTCAATGTAGCGAGAAATTCCCGCACCCGGAGGCGTCCCTCAGCTGGCCCATAAACAAATATATACTAGTCCAGTGATAATGAACGCCATACTAATTTCCAAATTGTACACAAGAAACTAAAATTAAAATAATACAAGACTAACAAAGGCCAGAGGCTCCTGACTTGGGACAGGCGCATAAATGCGGCGGGGTTAAACATGTTTGTGAGATCTCAACCCTCCCCCTATACCTCTAACCAATGTAGTAAAGTAAACGCATAACAAAACGCACATTAAAATTCAGTATAAGAGAAATCCGAGTCTGATGTCAGAAGATGTAACCAAAGAAAATAAACAAAATGACAATAATACATAAATAACAACAGACTACTAGCAGTTAACTGACATGCCAGCTCCAGACTTCAATTAAACTGACTGAAAGATTATGATTTCATCATATGAACATCAGGCACAATCCTTCCCGTTAGGGGTTTAGTATCATACCATCATAACATATATGAAAAGAACATAACCCGTGTCATGCCAACAACTGTTTTTAGTGGAAGAAGACGTCAAGTCTTCTGAAGACTTAAGGGGCCGACCCTTGGCATTGAGTCTCCGTATGCCGCATTCATTTCGTATATTACAATTTCAAAACAACTTAAGATTCCTGACACCGATTTTTACACATGATTAGGCATCTGAATCATTTAATTTGTAAATTATGATTGTAAAACAATCACTATCGTAAATATGACCCTTTTATTAATGTAAATTATTAGATTTCATCTCATCCACATGAACGTTATTTGTTTACTTGTAACATGATGTTTTAACTGTAGATATTTGTATTACGCATGCGTGAATTTGGTATCGGGACAACTCGCCCTGTTTACAAGTTCGCCCTTGAAGTTACGAATTTGCAATCCTGCAGACAAGAAGATTTTGTTTTTATATAAATAAAAAGGATATATAAAGTGTTGTCTTTATTCATGGTTTTCCTTTGTCATGTGAATTAGATGCCCTTCGTAACATACATGTGAACCTCCGACGGGAGTACAAAACTCCCGTTTTCAGGGGTCTCCTCCCGTCCTCCCGTTTAGGAGAAAAAACTCCCGCGTGTATGAAATATTTCATGAATGAAAATTTTCAGACGCCATATTTGATCATTTCTTACTACTGTACGGGTGTAATTGACACCTGTGTTAAATTTTACCTGAACATCAAAGAAGATGTATAATTATATGGCTTCACTTGACAGCTTGGGTGTCACACATACTGGTAATCAACGATGTTTACCTCCGGCTAACTGCCGTTGTGTTATCAAAACGATGTGTATTGGGAATATTGAAATACTTTTTTGTTACTTCCCTTTGTTTTAGCCTGTTTTCAGTTATTTTGCTTTTAAAAATGTAAATTGTAAAAAGACTATAAATGATTAATATTTTAATCAAATAATCATAAAATGATGATGATTAAATGAATTTAAATGATTTTGGACAAATAAAAAAATTTAAATTTATAAATTATTTTAGCAATCTAGACCTTCTTTCAAGGATTAATTGAAGTTTATATGAAAATTTGTTTCTTACAGATTAGTAGTCAACATACAATATGTGCAACTAGACAAATAAAAGGTAAATAAAAGGTCTAGTAGGTAAATTAATTCCTAGTAAAATGATGAAATTTAAATTTGTAAATGTTAGTATATATTAGATTTTATTGTGTAAGCTAAGAAATAGCAAGACATTTTACACTGTTTTTTAGTCTTTTTAAGCTTTCTACAAATATGACTTTCATAATGCTTAAAATCCATGCAGTACTAGTGTTAGTGTATGTAATTTTTTTAATTAATTTACGATGTTGCAAATATACATGTGGAGCTTATTTCTTTCTTATTTGTCTAAACATTTACAAATGATAAGGAGATGGAGACATGAACAAAAATATATACAGATAAGATATATAAATATAATGATTCATTTGCAAGCAGTGAACAATCATTTGTCAAAAACAAAACAAAACAAGAAACAGATTCTTCTTATTATTTTATTTTATTCAAATAGAGAGGCAATAAGGGAACTATAAACATTACAATTTGATGGAAATTTGAAGAAAAAACACAATTTCTACATCATTTGGTTACATTTACGACAAAATTTATGTCGATAAAAAAACATGATGTTTTGACCATTCAGTACTTAATAGATGCAGAGTTCTTGGGGAAAAGTTTCATCAAATAATATGAATATAAATGACTTTTTTTGTGCTCATTTTTTACAGTGGGTTGTGATGATCTTCCAGTTAGGTTACCCTCATTTGGAGTGTTGTTCCCAACCTGTTAAAGGTCCATCTTTGTGCATTATTCAAAATTGGAAATTTCATCAAGCATCTAATATTCTTAATCTGGAAAATAAACCCTGGTCTGCTAGCTTCATGTATATTTTTTCTACCGATTTAATATATAACTAAAATCATGCAAACAGACTTAAGGAAAAGGCATGTAAGTTCATCATACAAATATGACACTTTTTCTAGACAATCCAGATCTTGCAAAATACGTCGCTAAAAATTGTAACCTTTAAAATTGTTGTTGTGCAGTAAAAACCCATATGGGAACTTTCAAAAGTTGGCGGGTATGTAACAAGTCTTACTATTTCTATGCTCCATTTATGGGCAATATGTTTTCTAGTCTGTCCGTCCGTCCTGCTTCTGGTTATAAAGTTTATGGTCGAGGTAGTTTTTGATGAAGTTGAAATCCAATCAACTTGAAACACGACGGGTGCCGCATGTGGAGCAGGATCTGCTTACCCTTCCGGAGCACCTGCGATCACCCCTAGTTTTTGGTGGGGTTCGTGTTGTTTATTCTTTAGTTTTCTATGTTGTGTGATGTGTACTATTGTTTTTCTGTTTGTCTTTTTCATTTTTAGCCATGGCGTTGTCAGTTTGTTTTAGATTTACGAGTTTGACTGTCCCTTTGGTATCTTTCGTCCCTCTTTGAAACTTAGTACACATGTGTTCCTCTTGATATGATCTTCTTAATTTTACTGCCAAATTAATGATTTTACCTAATTTTCATAGTCAACTGAACATAGAAAATGATTGTACGGATGGGAAATCCATGTACTTATGACCTTTTCTTGTTTGAAGAAAAAAAATACATTTTAACAATAATGGAACAAAGCAGCCTGGGTAAGTGGGGCTGCTTTTATGGTAATTCAAGTTACCTTTTATTCACCTTCTTCCACTTCAGAGCTATCAGCTCTTTGATTAGAATAAATGTGTTTAGTTCCGATGCAAAGACCTTATCAGTGACTCAATATTAACGCCAAAATATGCAATCTTTAATGACTTGACAACAGTATCGTAATTATATCCCTTCTTAAAGGGAAACTTCGCAAAAAAATCAAAAATTGATATTATGTCCATTCTGTATAAAAATTCTTGAATACCAAAGGATAAGATTGAAAAGATTTTATGTTCAAATTTTAGGAAATCTTTCAAACAGAAAGTTGACTACCGTTGAAGTCTGTGATCAAGTCAGTGTAAGGGGAACAACTAATGATAAGTCAATGATATCTGGTATGCAGATGTATAAGCTTTAGCTCATTTCATTTCCATTGAGATTATTTGACTATGTCCTTCAATCATGGTCTATTGAATTTGAAACTTGCAAACAAGCGAGACATATTTATATCAACAGTTTATTTACCTTGAGTGTTCCAATTTAGGAAAGGTTCTATTATTTAAAAAGGGATTTATACATTATAAATATTGGGATAAATATAAATCTTTGTATGAGTGATTTTGGGTCACATACAAAAATTGCTGTGTTGTGGATATAAACTAATTAGCTTCTATATTTCATTTGTATTTTCAGCTGAAGATGACTGTGTAAAGCTTGAGATAGATAGATATAACATAGATAGAATTTGTATCAAAGATTTACCCATTGACCTTGGTCAGCCCGCAGTAAGTATTGAGATATTATATGCACAGTTTAAAGGAGATTCATGCCATGATAGTTAGGACTAGGTATTCATACTACAATTTCTATACTATATAAATATAAGGAGATGTGGTATGAGTGCCAATGAGATAGCTCTCCATCCAATTCACAATTACTCTTACATAGGAAAATTAAACACCATCAAACTTATATCAGATTACCTTGAAATGATGGTACTACAAAAACTGGATAAAATTATCAGTTTGATTCCACGAATTGTGAATAACAATTATATATGAAATAAGATGTTAAAAAAAATATTTCAATACATCAAACGATGCAGGTATTTGTCAGTGTGCATCTGTTTAAAAAAAAATAATATATATATATATAAATATGTGTAAGCATTGCATTGTACTTCATTTTCAATATCATAATGTTCTGGATAAGCAGTTAATTGACCAATATATGGGATCCTTTATATTTCAGGAAAAGTTGATAAAAGTATTTGTTAAATTATTAGACACAACAGACCCTATAAAGAAAGTATACAATATTGATTGCTCAGGTACCTGTATACAAAAAGACACTTTAACTGAGGTGAGGAAATGGAAATGATAGGGAAAAAATCACTAAAAGCTACCAGACAGAAATTTGCAATCTTAAATTTCTAAAAATAGGTCTTTGTTACATCTAATTTCCTAATGCATGTAGAGGAAGACTTTGGTTTAATAGCTTGCTTGCTTTGATTGTATATTGTACAATTGTAATTAAATTAGATATAATACAGGTTTAACTATGTTCATATATATTGTTTGAAGATGTCAATCTTAATTACAAAGCATGATTAAACATTTATACAAAGAAACCAAAGAAACCAACCAAAGTTTTACCTTACAAGTATTAGGAAATTAGCTGTAAGGGATGTTGAAAAGATAATAAAATTGTAAATATCACATGAGGATGAAGTTTCAGCTCTTCAAAAATTTTTCATCTATCAAATCATGAGTTCATGTGTAAAATCAAAGCAGGTTGATGTATTACCCAAAATGAGCAGCAAATGTTTCATTTATATTGCAATTAGCTAATACTGAAATGGAATTCGAGGAAGTGATCACAATAAGTGATGGCATCAAATTACCTCCCTTTGATGACAACTTTTTTTTTTTAAAGATGGTGGGCAATGTTTTTATTATCTCTTTAAGGATGTGACAAATTTATCTATCAAAATCATCCCATATCAATCCAAAAATTAAATTTGAATTATAAAAGAAACAAAACATGACTATATTTACAGGATTCTAATTTTTGGTTAAAGTATGAAATGTTATCCAAAAATTCTGTTGATTTACTAGTTAGGGCTATTCCAGAAAAAAATGTATGGGGGGGGGGGGATGTTGGAAGGCACATTATATTAAATAATACATGGGTGAATGGGTGATGGGTATCAGAGCAACTTTTCACACTATAATGCACTATAAGTCTCAATTACAATTGTCTGGGTGGCGGTGCTGACAAAAAGTGCCTTCCAACCCCCCATAAATTTTTTTCTGGAATAGCCCTTAAATAAAATTTATTCTTTTTCCGTTTAAGAATATTCATGATATGTGACCATTTTTATGCACTTAAACTTGTGCAGTCATCTTTCTGACTAGTTGTATTTATACCCCCGCTTTAAAAAAGGGGGGGTATACTGTTTTACCTCTGTCTGTCAGTCCGTCCGTCCATCAGTCCATCAGTCCGTCCGTCCGTCAGTCAGTCCGTCCCATGAAACTTTCGTCACATTTTTCTCAGGAACTACACATCCACCCTTTCTGTAATTTGGTATCAACATTTATATATGTCAGCCACACCGTGTGATGCGTTTTCAGATTCATCACTTGACAACTTCCTGTTTACCGAACACTTGTCTGATTTTACACATGATAGCCAAGTTGAAAATTTTCGTCACATTTTTCTCAGGAACTACAATACAAGGATTTCTGAAATTTGGTTTCAGGATTTATATAAGTCAGCTATACCGTGTGATGCGTTTTCACATTCATCACTCGACAAGTTCCTGTTTACCGAACACTTGTATGATTTTACACATGATAGCCAAGTTGAAAATTTTCGTCACATTTTTCTCAGGAACTACAATACAAGGATTTCTGAAATTTGGTTTCAGGATTTATATAAGTCAGCTATACCGTGTGATGCGTTTTCAGATTCATCACTCGACTACTTCCTGTTTACCGAACACTTGTATGATTTTACACATGATAACCAAGTTAAAAATTTTCGTCACATTTTTCTCAGGAACTACAATACAAGGATTTCTGAAATTTGGTTTCAGGATTTTTATAAGTCAGCTATACCGTGTGATGCGTTTTCAGATTCATCACTCGACAACTTCCTGTTTACTGAACACTTGCATATTTTTACACTATTAATATTATCCACTTGCGGCGGGGGTATCATCAGTGAGCAGTAGCTCGCAGTTTCACTTGTTAATATAGCCTTCACCCTTTCCTCCATAATGACTCTTTTGACACCACCCCCTTTACTCCATAATGACGCCCATGTAGTGCCTCAGTTGAAACGTCTTGCATACAAAAATCTGTATGACTTAAATAAAATTTGCATTTTATATAAAAAGGATATTCATGAGAATATCTGACTTGAATATCATTGATGAAATATTTGGTTTAGAAATGCATTAATACTTTAAACATGATGATTTTTTTTTATTGAAAAAATCCTATGCGAATCAAGTATGACAAAAAAATCCATGGAGGAAAGGGTTCAGAAGAGACACATTTATTCACACATAATTTAATGATACCATGTGGAATTCCTGATATTAATTTATACTGTGCTTTATCCAATATTTAAAAATGAAGTATTAAAGTTTATAGTAAGTTGCACACTTACCTTCATGTCAGATGTGCCTATTTGTTTGTGGTAACTTAACCTTAACGCCCAGTTCAAGCTATTGCCATCACTAGATACTGCCTTGTTTTACTTTTCAACAAATCTCTAGGTTTTTGTAAACTGAAATTTTACAATTCAATCTTTGATTTATTTTTCAGGAGTATAAGAAAAAGATAGTATTTCAGGACTTTGGTTCATATGAACTGACTAAGTTTGTACCTCTGATTCATCCTGGGAAAGTGAAACCTACTCATCTGAAGGCTATAGCGTCTACAGAAAATGAACTATGTCTATTCCCTGATGATACACCCATCATTCTATGTCATTGGATTGTCAGTGTGATGAGATCCGCAAGAGATAATTGATGTTGTAGTTAATGCTTCAGTTTTATCCTTAGATAATGGCAATACTTGGTTATTGGGACAGTTTAATATCAAATAATAATTTTTTCGGTAATGCAAATTTTTACTTGTAAGAAATCCACAAATGTAAAAACTGAGACCTTCATAAGGACTTGAAATCTAGAATTAGAATTTATTTTGTATGACTTTTAAAATATGAATTGGTAATGTAGCATTACTGTCACGTGAAGAAATGGTAGGCTATAAATAGAATAAGCTGAAGTGTATATTATGTTGAATAATATATTGTCTATGCAGGTGTTTTTTTATTACTTTCTAGATTATCAATTTTTCAGTAACAAGCTTTAGTTAAATTTTAATTTTACACCTTGAAACTTATCTAGGTTATGTTTATGTTTCAAATAGTAAAAAAATGTCATACCATCACCTCAATTATTCATTTCAAAAATCAAACAAGATGTAGATATTTTGTTGTTTCATTTTTGTAGATTATAACACCTATATTCCGAAATTAAGAATTAAGAATAAAATTTCATTTTTGTAGATTATAACACCTATATTCCGAAATTAAGAATTAAGAATAAAAAAGGAAAAAAATGTTAGAGATGAATTTGTGTTATAACTATATTAAACTGATAGGGGCATTGTACATTTGTTAAGTTTTCTTGAGTTGTTGTACTAAGATTAATATATTTAGTGACCAATAATCTTTTGAATTTGTTAAATTTTAATCTTTAAACTGTGTGTGGTATGATTGTTTTAGCTCTTCAATGATTGAAAACTCAGCATGGTCTATTCCTTAGTTTTGTAACTTTGAATGAACAAACAGTGACCATGATTTAAGTTTATTTTATATCCCTGTCACATTTAATAGTATAAGATTAAACCAGATATGATATTCTTGATTATTTTATTTGTTTTGTTCTTACTGATTTTGTATTTATTTATTGATATATATTTATGCTTGTTTTGCACAAATTATTATACATTTTTTTGAGGGGTTTTGGTATGTTTTTAAATTCATTCTCATTGTTGAAGAACATTTAGTTGACTAATATGTTATATTTTTTTGCTCTGTGTATATGGGGTATTTTCATGGTCTCATCTACGCAAAACTTTTTAAATTTTCACACTCATGAGGTCAACAAAGAGGTGAACATGATTAAACACATTGTTGAGAAAAGGCATTAATGTTTTACCACATGTGGTAAAATTGGAAGAGAAGTATTTGAATTTGATTTTGTTTTCATTAGAAAATTTGCATGGATCATGGTGCTTAAATGAATTTTTTCATCAACCTATTTTAACTTTTTATTTCTGATTATATGTGACATTTCTTAAAATGTTTGTGTTCCTCATGACAGAAAGATATTTTACCAGAATATATTTACTTTTATCTTATATGCATTAGTTGTTGTTGTTGACATCTCAGTCATTAGGCCTCTGATGGATTATTGTCTCCTTATTTTCATATTTAAATTTAATTTTACATTTTAAAGGCATTATTTTTTTGTTCTCTATATTGTGTTCAAAGATTTCAATCAGCATTTGTTCAAACACTCCAACCTCTATAAAATGATTTAACAAATTGTTATTAATGTATATTACATCAATGTGCTTTTCTGTAGGACTTCAAAGGTCTCTCAAATCAAAACACAAGTTGCCATTTTTTTCAGATTGGGATTGGTATGCACTCATTGCACAAATACTGAATTAGTGGAAAAAAGTTTTTAAAACATTTCGGTAGACAAATGTGTTTTTTTCCAATTTATGCATAAATTAAAAAAAATAAAAAACTTCAAAGCAAAGCAGATTTTGTAAGTAAGGTTTATATATCTTTACTAACAGTACATTATGATTTAACATACTTTTGGCTGTTAACAATTTCAAATTTCAGTAGCACTAAATTTTTTTATTAGTTTAATCATATATTCAGATTATTTTAGAATTGTTTTTTTGCAATATTTAATGATATTCTTTACTGTGGCCTTATTGGTTCCTTTTTATGTTATTATTGTGTTATTTTTATTATTTGTTATCCATAATTTTTCTATAGTTTCTAGTCACTGGCATTCAATTTTGCACTCATTTCATCCGTCCAGTGTATTTTAGATAAATATGTTTGATAGTACATGTTTTGCTAACAAAAACTTGTAACACCAATCTTCACTAATTGAGCAGAGCTTGTAACCCTTTTAGAGCACCAGAGTTATAACCCATATTGTTTGAGTTGATCAATTGGTTGTTTGACTCTTTTCTTCGCAATATAGTTTCAATTGATCAAGATTAAGTTAATAAAGAGCATTAGGAAGCACTATCTGTCAGATAACCTCTCTGTAATGTCAAATTTGTCATAAGGGCTTTGTAAGCTATTACCAACTCTTTCAAAGAAAACTAATCTGTATCACCACTTGGTAAATTGCCTTTAATTTCAGTTCTTTGTATTGATTTAAATGATATGAACCTCCAAAAAACGAACAACTAACTTGTTTTGTAGTTCAAAAAATTATGACTCCAGCTCCACAATTTTTTTTACAGAAGAAACAGGCAATTCATTATCACTGAACTAGTATATATTTGTTTAGGGGCCAGCTGAAGGACGCCTCCGGACGCGGGAATTTCTCTCTACATTGAAGACCTATTGGTGACCTCTGCTATTGTGTTTTTTTCTATGGTCGGGTTGTTGTCTCTTTGACACATTCCCCATTTCCATTCTCAATTTTAATTTTAATGAAAAGGTCTGACCTGGTTATTTTTTTGTCTTTAAACATATAGATCTGTACATTGATGTTACTCAATTTTAAATTATTGGAAGATTTGTATTTTTACAGTAAATATTTATTTACTATTTTGGGACCAACCATCTTATTCCTTTATGCATCTTAATTGTTGTAATTTCATCATTTCATTACAAAATATTTGTACGTTTAAATGTAATGCTCAGCTGTTTCATAAATAAAGGCATAATGCCTTTTCAATTAATTGACAGGAAGGCCAATAGTAATCAGCTTGTCTATCCTTCTGTTGTTTCAAATCAACAAATCAGCTTTTAAGTTTGGTAATTTATTTAAAACTTTGCTGAACTAAATTATTATAAATCTTTAACCTTGTTTACAGTTCTGTCTGCAGTCAGTTTCATTTGATGTTCACATTTTACCTGCAATACTGTAAATTCAGAAATTATTGCGATTTTGTCATTTTAGACTTAAACGCGATTTTAATTTTTACGATTTAGAGAAAAATCCTGTTTAGTTCATATAAAATATTTCAAAATGCGAGTTTAAATTATTGTTTTTACAACTCTGTCGCATTATTTGCAATATTTTCTGAATTTACAGTACATATTTCTTAAACCTGTATCACTTTAAGAGAAAATGTGAAAAAAAAATTAATTCCATGACTGATATTAAACTTTTGGGTGGAATCTATGAATTATATAAACTATTTTAAAGTGGCATTGGCACTTGTGCAAAGTTGAATTTTTTATTTAAAGATAATTAGACTTTTTGTTGTATGAAGATATCACCATAGAATATATTTTTAGTTTGTACATTAACTATTTCTCCATTCTGAAAAAGAATGTTTCAAAATTGTAGGTCTTGTTTATCTTAGATGCATAGATAAGTTTTAAGTTAAAAGGATATGTAATTCATAGATAGTATGTATGTAGAACACTCACATGTTTGGTTGGTTTTTTTTTCTTTCAAAAGTTATAATGTGTTTATGTAATTTATGTAGCTTTGACATTCCAAATAATAATAAGATATTCTTCTTTCCAATTTGTTTTAGAAGATTCTACTATAAATAGCTTCATAATTGAATGTACCTGGCGTTTTTAACACAATATTTTAAGTCATACTTTTCTACATTTTTATGCCCCACCTACGATAGTAGAGGGGCATTATGTTTTCTGGTCTGTGCGTCCGTTCGTCCATCCGTTCGTCCGTTCGTTCGTTCGTCCGTCTGTCCCGCTTCAGGTTAAAGTTTTTGGTCGAGGTAGTTTTTGATGAAGTTGAAGTCCAATCGACTTCAAACTTGGTACACATGTTCCCTATGATATGATCTTTCTAATTTTTATGCCAAATTAGAGATTTTACCCCAATTTCACGGTCCACTGAACATAGAAAATGATAGTGCAAGTGGGGCATTCGTGTACTGAGGACACATTCTTGTTAGCTTCTTAAGTTCATGATTGTTGAGATTTACTGTTACAAGTTTGCTTTTTGTTGAGGTAACAGACTAAGTAAAATCATGATTGACTCTTTAGTTTGTTATGATAAAGATAAATGACTTACTGCATTTTTAGTTTGCATTATAATTGTGAACAGAAAGACCAGCTTATTTCTCATAATGTTAGGATTGAAATTTAAGAATATTAAACAGCGAATTTGATCGGCTTGAACACTGAAGCTATCCATTCAATTAAAAGTCAAATGTGTTGTATTATTTGCATTTAGTAATGTAGTTCTTTATACATGTACCAACTTTGGTATATTTTATAATACAGTTTCGAGGTTTTGTATTGTTTTAATACTCAAAAGTTCCAGGAACAATCCTATTACAGTGCATAATATTTATGTAATGTGCCCATTGAATCTGACCAACTCATTAGAAACTGTACCTTATTTATTGTTATTTTTACAGTAGTTGTTATACAATTTAAATAAATCTAAAAATTTATTTTGTATTCCTTTTTAATGAAAACAATCACACCAAATAGTTGATATTTCTCATAATTTCTTTGATGACACCACTTGCTAATAGAAGCATTATGAAGTTACCCCAAACATGTCTGGAAATTTGCTCTCCCTTTATGTTTAGTGGCCACCCCATGAATGAAGCACTAGTGAACACAATTTTTTTACTGTATTTTGTTTGATTTCAATAATGCTGAAAACCAAAAACAAAGCCCAGTTGTTTTGAAATCAAATAATAATGATGTTAATAATGTTACATTTTAACGTTGTGTTGTTTGTTTTCTCTTATTTTTGAGTGTAATTTCACATTGCGATAAGACGCTTCACGGTGCTTGTCTATCCCAAATTCATGTATTTGGTTTTGATGTTATATTTGTTATTCCCGTGGGATTTTGTCTGATGCTTGGTCCGTTTCTGTGTGTGTTACATTTTAGTGTTGTGTCGTTGTTCTCCTCTTATATTTAATGCGTTTCCCTCGGTTTTAGTTTGTTACCCCGATTAAGTTTTTTGTCCATGGATTTATGAGTTTTGAACAGCGGTTAATACTGTTGCCTTTATTTAGGTAGTCTGAAAAAAGCCAAAACTATAGATTTTGCAATAATTGTGTTTAAAGGTATGAAGAACAGGAGTCATTCATCCAACAGTTGTATTTCTGCATGTTCTAGATTTTTAGCTCACTTCAAACACTTGACCAATGGGCATGCAAGTAATTGTCATCAATTTGTGTCCATTTATTGTCAGATAATTGACATCTACATTGTCCTCTGTCACCACTTGACCTATTTTGAAACAAACTGCATCAATGATATATGAAAGGTCCTTTAGAAAACAAAATCGTTTCTTTCTTCGATTCTGATAAGCCAATTTTCAAAAATCTTTTTGAAAGCTTATGCTCAACAAGTTTCAGACATGAAAGCATCAGTTGGGTTAAATAAAGGCATTTAAGGTCAATTTTCCTGAATTTAGCCTTTATTGTTGTTGAGTTATAGACCTTAAAGTAGCGAAAAATGATACTTAGATTGATTTTGGCCATTCCATTTTTGAACCTTATAAAAAATTATGCATTTTTTTCAAACCAGAGTTTGCAAATATCATTTTCACTGCAGGAAAATCCTGTTGGCTGTTTTCTTCTCTTCAGAGTTTATTAGACTATTTGGCAGTCTCTTCTTTTTAGTTTCTCTCTAAGTATTATTATTCTCCTGAAAGTAGCACACACAAAAAAAAAAACCCATAACAACTGGAGTCAAACATTTTCAAATTAAAAGGATGAGTCATCATATAAGACCAATTACTCTTATAACTTGTCAACTTGAAGTTGCATATTTTAAAAGAAATTGTGTAAATCTGACTTTGATCATCAGTTTGTTCTGTGACGGTTTTTTGTGTTATAACCCAAACTGCAAAAATTTAGAAAGTCATAAAAGAGGGACGAAAGATACCAAAGGGACAGTCAAACTCATAAATCTAAAACAAACTGACAACGCCATGGCTAAAAATAAAAAAGACAAACAGAAAAACAATAGTACACACGACACAACATAGAAAACTAAAGAATAAACAACACGAACCCCACCAAAAACTAGGGGTGATCTCAGGTGCTCCGGAAGGGTAAGCAGATCCTGCTCCACATGTGGCACCCGTCGTGTTGCTTAAGTGATTACAAATCCGGTAAATAGTCTAATTCGGTAGGTCATATTCATGAAAGGATTTTCAAGGACCATCACTCCTCAAAGAAGACATGAAGTGGCGCTTGTTAAGAGTTGTGTAAATTTACTATAACAAAGTTGTCTGCCAACAAAGTGTGAACAAAGGTATTTATTGAATGGACTAACTTTATTTTAGATTGTCCTCAGATGAGCCATCTGACCACTCTTTCAGTTTGGCATGCTTAAGAAGTAAAAGCATATTTTGAACAATTCCTGATATAAATACATTACAACATATCGAAGTCAAGTCAAGTAGCTGTTTCTTTACAAATAAATGATATCGCAAATTGATGGTCAAAAGATCATAATCATAGCTTTGCCCAGGAGACATGTGTAGATCCTGCTACTATATTTCTACATATCTTATGATAAAATGGTTCTTTACCAACACCATAGTTCTTGTTTGAATTTGGATTGAGCATGCAAGTATCCACATTTGAATGTATAATGATTTCAATTATGATATAATATATACATATGTAATTAGTTTTTTTTTTTTTAAAGAATGAAAAATAAAATAATAGTTAAATTTTATTTCTATTCGCAATCACTTGTTTAGCATATTCCTCTTTGATCTGCTAACTTCAATGGTTCCTCTCCTCTTTCCTACTATATGAAAGACTGCACTATCAGCATTTTGCAGTTTCCCATGTCAAATGTGGCTACTCTATCTTTTATTTAGTCCAAATAATTGTGACGTCTTGAAAGGCTATTATACTTTTTGCTTTTACGACTTACAGCCAGAGTCATAATTATTTAAACTACTCAATCATATGGTTGTTTGTTTCTCTCACGTTTGATCTAACACAATACTTCTAGATATCTTGAAAACCAACAGAAAACAAGCAACCTACAAATTGAAATTGAAAAAAAATATGTAGCATGTACTGTCAAATATTTTCCTAGCCTACAATTCTGCGAATATCTTGTGGTTTATATGTCACATCACAGTCTCATTCACAGAAAATAAAATATTTCATTTTTTATCACATTTTTATTAAGGTTCACAAAAGGTAAGTTTTACTGTTGACAGCGTGCCTCATTTGCATATCATTCTTTTAAGTGACATCAAAAGAGAGATTCGTTTTCTGAATCAGATGCTTGCAACGCAAATTAACATGTGATAACGACTATTTATGTGTGCGTTTCTCTGTGATGAGTATTTTTGCGTTTGTGCTTTATCTCTATCTGACACTTAGTGTTGTCATTTTAGCGATATTTTTTAACATTGTCATAAAACGGGAGGTTTTGCTAGCCATAAAATCAGGATAAATTCACCCTTTTTCTCTAAAAATGTCCTGTATCATATCAGGAATATGAGAGTTTTATCAAATAATCCGTGTCTATGAATGTTGGCGTTTGTTTTAGAAACAGTTCAGTTTTCTGTTGTTCCATTGTTTTCCTCTTATAGTTGATGTGCTTCCCTCAGTTTTAGTTAGTAACACAGATTAGTTTCTCTCAATCGATTTATGCCTTCAACAGCATTATACTATTTTGACTTTATTCTTTTGGATAATCATGAGACACATAAGAATTTTTCATATGTTGGTCGAATGATAATTTATAAAGTTTTTCTTATTTCAAAAAAAAAATATTTTGAAAAAACAAGTTCTTTCACGTGCATTGTTTCTTTTTGAAATGGAAACTATATAATAAGGAAAACCAAATGGCAAGTATGGAATTATCCGCATAGAGATTGTGCATATAAACTATCGAGGTAGGAATATCAAATGTGCCCTGTTCTAATATATGTTATCTATCACGTGAAAGTTCTACACTTTTCCAAATATATTTGTTTCTGTCTTCTTAACATGAAAGCAATAAAAACCTCTCTTTCATGTCAATTTAATTTTTTAAGAACACGCATCTTAGTAACAATTTTCCTGTTGTATAAAAAAAATGCCATTCATGTTTTGTGCATGGCCAAACATCGACACGAAAGTCACACATAACAGTTAAAATATGTCTTTTATACCACAGGAATAGCCAGTTCGGGGTATAGGATAAAAAAACAAAGAGTCTTCCTCAACTATAATTTATTTAACTGAAAAACAATTAAATACACAGATAAGTGCTTTCATTTCATTTCATAAAATTATAAACAAGGTCAAATACATGGAATAAGCCCTTGGAAAATTTCCATAAAATACCTTTTAAATTTTCGGGAAATCACTTGCATAAATTACAGTACTTTTAAGCTTATTTCCCATCATATCTTATTTTCTGAAAATAAAATTTGTGATGTCATACCTCAAATAAAAAAAGTCCTCCTAAAACTCCAAGTGTAATCAGGCTATTTTGCACATACCAAATCATCACCATTTCTAGACAGCCCTATAAATAAATAAATAAACAGAATGACATTTCCGAGTGTTTTTGCTTTTAATAACTGCTTCTATTAACACTCTCACCCGAGGTCACTTCGAAAGTCACACATCCTTTTGTAATACCAACAGAGGTCAATTATTATCTTGCACTCACACTGGAGGTCACTCATCCTCTTGCAATCTCATTTGAGACCAACCATATTTTTGTACTCTCAGCAAAGATCAATTGTCCTCTTGTTCTATTATCAAAGGTCAGGCACCCTCTTGTTCTATCAACAAAGGTCAATTTTTATCTTGCACTCACACTAGAGGTCACTCATCCTCTTGCAATCTCATTTGAGACCAACCATCTTCTTGTACTCTCAACAAAGATCAATGTTCCTGTACAAAAGGTCAGGCACCCTCTTACAATATCAACAAAGGCCAGACAAACTCTTGTATTCTCCTTGTATTCTCACCAGAGGACAATATTCCTCTTTTCCTCTCACTACAGACCACATATCCTCTTGTATTCCTACTAAAGGTCACTTATACCATATGCTTTCACCATACGTAAATTGTATTGCACTACTAATGATTTTCTATTGGAAAGCATATTAAATTTGGTCGGGTTTCTGTGTGTGTTACATTGTAGTGTTGTGTCGTTGTTTTCCTCTTATATTTAATGCTTTCCCTCAGTTTTAGTTTGTTGCCCCGATTTTATTTTTTGGCCATGGATTTATGAGTTTGAACAGCGGTATACTACTGTTGCCTTTATTTATAGAAGAGTTAAGAGAAATAATATTGTAGTTGGGAAATATGAGGAACTGAGTAATGACATTATTTTCTCAATTAATTATCCAGTCACACTTAACACGCACTTACTTTTATTTAGATCACAAACTCTAACTGTAGACCAAAACAAAGATATTTTTGGAAAAGTACAAAAATTCTTACTAAAGTGCAAGAGATTTACAAATTAAATTGTTATACATTATTTTCACAAAATTGCATTTCATCTAAACATGTGTGTAGTATTTAAGCATATTTTATTTCTTCTTTTTCTTCTAATTTTCTCTATTTTGTTTTTTTCTTCTTTTTTTGTATTTTCATTATTTAAAAAAAAAATCTTTTTTCTTTTTCTGTTATATAGTTACTTATTTATTCTTGTTCCATATCATTGTAACATTAATAAAATTGAGAAAGGAAATGGGGAATTTGTCAAAGCGACAACAACCCGACCATAGAGCAGATAACAGCCGAAGACCACCAATGGTACTTCACTGTAGCGAGAAACTCCCGCAACCGGCGTCCTTCAGCTGGCCCCTTAAAAATGTATACTAGTATAGTGATAATGGACGTCATACTAAACTCCGAATTATACACAATAAACTAAAATTAAAAATCGCATGCTATATTTATGTAATCGTTAACTGGAATTGGTATTTCAAGGAAACGGATTAATATGAAAGAGGGACGAAAGATACCAGAGGGATAATCAAACTCATAAATCGAAAATAAACTGACAACGCCATGGCTAAAAATAAAAAGGACAAACAGACAAACAATAGTACACATGACACAACAGCGAAAACTAAAGAATAAACAACACGAACCCCACCAAAAACTAGGGGTAATCTCAGGTGCTCCGGAAGGTTAGCAGATCCTGCTCCACATGTGACACCCGTCGTGTTGCTTATGAGATAACAAATACGGTAAATAGTCTAATTCGGTAGGTCACATTAATGAAAGGGAAGGGGATTGAAGTTACGACGTAAGGAACATATCCGTTATCATTTGTGAAACGGTTATTCCATACGATCAACCAACTCGTGATGGCATCCGTAAAATTTACTAAGAGATGATTTCAACTTCACCATAAGCTATGTACAGCTTGTTTCCGAATCCTATCATTATTGTGTATTTTGTATGATGATTTATTTGTAAGATAATGAAAAATATGTTAAAACTACGAGTTAATAGAAATACTATTGCAGTGGAGACTGGAAAATCACACTTTAAACAGGTATGGGATTGAGACAAGAATTTAAAATTTCTTATTTTAACACGATTAGTCTGTCTGTTGAACAAAGCAGTTTTTTCATTCTATACCTTCTGGTGGTAAAATCCACTGATCTTCAAATTACACATCATTGTATTTGTTGGCTCAGGGTCGATATAGTTTTTTTCTTTAACAACACAACAACTGTTGGGAAACATTTTCTGAAATTAAAATAGCATTTTGTCAAACACTTTAAAATTGTATAAGATTTGTTTTATTCCCTAAACTTGAATTTAAAATTGGTTAGGAATTATCTCGATTTTATTTCAATATTTCAACAGTAGAAAAACAAATCTGATCATAACTATCATCAGTGTATGTCACATGAATTTCAAAAATATATCAAAATATTCAAACTTACTACAAATAGGCCAATAGAATGTAGATTTAAATGATTCAATCCTGCATGCTATTCAGGTAAACTAAGACATAAAAGTATTTGCATACATCAAAGTTGGCTCATCGTGAACTGATTTTCTATCACCAGGTTAGTTTGACTTTGTTTTAACTAGATCTGCAAATTGTCTTGGGTATCCCTAAAAAATGTTTTCTGCAAATTTGTTTTAATGTTACGAAATGGCAACAGTTAAAAGGTGATTTCAATAATAAAAGCTGTAGTTTATGTAGTTGCTCTGTATATTTGTTCGTGCATTCAAATTTTTGAGTCACGCAATTAGATCATTTTAAGTAGAAGGATTTTGTTATCTAGTACATGATTTATCTTATGTGATGTTTATTATTTATTGGACTTTAATATAGATTTATTATCCATTATTCTAAGAGTTAAAAAAAACCATTACCTTTGGATATGTTCTAGAATTATTAGTCCAAGCACTGTACGCATAGTCCTTTATGCCATTGATGCCACAACAACTCTTCTGTGAAAACAAAATAGTCCATGAATATTTAACGTTGTAATATTTTCTTTTTATTGTATAAGAAATGTAACTTCATAATTTCTTTAAATCTAAAATGTAACAATGAGAGTTTCTTATTCAAACAGTACTCCAAGTATGCGTGCAACCTCATCAAATACCTGTTTTAGCTAATCATTGATCATGAATACCATGTTTCCGAAAAGATTGCAAAAACAAAATGACTTCTAATTTTCGTTAAAATGATGACACATATAGGCTAGAACATTTCCTCCGTTACTTGAAGGAAACAAAAAAAAACAGTACACATTTTACTTTCACCATATGCACATTTCGAAAATGAGGGTCTCTTTGACGAATTATGCCATTGTATTTGAAACCTTACATGATTGTATTGATTTTGTCAATAACGCAATAACAATAAAAGAGGGACGAAAGATACTAGAGGGACATACCTCGATTTGTATTCTGTTCCAGGATAGGGCTGCAGGTGATCCATCTAAGTAATTGTTCTTCAGTGATTCCTTCAAAAACTTGGCTAGATTTATTTCTACCTAAAAGCAAATGTTTCATTATTTGCGAAAAAATTATAATAGGAGATTGATGAATTTAAATACTTTAGTTAATTCATAAGATTTGACACTAATCTGCTGAGTGAAGGCAATGAAATTGTCTAGGAAATAAACACATCCGTATTTGTTTCCTGTGATTCTCAAAACGTTTTCTGAAAATGAAGTCAGTGATACAAGGTTATTTTTTTTATTTCTTAGATGCATTCATCAAAAATTTGTCTTAAACATCTTCAGATTTTTAAAATAATATCGGCAATTGAATCGCTTGATAAAAAAAACCCAATTTATAGTCTAAGAAATATACACAATCAGCAACAGATTCCATATTTTCAACTTACCATCGTAAAATCAGACGTCGTACGATATTTTATGAATTTCAATTCCTACAGATTGTCTTCTCTGTTAAACTTTGAATTTTTAAAGAATCAGTTAAAAGCGTTATTTTCAACTAAATCTGAGATCAAAAACTTTATTATCGAATCGAGAGTGCATCATCCCTATTTCAATGTGTGCAAAGACAAAAGTAAGAATTGCTGTTTGCTAGTTCGTCAATAGTGCCTGTGTTTGCAACTTATAAATAAAAGCAACAGTAGTATACCACTGTTCAAAAGTAATAAATCGATCTAGAGAAAACAAATCCTGGTTACAAACTTAAACTGAGGGAAACACTTCAACTTTAATAGGAAAAACAACGAAACAACAAAAACACTGAAGAGTAACAAAAAACAAACGACAATGCAACATACATAGAAACGAACTATTAAATAACAACTGCACTATTCTTGAATTAGTACAGGATATTTTAAGAAAAAACATGGTGGGTTGAACCTGTTTTTGTGGCTAGCCAAACCTCTCGCTTTATGGCAATGTTAAATATACCGCAAAAATGACAACATTACATCACATGAATTCAGTACAAATAAATGAAAGAACACTCAGGTCAGAGAAATACAGAGTAACTGACAACGCCATGGCTAAAAAGTAAAAAGACGTGCAGACAAATAATAGTAAACAAGAGACAACATAAAAAACTAAAGACAAAACAACACGAACCCCACCAAAAAACTGGGGGTGATCTCAGGTGCTTAGGACAGTACACAAAAACAGTATAATATAATTACGAACCATGCGACAAACGAATGAATAAAACTGCAAGTGTTAAAATTATTGTCAGTTAATAAAATCATGGGACAAGTGAATAAAAGGTGACGACCGAAAAGCTTTGTGACCATTTCAAATAGCTCACAAAGAATTCATAGTCTAACAAACAACTAAACTAAAATGTGCGCACTAAGTAATTCCTCTAGTCGAGCTAAACAAACAAGAATACTTAAAAAGTTGTGCTTATAGCAAATGATTGAAGAGAAAATATAGAACAAGGATATTTAATACGTTGTGCGCTTAGAAAAATCAAAGGTGATGCTGAGGTATAAGAAACAAGCCAACTTAGAAACAATACACCAAGAAGTTAATTAAAAGTGAAATACTCTGAGTATGCTATCAAGAAGGTTTTACTATACCTTCTCTGTGACTAATGTCAATAATGGAATATTGTGTAGACTGTCCAATTTCAGATAAATTAAAGCAACGATTGCAACAACCAAAACAGCGCCGCCAATTTCTGCTGACCAATGCTAGAAAAGAAAATGTTAAATTCATTTAAAATAAGAATAAGCACAATTGTCTTCCTTTTTTATCCTTATTATCCATTAATTCAGGTGTTGAAAAGCTTTAAATTTGGAAACTCAGCCACGTTTGATGTATTGGGTTATCAAGCTTTGTTTGACTTTATAAGAAATCGTACGAGTAGTGTTTTCAGTCCTATTTTCCCCTTAGATCTTTTGTAGATGAAACGCGCGTCTGGCGTAAATATAAAATTCTAATCCTGGAATCTATGATGAGTTTATCAATTATCAAAATTAGAAAAAAAGAATAAGTGTCATAATTTCTAAAGATTCAACTGTAAATACCACTTTTAAACAGCACGGATTCAGCTTTAAGAGACCACAAAATCCAAATAACAAGGCTATAGTAGACAAGATGCCCAAGAAACAAAGTCCATAACAAAAGTATAAGAAGTTCTGGTTGTCTTTTTCTTGTGTGACCTCTGTGTACATGGTAATGTCCTCATCCATCATGTTCCAAACTCCTACACCAATCACACCAAAGCCACATAGCTAAAAGATATGAGAAAGTCCAAAGGAGGTTAAAATAGGAAAAATATTTTGTGATTTATAGGTTTATCTATACAACGGACAGCATATATGGTGATAAAAGGCTGCACTGATGCGTGTATACCTAAAGAGTGGACTGCAAAATCGTTATAGTGGTTGTTCATGATTCTATGCCAATGTACATACATATGAAGAATATGCGTTCAATAATATTCCAGAATAATATACAGATAATGCACTATCATTTCGATTTTAGCTTGCTAATAGGTTCAAAAGACGAAATTGATCGCAGATTTCTATAACTTGGCTTTCTGATATTTTCCTATTTTCTTAAATTTCATTTTAAACTTCAATCAAATGCACATAATATAAGACAATTTGTGCCTAGGTACTATGGTAAAATTGTAACCCCTGATATGATGGTCATTATTAGAGCCAGTGGACGAAGCTTTCCAGCTTTCTGTATCTTTTGTTTCTTTTTACTGCGAGTGTTCTTTGGGTTTGTTGTTGGCGGTAAAACTGAAAATATTGTAATAAAACATTATGCAACTATTTGTATATTTCCGTGCAATGATATTCATTTCAATATTATAATATGTAAAACAAGACTAATACCACTGGTTACATTAATTTGAGTACAGCCTTTATTATTTATTATGGTGATTTTTCATACAATACATTCCTCTTTGCAAGGTCATATTTTGTAAAGAAAGTAAAAAAAGTGAATGTTTATGAGAAAACACATTAAATATCTTTCCAACCCGGCGTAAAACACAAAATATAACAATTTTGAGTGGATAGCGATTGTAGTTCCTTGTTTGTACTATTGATTTTAAAAACTTTTAAAATGCACCTTTATTTTCTTTCTTTTCCTTGCTTATACGAGTATCTTCATTGTCTTCATCCGGTAGTTTGACTGTTATGCTGCAACTATAGTCGTTTTTTGTTGGGTCATTTGGTTGCTGTACTATTTGGCCAATAGTAGATGGTACTGGCTGTGTCATCTGATGGACATTTTGAGATAATACCGCGCTTGGTAATACATTATGCTGCAATCCAGCTACTGGTGTATTATCAAGTGACAATCTGGGTACCGTGGTGAAATTATATGATAACGCCGGTACCTGTGTAGTATTGTGTAACAGTTCCTGAGCACTGGTAGGCATATTATTACCATGTGTGGTAACTGGGAAATGTTGTGATATAGCGTTATGATTTTGGAATTGTTGATTCGTGTAGTTATTCTGTGGTGAATAGTGTGTACCGGTTGTTGATACATTGTTATTATATACTGGGTAATTGGTAAATCCGTTATGATTAGAAATTCCGTTAGAAAAGTGGTTATTTCTATTGTTTTTGCAACTGCTGTTGTTACACGTTCCACAGTTTTTACAACTACCGTTGTCACAATGGTTGAAGCTTGAGTAGTGATCTTTATATGAATTGCCAGAACATCGAGAATCACGTAAATAGTCATGTGCAAATCGACAATCACCCATTTCAATCCCGTTATGACGGCCATCTGTGGCAAAGTGTGGTCGGTGAATCAGGTTTCCGGTATTTTTGTTAGGTCCATGATTAAAATCATATGCATCACACTCATCAAGATATTCCGATGTTGTACGATAGTTACTGCTATTGCTTCTTCCTTGAGACAAAAGATATGCCTTCATCTTTTCAGTTGTAGACATTCTTTGGTTAGATGTTGGAAAGCGCTCTACATCATAATTACCAAGCGATAAACACGTATCGGTTGTAGCCATAGATCTTCGGTCATTCAAATCTAAAGGCAAGAATCGTTTTGACGTAGTGCTGTCTTTGTTCTTGTTCCTTACATGTGGTAGTAAATCCACACCAGAATTATTGCTGCTTGTATTTATTGTATCTGTGTCAGAAGTTAGATAATCTTCCTTTATATTTGCTTCCTTGTTTGATTATCAGAGAACATCGCTTTCATATCATCCAGTGATACATGTAGAAGAACCCCATTGTTAGTAGCCTGTTCCCTTAACAGCCAGTTGTCATCCTTACTTGAGACGGACATGTCATCTCTGTCATGAAGCCCTATTTTTACATTCTTAGAACTCCGTTTCCTTTTAGATAAGGATTTTTGATTATTTGATATTCTATCGTTTAGTGCGATGGTGATCTTTTTACGTATGTCATCGTCTGACTCCGAATCCGTTATCTGAGCTTGGTTTGCTGTTGTTTTGGTATAGCGGTTTGGGAGTGCTTTTTCAAATTGGTTTCTTTTTGGTTCCTGTAAATAATCTTGGCCATGTGAATCAGTCTTCCCACTTGTTGTATCTTTTGGTTTGTTATTGTCTGAAGATTTGTGATTTCCAAAAAGTAATTGCTTTGATGTTCTACGTTGTGGTTCATGTAGTCCTTTTTGATCCTCCAATTGTGTCTGAACAATCTGAAAATTTCCAGGTTTGTTTTGTCGATCTTTTATTTCTACTTTTGTCCGTTTTGTTGGTTTGTCATCCCAACCATCATTCCAAAATGTGTTACTGGCATCACTGACCTGATGCCCCCTTTCATTATAATCTTCATCGTCGTCGCCAGAATATGGATAATCGATTTCTGGAGATTGTGATGTTTGACTAGCAGTTAATTTAGAAGTTGACGTAATGGAAGTTCGTCTATTTCCAAAAACGTTTCCAAGGAAAGAAAAACGTCTCATATTCAGTTAGTTAAACAATTCTGAAATGAAACAACATGTATTCTGTAGTACACAGATCAGTTAAAATTATAAGTTCTGTCAAAGAGAGGTTATTTTTTAGTTTCTTTCTCACTGATAACCAGGTAATGAAATTTAAGTGACTTTTTTTAAACGAGCAAATTAAATTAAACACAATGAAAGTTACTCATTATTTTAAAATGCATGCAGAATAGGACACCCATGCTGTAGGTTTAGAAACACGCTTTCGTGAAAAAGAAACTCTTTTAAAACGCATTGCCAAATCAAATATATTTTGAACTGTCATCCAATAATAGAATTCTAAGACTGTATCAATAGGCTAACCTGGGCAAAGGATATTTAATCTATCTTGTATTTCACATATTTTGATCTTAGCGTCACTGATGAGATGAGTCTTATGTAGACGAAACGCGCGTCTGGCATATCCAATTGTAAGCATGGTACCTTTGATAACTATAATCAACACACTATAAATTAAACAAAATACCTACATGGTTTGGGGGTTTTCAAGTTCTCAACAAAAAGAAATAAAACTTAATCACTAGTAACGGGTTTTACTATTGAAATGGTCATTTTAAACTGAACAAATCTAAAATGTTTGAATTGTTCGAAAAATGTGAAGATCTTTTTCAATTATTCAGCACGTGTTCATTAACCTGGTCCGCACAAGAGATCAAACACAGTTCATTACTGCCTCAGGTAATTCAGGGAAAACGCATTGCATTCGATTCAGTAGTACAAGAACTTTTGCGTACAAAATAAAATAGATAAAAAATGATAAAATAGAATAATATAGAATTTTCTAATGAGAGATCATGATGAAATTTAAAACAAAACAATGTCTATACACCTACATTATACCAAATGCATGAGTAAATTTTGGTTAAAATCAAATGAGCTTATGTAAAATGTTATTTTCAGAAAATGTTTAACATACTATATTACTACCTCTACTGTGATCCTCTCCAGCGTTTCACATAGTAATAATTTATTTGATGAAATTGTCATATATTTGTCTACAAAGTAATAAACCGACAGATGGTCAGTAATGAGACAAATTGCCTAATTAATTATTCTGATTTATAGAATAATCAAGTCAGGTAATTCAAAACGTTAATAATTCTATATATATAAGCAAAAGTAGCGACAGTATTTAGGTTCATAAAAATAAATTCACAAAAGTCAATGTAAACTAAATATCAAAACAGTACATTTGATTCGCCAATAACAAAATAAAAAGAAAATAACGAAAGAGGGCACGGTTTTTTCACATTTTAAGATTGGAACATAATATTTGTTTGTTTGTTTTTTAGGTTACATTCCATATGATTTCAATTAGCACCCTTATTTTAATGCAAACTGGTTAACAGATTTTTATATAATGTTTTTTTTTTACAGTGGGATAACTGGTGAGCCGAGAACAATATAAAACTTAACTCTTCGCACGATTAAGGTGACAAAAGTGAATAATCACAAGTCAAGAACAATTTACAAAACTAGAGAAACATGTATGATTCCGTTTTTAGTGAAACATATATATATATATATATATATATATATATATATGTAAACTACTGCAAGGATTCTATTATCTCTGACATAACATGAAAGTTCTTGTTAAAAATATATTGAATCTGATTGTGTTAAAAATTGATTAATTGATTGTTCTTTGCTTAACGTTCAATTACAAACAGTTTATGTATGACGAATGCAAGAACGTATTAACAATTAATACACTATGTAGGTTCAGTAAGGTGTGTCGATGAAGGAAGGTAAATAAAAGTTTTATTTGAATGATTATTCTATCTTAGCTTACAATGAGAAATATTTCCTGTATATTTTTGGACAAGATATAAAAGGAGCAATGAATACTATATGGACGACCTGCGATGTTGGTCGATATGGATGAAAGAAGGAATTGAAACTTTCCCTAGAAGTTAAAGCATGTTTGATATACATAGACATTTTGCATTGTATTGTAGTAATTGATACAAAGATTCTATATGGTGTAGAGCATATGACGCTTTCACTACACAAAGCATTGGATTGTATGCCCCCTTATAGACCGGATGTCGATTGTTTTTACACACCATCGGATGGAAGATATTTTATATGACCCAGTCAAAACATTGGACTGTATTTGATATCATATGTTGATATGCAAATCGAATCGACAAAACCATTTACATGTATACAGCAGAGCAAAGATGTTTTGTTCTGTTAGAGGCTGACTCATTTTTTTCACAATTTACAGGAATACGAATACGACTACTTTATGAAACCAATTATCGGCCGATAAGGGCATGTTAGTTATAAATAAATAATCATTTCAAGTAGATATATGTTAAGAAATAATAATGATAATTGGCTTATGAAAATAAGAATTTAACTTCAGCAGTTGTTTTCTTATTGTAAAACATTTATTAGAAACCAAATACACCGAATGCGTATTTCTTCATGTTCACACACGAGAAGCCAAATGTTTACTGTATTACGAATTTTGGAATTAATACATGTTTTCAAAGCAGAAACTAACATAACTTGTCGTTGTTGTTCGAATACTGGACATTCCAGCAGATGTTATCTTCAATTGAATTTACAAATTATTTTATCTTTGTCAATCTTTTTGTAACGACCCGGCTCAATAGCTTATTTATGACCATTAATTCTTATTTGTGTGAGGTGACTTTTAGTTTCAAAGGTCTTCATACAGACAGGTTCGAGAACATCCTTAAATTTGAAATAAGTACATATTTTACCATTTTTCACGGTAGCATTCTGTAAAAGCTTATCGTCCTAACATTGTGACTGTTTATGTTTTTTTTTTAAATTGTCCATTCATATAGTTATTAATTTTTATTTTGAAATTTATATGCTTCATTTTGTAAACAAGCAGAGATTTCGAAAACTTGTTTTGGTATTTTATCTATTAGTCCTTCAATGATGAAAAGGACAAATGAAAGTCCTACTGTACATGACTATTTATATGGGTATATTTTAAATAGTCACGTGTATTTCGTATCTCGGGCAAAGATAAAACGTTTAACCTTTAAACTGTGGTAATCTAAAAATAAATCTACCCTGTGAGTTAGCTGTTGACATGAAAGGTACACAGCGACCGAACCCACGGAAAATAGACCCGCATTAAATCAGGAATAAACAAAAACATTGTTTAAAACATGGAAGTGTGTTTAAAACATGGAAGTGAAAAAATGTAATTCAATGAAAGGATATATAATGTGAAATATATAGGTAAGTTCAATAACACTGCACTCCTATCGCTCCTTGATGGAAAACCCATTTTAAACTATGTCAAAGTTAACCGATATCATCTGTGTGAATAACAAATTTAAAGGAGATTATTTCATGCTTTATAATAGATATATAGTTAAAATAAATATGGAAATGTAAGTACTAAATTTTGCATCAGTTATTTACTAACACTTGCAGCGAAGTGTGATAGAAAATCAACCAAATTAAGCAGAAAAGTCACCAGACAAATCTTTTCCTAGCCGTTGCTAGTCTAAAAGAAATGAGTATTTTTGCACTACCTCATTATGTCCACGTAACTATAGAAGAAAAAAGTGATAGTATCTTCTGTAACATCTGCGCATGATATTGTCTTTACATTTTTGTCAAAGCAAGGCAACATTGTGTGTGACGATTGTAATAAGGAATGTGCAAACTATGACAGCACTAAATAAACATGAAGAGATGTGATATTGTTTCCAATGAGATAACTATCCACCATAGACCAAATGACGCGGATATAACTAACTGTTTTGTTGGATTTAACCATCTATATAAATTGTTATATCAGAATTATATATTTTTCTTCATCGAAATTAAAAACATTAAAAACTGGTCATAGTTATAAATTATAATAATACCGTGGGAACGATTGGAGTAATCTGTTTCTAAGTACATTGTATTGCATTTTTATATGTATTTCTGTATAAATATAGAATATGGGGCTATATATGGAAACGTACTTATACTGTTATAATGCTATTGTAATTTGCTATATAATGTTAAATTGCACTGATTTTTTTTATAAGTTTTGCTTACTGTCACTGTGTGTGTAGATGAAACGTTAGTATTGTTTAGACCTTAGGGCCTGACCATCAGTGACCAACAATGTCCAAGAACATATTTACAGAGTTAACTGACTTACTTTCATTTTGATAATTCAGAAATAAAATGTGAATATGAATGATTTAGAAATCAACGGATGCAAATCAATCATTGCCACAACGTTTGTTTTATCATTTGATTTTGCCATTTGATTAGGGACTTTCCGATTGAAATTTTCCGGATTTCCGCATTTTTGTGATTTTACTTTTGATCCCTGTTATTCTTTAAAAATGATACAATGGATAATGCTTTTGATGAGGGTAATTATTTGAGCACATTCCCCAAGATATGTATACGTCAATGTACCTGAAACTTTGGATACATTTTAAATTGACCGACCTCAAATGAAGCAAAGTTTGCTATAAGCATTAATAAAAACCTCAGTCCCTCTTTTTTATTGTGTCTGCTTCATGAATCAGAATAATTTGACACACGTTTTATAAATATTTTCAGCTATAAAGTACCAATCTTTAGGAAAACATACTGTCTTTTAACAAATGATATATATATATACTTTTATTGATAATGGATAGAGCAAACAAAGCCACAGTATAGGTTTTTGAAGACTATTTTCAACTCAAGTTGAAACTTTAATTTAATGTAAAACTATAAATTTGACGTGACCTATTGATTCAAACAACATGGTATGTGTGAATACTAAACATGACTTGCAATTCTTAAAACGACCGTATTCTAGTGCAAATTTTACAAGAATGGAAAATGCATAAGTTTGTTATGTTATCAATATTTATTAGTAAAAACAGACTTTGGCCTTAAATTTTACATTTTGTTAGAAGCATTGCAATCTGTAATCCACATTCAGTAATGAAGCCAGTTGTCACATACACAAATCCTTGACCTCTCCATAGCTGAAGTAATTATTTAAGAAATTCCAACTTATGTCAATAATATTTGTATAACGTGTGCACTATAACAACGTCCTTAAATAATTTAGATTAAAAACAGGTGACAAACCTTTAATCTGTTTACTCGAGCTGATTTCACATAGAAAAAATTGCCATGAAAAGTTCACGTCTGCGGCCGATTGGCGAATTCTTGGAAATATATTTTAAGACGCTTTCCTTTTTTTTTTATTCTCTTGCATTTACTCATTTATACAAACATATTATAAATAAACATACAACATATTTAGGACAAACCTATCCATTTGTACTTGGTATTTGTAAACAAGTGCCAATTATTTCCCTACGAAATCCAATCAGTATTTGATATGCCAATATTCTGTAAATGTATGTCAGGAAAAGGGACTAACCTTTCATCTCAACTTTGATTATATAAAATTAAAATTTAAAAGTTTTAAATAGTTTGGAATTTCTTAAATACATACTTCATCTGTTGAGTGGTCAATGATTTGATTCTGTATCAATGGGCTTTATGACTAAGTGTGGTTTGACAACATATTTGTTGAATTTGGAGATTTGGTCTTCCAACAGACTATTGGAATCCCAATGGGTACCAATTGCGCTCCTCTACTTGCAGATTTGTTTTAATGTTCCTATGAAGCAGAATTTATCCAAGGGCTTGTACAGAAAGGAGAAAAGAAATTAACCCAGTCTTTTAATTTTACCTTTCGGTATATTGATGATGTACTGTCTCTTAATAATAATAGATTCAGTGATCACTTACATTTGATATATCCAAGTGAACTTGAAATTAAAGATACTACCGACACAGATAAATCGTCTTCATATTTACACATTTTTTCTCGAAATGACTACTGATGGTAGGTTGAATACCAAAATTTATGACAAACGATGATTTTAACTTTCCTATAGTCAACTTTCCATTTCTGTGTAGCAACATCCCAGCGGCACCAGCATATGGAGTATATGTGTCTCAATTGATACGTTACTCTAGAGCTAGCTCAAAGTGCGTTGATTTTGTTGAACGAGGAAAGTTGCTAAGACAGGGCTATGAATCAATCAAATTAAGGTCATCACTCAAGAAATTTTACGGTCGCAATCATGAGCTGATTTCCATTATGACAAAAGTGTGTCAGAAATCATATCTGATATTCTTCCTCAGTCATAATAATCTTTCATCATTACTGAACTGAACAAAGAAATAACACGACAGGTGCCGTATACGGTGCAGGAAATGCTTACCCTTCCGGAGCACATTATTTCACTCCCGGTTTTTAGTGGAGTTCGTATTGTTTCTTAATTATTATTTATAACTGTTGATGTAAATGTCCTTTGGTTTTGTGAGTCTTTGTTTACTCTTTGTTTTTGATTGTTATTCTCTTACATATTGCAATGCTAAACAAAATGTAAAAATTTAAGGCCACATTCTGTTTTTATTTCTCATTTAGAATATAAGTATTAGAACATTAGCTTTGTTTAGCTTTTATTTTTTTTGCGGTTTACAATCAAGCAAGAACAATTTCTTTAAAAAAATAATTAAATAAAGGCAACAGTAGTATACCGCTGTTCGAAATTCATAAATCAATTGAAAGAAAAAAAATCCGGGTTAGACATATTTTCATTCTCAATTTTATATAACAACGATTTAAAAATAAATAAAATTGAAATTAAAAAGTGTGCAAATAGATTGAAATGCAGATTATTAATGTATGTCATCATTAAGTTGAAACAATTTAAATAAATGTAACTCACTAAGTACCTAATCTGTTTCTTAAAGAGTACATCCGATCATTGTGAAATGTAATGGATTATTTAATTTATTCTTATATTTTTTTCAATTCATAACGGATATTTATGTAGTTCATGTAGAATTTACTTATCATGTTGAATTTTCTTTTCCAGTTTAACTGCTTTGTTCTTTTTGTAAATTTGAGAAAAAGCGAGAATATATATTTACACTTGATGCTTAGGTCAGAACACATTCGTTTTTGTTTTGGTGTTGGTGATGCTCAAAACAAATTGATAGATAAAAATCGTGGGTATGTAAATTGCGTTATCTTGTTTATTTTTAACGAAACTAATTTCGAATATTAGTGACATATGTTCGCCATGTTCATTTGCTTTCTTCTGTTTGTTATAGACTTAACATATGCATTTTGTTCGGTTTTTTTTGCCAAGTTTTTTTTTATCAGTCTTGTTTCATTTAGGAACGTTATATTAGATAGGTAGTTTTTAGTATTTATATCCTTTATTTTGTCCGAAATCATAGTAAATTGTACAGTAGAAAGCCCATTTTTGTCAGTGTTTGATATGCCAACATTCTGTAAATGTATCCTAGGAAAAGGGTTTAACCTTTCATCTCAATTTTGATAATATACCATACAGGGTATCTATGACCTTCAGCATAAAAAAGTTATCAGTTAGAAATGCACATGCTGTGATAACGCTTGTGATCGAGCTAGATAATGAACAGGTCAACATTCTGGCACTTGTTTACAAATACCAAGTATATGTTTGTCCTGGTTCTATATTATATATACCATATAGTTATCAAAGGTACCAAACTTATAATTTGATACGCCAGACGCGCGTTTCGTCTTCATAATCTTCATTATCTGTGCAGGGTATAGGAAAATCCTTAGTTTTTCAAAAAAATCATAATTTTGTTAATAGGATTTTTTATCCATTCAGATGAGATAAACAATATATTTAGTAAATGACATTTGTGTACCAAATTTTCAAATTTGGACGTTTCTTTTGGGATACAGCACCAAATGTTTACTTTAACACTATATTTACAGTGCTCGTTGATAAACTATCCGTCCCGATATATCCGCTAATTGACAAGAATATACATTAGATATAAATTAATATACATTTTTGTTTAGCCGAAGCGTCTCCGGTTGCGGGATTTTCTCGCTGGTTTGAAGACCCAGTATTGGCCTTCTGCTGTTTTCTGCTCTTCGGTCGTGTTGAAGTCACATTCCCCATTACCATGCTTAATTTTATTGTTACAAAGTTCGGAGTGTTTAACAACTTTGAGGAGCAATGTTGTTTAATTTGGTAGTATCTATTTCGATTCGGCCTAATAATGCTGCTTTATGCAATTACTTTGTATATTTGAAAACCAAAATATGCATATATTTAAAATGGAAAAGTACTGTCCAGAGTACTGGTCCACTCAAACAGCAGATAGGATAAAAGTCTTCGTGATGAAAGATCATTATATGTTGAATTTGACTTAAATTGATTACACAATATTTGAAATCACTGAAGTCTAGTCCGTATCAAGTTAGTTTTTAAAAACAAAATTGGGTCAAAGCTTTGTATATCATAATCAATATAATTTAATTGTGTACATTCCTAACATGTATGGTTGTTTACGTGATAGAGTACAGCTTAGTGTATATGTTCAAGGTTATATATGACTAGACGAATTTTATAATGGATATAATTTATACAAAGACAGAGTCGAAAGGGTATTTTGTTGAGAGTTATAATTTTTGTTTTACTAGACCTTCACATTGAAGTATCAGCTTTCAAAACTACGAAAACCAGAAAATTTACCTGTCTGTATACCCATGCATCGGTTAACATACGGTTTACTTACATATCTCAATACTAAAGATAAGTTTAAAAAAAAATTTAGCTATACTATTTAAACAAAGGCAGAGAAACCTGGCCAAACCTAGTATTATCGCATATGTTTAAAATGTTTATGTGATGGAACTTATGATATTATTATAGAGTGATGTGCGTTTCAACAGTCCTATTTTGTGTACCATGAGCTTTTACAAAGACCAAGATCAAAGGAGATTGTAAAAAAACAAACTAGTCTAACCTCACCAAATATTCTAAGTCAGAAATATCGTCCTTTATTGTCTGTAGATCATTGATCACAATGCCGAAGTAAAATTCTTAAAAACTTCGTTTCATTACAATTGTTGCGCAAGAGTTTTCGATATATTAGCCATGTGTAAACATTTGAAAGTTTGTAATGGTAGATCTTTGATATAACTAACTTGTATGTGCAATTTAGCTCTGGACATATAATGGAAGATCGTATGTCGACGTCTAGCTTGTGTTGTAGTGTTAATTGCTGTCAAATTCTCATATATCGAACATCTGTATAGTATCTATATGCTAATCTGTATATTTAGAAATAACACCCTATTACGTCATATCTAAATATAGAACCCTGTTAATCTTTTTTCACAATAATGTCGAGCAGTGCAAAAACAAAATACGCTAGTACCTTGCTTGACCAAGTATTAGTCGACCAACAAATGCAGTGCCAATATTAAAATTGTGTGTGTGTGTGTGTGTGGTTTGATGTGTGGGATGAGTAATTTTATTTTGGAAATAAATTGTTTGATACTAAAATGTTGCTGTTTTTGGAAGTTCAAAAAATGACATATGTGTGTTTGCAAAACAAACCATTCTCCCATACACAAAGATTCAGGTTCGGTCATAATACAGTATTATATTATATCCCATAGTCTTGAATATATAAATGACTAGTATATGAATCAGTAACAACTGTTATATTCAACCTTTAATTTACGAGGCACATGAAAGGAGGACAGTATGGACTGGACTTCTACCTTGAGCAATAAACTGTCTGAATTTGTTTTATTGTCTCCTCTTATAAAGCAAAATTTTCTGTCCTGATTTCATTTGGCAAATCCTTGATCTCTAACTGTGTTAACTGTTGATCGAACTCGAAAATCCTTTTTGTGGCAAATCCTTGATCTCTCACTGAATTAACTGTAAATCGAACTTCAACATTGTTTTGTTCTTGTGGCAAATCCTTGATCTCTCACTGGATTAACTGTAAATCGAACTCGAACATCGTTTTTTTGTGGAAAATCCTTGATCTCTCACTGGATTAACTGTTAATCGAACTTAAACATCTTTTTTTTTTTGGCAAATTCTGGATCTCTAACTGGATTAACTGTTGATCGAACTCGAAAATCCAATTTGTCGCAAATTCTTGATCTCTCGCTTGATCAACTGTTGATCGAACTCGAACAGTCCGACCAGTAATAATCTGTTAAAAATGCATGGCATTCTTTACCTTATATTGGAAAGTATGATTGCATGGTTTGAGTTCCTTGACTTCTTTTAGCATTTGTGCGATCTTCCGTTTACTAGCATACGTAGAAAAAAATGTCATATCATACCCTTAACTGTTATATTATCATCATTGGGTTATATGTTTTGAACCTGTTATTATTACTTATTTATTTTAAGAAGACGTGAATTCAGTATCAATGTACTTACTATTAAATTAATATTCAATTTAAAATATGCACTCGTTGTGTTATATTAGTACATAGCATTTATTTGAAAGATAGAATGTTAACAATGCTTATAAAAGAACGAATTTAAATGTGTGTATTTTTTTATTCGGTCGATTTTTTTTTATGAATGAGTGCGTGGAAATTTCCGATGGAAATTGCCTAAATTTATTAATAGTAGCGAGAAAATTCTCAGTGTGTACACTGTATTTTACGAGCATTTTTATTTAAATGCCATGCACAGATATTTAAATATTGTCCGAAATATAGTACATAACATCCAATAAGTGTTCTGATGTTATAGTACAGACTGAGTCAGTTGATTACCCTAAAAACGGGCAATTATTGCTCAGTAAATTTTAAAAAGCTCTTTTTCTTTTTTTGTTACTAATATTTACTATAATTACTAATACTTATTTCACTGACTCGTCGTAAAAAATATGTACTAGAACAGAAAAGTATTACATTCCCATAATTTGTCTTAGCTAGATACGTACTCTTAATGTGACTCAAAAAGAATTTCTGACAGAAACATTTAATTCATTGAATAAAAACAAACATAAAAAGATCAATGAAGTATCCTGTGGTAGGTACATAAACATAGACGGGTTTGGATATCTATTTGTTGAGCGTTCTTCTTGGGAAGTAGAGGAATTTTAGCGAAAACCTGTTTCACAATGATAGATAGATATAGATAGATTTTATTTTAAATAATGACCCACTATTGGCAAAATCAGTACAGCAATTAGCGCATTAAACATTTACAGCGCAATTGTAGAATATAACACAAGCTAATAATATAACCATAGCAGCCATAATTTTACTGATTTTTCGATGACCATGTACCAGAAGCAGCATTATATTCATTATGAAAGAAACTTTTATAAAGTGAAACAGACAATGTTGAAAATCTTAAGTTGGAATTATATTTTACATTCTAGATAAATAAAAATGGCACAAGGTTATCCTCTTCATATCTCTGACTATCCACTCTACTACATTGGCTTGAAATATTTACCCGAAAGTGCCTTAGAAAAGTTGGCAGATATACTAGATGTACCTGGTAATATTTGCATGGAGTTATTTGCTGAAAACATAAATAGAGAGCATGAACATAAGCTAGACCTTGATGCAAACAAACTACAGGTAAATTTCATCTGATTTGTGATATTTTTTAAAAACCAATTATAGCTTTGGTGTAAGTATTTGATAGCTCATTACCAATAATATTTTTGATCATCGAAATTTTAGTTTTTCATAAGGCACATGCCTTTTTTTTAAATCTTGTATTTGCTAGTTTGATTTTATAAATGGCGTTTTCAACTAACCTTTATCATATTGACAAAAATATAAGGAATCATATATAAAATTAAAAAGAAATATGTTGTTGGATAGAAACAAAATGATTCTTATTAATTACTAAATATAAAAGAGTTGATTTATTTCAAAAGAAAATCCATCTTTGCTTCAAATGTTTAGATGCGTAAAATATATTTTTCAGGCGTTTCGATGTCAAATGGGCCAGAGACCAACAAAACTGTTATTTAGACACTTAATGCAATTAGGAATTACAATTGGACAAGTACAATATGTATTGGATAAAATGGGAGCAGCGACTAGCCACATCTTTAGAAACTCTTACAATGGTATGTTACTATACAATATAGGTGATTTGTATAACATTAAATATTGTTTTATTTAAATCAGAATACATTGATATTCATTTGACATCAACGTTCTCATATATAGAAATAAGACCTACTTTAACATTGCTAGAACATTTTCTAGGCACTTAATGTATATTATATTATATTTTGGTATTGACGACACATTAACAAAATGTGCATGAAATGAAGCAATACAATACACTACGAATGAAACATAGAGCAAATAACAAGTTTAAACTCAGTAAATTGCTGTTTTTTTAATCTTGAAAAGATAGTAAAGAAAAGGGTTTTGATTTATTTTGCTTGTCTTAATAACGAGCACATTTGTGTAACTTTTCTTTAGAAATATTCATAGAGCAAAGAACACGTTTGCATTTCTGTTTCTGTTCATCAAAGCGAAAATTGATAAATCGATTGCTTATCGGCGTTTTAGCTGACGATCATTAACATACCAATCGTAAAACTGTAACATCAAACTCATTCAATCTTTAAACCAATAAGACATATTTACATTTAAACAAAAACGTACACTTAACAACCATATGCATATGTATATTGCAGATATTACTCAAATGTACAACCATGACATGATAGGATATCCCAGCACATCTACTGCCACAGCATCAGAACACAACTGTACCTGTATAGGGTGTCAAGAAAGAGATGTTCGGGATACCCATATGTACACACACTCTTTAAATCAAAGGTGTGAAGAAGATAGATTTTCCACTTCCCCACCAAATCCTCACAGAATGAGACCAGATGGACCACGACGCAATGAACCTATCGAACAAAGATATATGGGAGAGCGATTTCCTACTTACCGGCTACACCAAAACCCAACCAACAGGAGACCAGGTGGACAGATACAAAATGACCCTAATTATCAAAGATATGTAGCAGGGAGGTCTCCCCCTTTTGGAACAAACCAAAACAACAGGACACCAGGTCGACAAAGACCAAACGATTCGAGACATGAAAATAACGTTCATTTGCTACATGAAAGTAAATTACCAAATAATGTACAGCCTTCCCAATCTAGACAAAGGGAAATTGAGCTTGATTGGATCCCTCCGTCCGAATGTGATTGTCAGTGTGGTTATATAAACTGTAAAGAGTGCGAGGAAAGACGACTGCTTGACCCAGAAGAAACAACGGTATTGTCATCTTATCATCCTAGAAGTCAACCAATGAACACGAGAAGGTCAAACAATCTTTCTTCTAAGACAACGGGACATGTGCCAGTGAATGATGGAATGAATATAAATGATAATGTGCAAACAGATTATGTCAGTTACTCAGAAAATCCATCAAGTTCGTTCAGTCTTCGAGCATGTCCGGACGGCATTTCTTATTCTTCTTCTATAAAACCTTCAATTACATGTAAACACTCATGTTCAAATAAAAATACACTTAAATGTACATGTAAAAAACCACCAGTGTGCACATGCAGAAAAGGAGAGGTTCAGAGTTCATGTAGCGAAGATGATCGAAAAAGATTAAGTACACCTGTTGAAAAACTATATGGAAGTGAAATCGATCCCTCTAGGCTTTCAGTAACATCAAAATCTGAAGACAATTTATGTCCATATTCAGGAGAAACACGGACAAAACTTGGTCAATCAGGTAAGAGGCTTTTAACTCCGATGTGTGTAAATCATTTTTTAATGTTTGTATTGTTGAAAGTGGCGAGTGAAAAATCAAAGCATGGTTGAAGGTTTTTAAATATAAACGATTCCTTCTTCATATTTTGAGAATATTTGTTTCCGGTCTTGTTTTTCTCAATGGATGTTGAACATTTTACTCATCTTTCATATTTTCTGAAACAAACATTTTGGACTCATTGAGTGATGGATTGATATTTCATCTGACAGTCGTCGAAATTCAAAAGAACACAAATACGTCATTGCTAGTCAACCTGTTATCGTATTTACATGACGCAATCTAATGCATTTTTTTTTGTGATAAAGATTATAACACAATGTTGACTGCTGTATATTTTGAAATTTTTAACTTTTATGTCTGTTGGTTATTTAAGGATCGTTGTCAATATAATGGAGATTAAATTTAAATTTGATGCGACTGTCATACAAGTGATAGGTTAATCTAGCTATAAAACCAGTTTCAATCCAACATTTTCTACATAAGGAAATGCATGTCCCAAGTCAGAAATATGACAGTTGTTATCCACACGTTTGATGTGTTTGAGCTTTTGATTTTGTCATTTGATTAGGGACTTTCCGTTTTGAATTTTCCGCGAAGTTCAGTATTTTTGTTGTTTTACTTTCTACCCCAGTAAGCTTGATCATATTATTCTACTGAAACAAATCTTTTCTTGAAATAAGCTTGATAAAAATCTGTAATGTTGGAAATTGTCCATTGTTGAAGATTCACATAGACATAGGTAATCGACACAGACACTATAAATCCTTTAATGAGTTTAAAAACATTAACATATAATTGATTTTTACAGGCAAAATTATTTTTATCTCCTATACTGATGACGTGAAACAAGATGTGATTAAAATAGCAGGAAAACTAAAACGCCTAGGACACACAGTAAACACAGACCTTAATAAAGGATCTTTTGTTTCGGCTAAGAATCAGGGATATGTCAGTGAACAAGACCAATATACCTGGCTTCAAACCCGATACAATCATGCGGACTATATCATTATTTGCTCATCCAAAGGATATATTGAGGCCATGAACTTGGACGACAAAGTTTGTCCTAGTCCACATTACTTAAACGCAAAATATATATTTGAACTTATTATGCAAGATCCACGAAAAAGCGAGAAGACAATCGAAGTCTGCTTTCAAAACACGTACGTCAATGACAAACTGTGCTTACCGTTCACCCGGAAATTCATTCTTCCAAATGAGATGGCTTCCTTAAGTGATCAAATACGAAGATAACAGTCATTCATTAAAAGGAAAGCAATAACTGATTCTTTAATTGAAATCTTCTCCTCCATTTGTGAACCATGTTTGTGTTTTATTGGAATGTTTTTTCGTTGTTAGACAATAAATACGACTAAGAACAACTAGAATAATTGCAATGGTCTGAACTTGGCGGATTCCTTGTGATAACGGATTTGCTCAGAAATTGCCCATTTGAATACATGAGGAAATAGTTTATCAAGAGATTGTTTCTGTAGATTAAATTAATTCTGCTGGTCAGATGATTTTGTGAATAGACACAAGTTGCCAATACGATCACTGCTGTGCAGTTGTAGTTTGGTGGCATCTCATTGTGCTTGTAGATACATGTATATACAAAGTTATTGAAAATGATCTTAAGGTATTTTTAATGGTTGTTATACCTGTATTGTTGATATTAGATACATTTGTAACTTTGAATATGAAAATAAAAGCCAAATGAAATATTTCGTGATTTTCAAGAATATGTTTTACTACATACATATAATATATATATATTTTTTTATTTTACTGAAAGGTACGCTTATCTTTTTATTTGGTCAGGAAAGGAGTTAAAATGAAATGTAAGAAGTATGTTTATGATTTAAAACTAGAACTATATGTTACAAACACACAGAGTCTCAAAAATCACAAATTATCAAAGAAAAAACCCCGCATCAGTCTTAGATCTGAATCTAAAAAATTTCAGACGACAATACATGTGTTTTAATTTCTTTATTGTCTATTATTGAATATAGAAATTTAAAACAAATACTTGGCTTTTGGTCATATGTTAGTAATTAGTCTTTGGAGAATTGCTGAATGACTGCGCTTTATTTTTTTCATGACAATAAACCAAGTAAATGTTTTGGAAAAAGATTAGGTGAACTTTAAGGGCTTTTGGAATCTTTTCAATAGTGAAAGAAGAAAGCATAGGTTTAAGTCGGAAGAACGACAACGAAAACATCAAGAGAACCACGACAAAACAGTCTACCAAGACATTTACAGAAAACTAAAATTTACAACAAAAACTGGATGAGACTCAGGTTTTCCAGAGGGTTAGCATGATCCACTAATGGACATATGTTTTGTAAGTGTAAAACATTCACATGATGAAGAATGGGTCATATACTTCAATGTTTACATTACACCAAACATATTTGAATTTAAACAGAGCATTTGACGTTGTCATTTATTCTAATAATTACTTGAACGTTTTTGGTGATCATACTTAGTAGCGATACATATAGTATAATTGTCAACATTTCTCAGATTTTTATGGAATACCGATACGATGTGTTTCTTTGGTGCAACATATGCTGGAGTTTTCTTTATTCTATAACAAAATATTATGTATGAGGTCTACATACCCATTACTTTCCACAATGCCAATACAATGTTTTCTATGATGAGTTTATTTGTTTCCATAATTGGACAAAACATCACTATTCACAATTCGATTACACACATAGTTTCTATACAATATTGCCGACCAATTGATAACATATATGTTGTTTAGAACATGATATCACGAACCTAATACAAATAAATATAAAATACTGTCCACGACAAAAAAAAATCTATAAAAAAAATATCTGGCAGAACAAAAATACTGACAAGCCAACATCACCATTCTGGTAATATCTCGTCAAAGCTTCTGCTATCAACAGAACAACACAGCACTGTGCTTCACACAACCTGATAGCATAATAATATCAAATAATTAATTGTATCCAAAAATCGCAAACAAAAGTATTTTTTCTAAACAAATACTACCAAAATGCAGACAGTAGTTTTCTCCATCTAATTGATATGCAAATTAAGGAATGTATATCCCTCATGCAAAGCTCTGATTCCTTTCACGGATTTGGCTATACTTTTTGGAACTTGTGGATTATAGCTCTTCATCTTATATATAAGCTTTGGATTTTACATATTTTGGCCACGAGCATCACTGAAGAGGCATGTATTGTCAAAATGCGCATCTGGTGCAGAAATATTGGTACCGTTAATGCTATGAAATATTTTCTTGAATAAACAAACCAAATGTGGAGCAAATGTTCCTACCTGCACATGCATATAATAAGCATGATAGGGAAGACTAGTGTCTATTTGACGGACACAAAAGGGGATATAATTACGATACTGTTGTCAAGTCATTAAAGATTGCATATTTTGGCGTTAATATTGAGTCACTGATAAGGTCTTTGCATCGGAACTAAACACATTTATTCTAAAAACAGTTGTTGGCATGACACGGGTTATGTTCTTCTCATATATGTTATGATGGTATGATACTAAACCCCTAACGGGAAGGATTGTGCCTGATGTTCATATGATGAAATCATAATCTTTCAGTCAGTTTAATTGAAGTCTGGAGCTGGCATGTCAGTTAACTGCTAGTAGTCTGTTGTTATTTATGTATTATTGTCATTTTGTTTATTTTCTTTGGTTACATCTTCTGACATCAGACTCGGATTTCTCTTGAACTGAATTTTAATGTGCGTATTGTTATGCGTTTACTTTACTACATTGGTTAGAGGTATAGGGGGAGGGTTGAGATCTCACAAACATGTTTAACCCCGCCGCATTTTTGCGCCTGTCCCAAGTCAGTAGCCTCTGGCCTTTGTTAGTCTTGTATTATTTTAATTTTAGTTTCTTGTGTACAATTTGGAAATTAGTATGGCGTTCATTATCACTGGACTAGTATATATTTGTTTAGGGGCCAGCTGAAGGACGCCTCCGGGTGCGGGAATTTCTCGCTACATTGAAGACCTGTTGGTGACCCTCTGCTGTTGTTTTTTATTTGGTCGGGTTGTTGTCTCTTTGACACATTCCCTATTTCCATTCTCAATTTTATTATAACATACGATCTCAATTAATTTTAAACATATATACAGTGCTGCATAACGATAATTTTGATCATATAAAACATTGAATGCAATTGTACGAAGTTCTGACTCTAAAACGTCTGTCCCATTATTTAAAAACCTAAATCTAAATATTTATCGTAGTTTAGTCGAGTAAGGTTGAGTGCAGTTAAGTAAAAAAGATTACCTCAAACTTTCGTCAAAAACAATGTTTTCAGTTTATCTTTGTTTATTTATGAGATTCATGCTGACAAGTCTGTTTTTTATTGGCTATTATTGTTTATTCGTGGCTATTTCTTTTGTCATCTTTCTTGTCTGTGTATCACTGACTTTTATTTATGGTTTCTTTCTCCCCTTTTTTTGTTTCATGCTTTAATCCATTTTATAAATTCATAGTGTTATAATTAAAATCTACAATTTGAACGGAATTTGACAGTCAGTTGTCTACATATCTTGTTTTTCCCTATTTTTCACTTAAAGCAGTGGGAAGGACACGGTGTAAATGTTTCCTTAAGGTAAATGAGGCATTAATAATTAGCCCATCCACTGAAAGCATATATTTTCCGTCCTTTAATCCCTGGATACGTCCTTGAAGCTGATATGTCGTCTACAACTTACCAAAAATGCGAACTATATCCGACTAGACTTTACAGAAAAGTATTGGTGCTGTTTGCTCTGCTTTATAATGCCTGCATTTTCATGCTGATTATAACATTTGCATATAATAAATCTGTGTTTTCTATGACAAGAGTTGGCTTGACATGTTTTGCCGAATAAGAGTCAAATTAGATAAGACATAGGTGAATCATACTTATGAAGTCTTCTTCATAACACAATATGAATATATGGATAGTATCTTGAGCATGCATGTAAATCAAGCCGTTTGTAGAATACTATACATGTTATACGAGCTATGGTGGAAAAAAATGAAATAAACGATAAACAAAGAGGCAAAGATTGAGTTATAGTATTCAAATATCAGTCTTGTATTTTATGTCGGTTAAATCTCCATTGATCAATATCTCATAGAATTCACCGACTTTAGATAAAAAGTTATACTTTATGTTTGATACAATTTACAAAGGTATTGAAAGTTTTGTTTAAAATTGTGAGAGCACGACGAGATGTATTTGTGATATGTTTTATGTTGTGTAAAAGAATGTATCTAGTTATAAGTCTTATAACAACTAAATATGTAAGTAAATTCTTTTAGAATGTCATTTCATGCGTACAGTGTCAGTCAGTCAAAGTAAAAAAACTAAGAAATAAGATATCCCCGAACATCGATATCCATGTATTGAGTAAATGAAATGATGTCTTTCTTTCTGTAATATTGATAAAGGGAGGCGAAAGATACCAAGGGGTTAACCAATCTTATAAGTAAAAAATAAAGTGCAAAGATCATGACTTGAATAGAAAAAGAAAAAAGCAAATGAACAAGCATTGACAAACAACAGTAAACAAAACACAATGTAGAAACATAACTGAACAACACAAACCCCACCAAAATATGGGACTCTCTATTTATTAACAAAATAGTTCGATTATTTTAATTATTATATTGTAGCTCGTGATGATTATACACGTTGACTCTTTTCTTACTTGTTAATGTGTCTCAATGTTTCTTGATGAAATATTGTTTGTTTCTGTCATAATAAAGAATCTTATGAAATATAAAGTTTGCATCCTATAATCGATAAACAATACCTTTTAAAATTGTTTATTTATTTTTATTCTATTTTATCTTGTTGAAAAGCTATCTTTATTATTTATCTAAATATCTTAGAATTGATACGATTTTTTTTTTAAATATATTATAGAATTTACTTCGGAATTTTATCATCGCTTTTTCAAAACATCATGAAAGAAAAAAGATTTTTAAATAGTTTTTTTTTACATTGACATTTCAAATATTCTTACTAACTTTTAACTAATTCAGAATATATTTAATTATTAAGTTTAAGGTTAAACCATTAATGGCATGGCATTGTTTAAACTTGACTTACGATTTTTATAATTTGCCTTTATTTTTTTCTGTACATTAAACTTGAATTTATCCAAATTATTACTTAGATATGTTTTTGAAATAATTATATAGTGATAATTATGATTATAAGAACTCCTATATCGGTTTATCTCGCGTCGCCTTCTTTCGCAATATGATCACACAATTGGTATGTTAAATTTTAACTGTGTACAATTTTCACATTTTTTTTGAATGAGAAAATACACAAAAAAATCACTGAATTGTAAACTAAATTGACTGACAAATAATCGATTACAAATAGAAATGAGTTCTTATTGAAAAATAACTATATTTGGGTGAACTTTCAAGGAAAGCAAATTATGTGAATTTTGGTATGCTCTAAATCAAAGGTTTTGGTCAGTTTGTCAAAGGTATACAATGACATTGTTAAAACAATTTTGTGAAATTATCTGTTTAATTGTGATTTATTTTTATGTAATTTAGACATTAGCTACAAAATATTCGGGTTTAGACAACATCATCTAAGTCAATATTTTAATGCTTTGTGTCATGAAATCTTATTTACATCTTTACAATAATGTTCATTTATGGATAGGATGGAATGTGTCTTGTTAAAAAGAAGTTATCCAAGGTAATGTATTGTAAAAATTGAGACAATATGTCATATCATATATTTCTCAAGGGCGTTTTTATTGAATTATAAAATATTTTCATGGACAGAACTTCACAATGCAATATTGTGCGGAAGGAGATGACTAAATTTATTAACCAACTAAGTGCATTATTGCCAAAAGTGACTGTTTATTAAAAATTACATATTTTCTGTGATGGCCCTGTTTTTTTCTGTAATGGCCCTGTTTTTCTGTAATGGCCCTGTTTTTTCTGTAATGACCCTGTTTTTCTGTAATGGCCCTGTTTTTTCTGTAATGGCCCTGTTTTTCTGTAATGGCCCTGTATTAATGCCCAGTTTGTCTGTATTAAGCCCTGTTAGGGTTTTTGATAAAGTTAATAATATAGTATTAATGAATTGGTGTTTTTACAATGACCCTGTTATATGTCCAAGGTCTGTAATAATGGTCGAGGAAGTCTGTAATGGCCCGAGGCAACGCCGAGGGCTACTACAGACATCCGAGGCCATTATTACTAACCGAGGACATATAACAGGTCCATTATAAAAACACCCATTTCTTAATACATTTATTAACCAACTGAACAAAAGTGTATGTGTTGTTGTAACTTGATGTACTGTCTAACTCTTTTAAAGACAGTTTAGTTTGAACAAAATAATTTGTACTTCACCATTATAAAGCTTTAAATATACCAAATATCCAAGTTATTAAGTTGAAAGAGATATGTGATAAAATAAAACGATGAACAGTGATCCCTTTAATATATGGTTCTTTAATGTTGGTTGCTGGTTACTAAATTAAATAAAATACAAAAAGGTATTATACTCTTAACAACTTAGTTTTATTAACTAATTTTTTTTTAATGGCCCTGTTATATGTCCTCGGTATGTAATAATGGCCATGGATGTCTGTTATAGCCCTCGTCGTTGCCTCGGGCCATTACAGACTTCCTCGACCATTATTACAGACCTTGGACATATAACAGGGCCCTTATAAAAACACCCATTCATTAAAACTATATTCATGCACAAGAAAACTATTTCATAATGAAATATGGTCCTGGACAGTATTGTAATATATAAAAGTGTACGTGGACAATATTTTTATACAAAATATTTTGCAATTGACAAAGGTTCATGGGGAGGGGGTATTATTCTAGGTTACATATATAGTCACTGATTTATGTGTTGGTGAAAAAGGTATGGTATGTGTTATTGGACAATTTAATTATCATGAAAATGTTAGTATTAATCAAATATACTTATTCTTATGATTTGTCGATTAACACTAAAAATATATATTATAGATATACATTTTTGTAGCTATTTCATTTTAAGAGTGAAAACCGTTTACACATCAATATTCAGGTCAGAGTCTTACGTTTTGAAAAAATACACGAAAATTTAACAAAATCCTAAAATAGAAACATGCTGTGTGCAAGAATGTCGTCCATTTACAAATATAAATGATTTCAAAAGCAGTTTTTTTTATTATTTTTCATGTCATTCTATAAAACATGGCACAAATTTTAAGATATTTTCAGCTTCCGTCTCCATTTGTTAAAAGGCAAAAGGTGTTGTCATTCATGTGGTCGATCCACAAAATAAACACAGGAATTTCCATTTTCATGAACCGTTGTGAACATTGGTATTCAATTACAAATCATGTGCTAATCCTCAGTTAACTATACAAACGAAGGCGGCTTCACAGATACCACATAAAGAGGTTATACTGTGTCATGGCCTTTTATTTTTATGAGATAGCAGAAGGATTAGTACTTACGTTTTGATTTCAAGACACAAATTTCAGATAAGTACTTTTTATCTTATGTGAATTTAATAGTAAAAAGTTCATCTAAATGCAATGATGTTACTTTTGAAGGGATGCAACTTACATTTTCATAATAGTTATGATTATAAAAGTATTGATAAAACAATCATTTATTCTAGCATTTATACGTTGAAACATTATTGTGTAATGTCAGATTTTGTATGCCAATTTTATTTTTGCATCGAATTATTATGCAAAAGAGTTTTAGTCGTTATGCCTCTTATTACTGCTTTTGGAGTATGGTGTACGCACATTTTAATATAAGATAGGTTTAACAATGTCGAAGGTTGAGTTAAACACATGTATACGGGTCTAAAACGTTCTGCCTTGCATAAACAGTGTGACTTATAACAATAACGGTAATGGTTTTAAATGGATGTTTGAATTTGTCTAAAATGGATGGTCGAAATTCACGATTTGCTAATAGAGCAATGTCAAACATATTTAAGTTATCTTGAATGAAAACTAGTCCCCAAAACAACAGTTTTACTTTTCGTATTCACATTTACTATAATACCGTTAGTTACACGCCATTGGTTCAACGATGACAAACTGAATCTAGCAATGTTTAGAATAATGCTTTGACTTGTTTGAACTTGATGAACTTTGAGAAAGAAAAAAAACATATTGATTGTAAATGTTCATTTAAACATAGGATGCAAAGACAGGAAATAAACCAAGATGCACCAGCGCGCAATATTTTAAGGAGGAGAGGGTCTCCACTGGATGAGGAAAAACAGACTCCACAAAGACGTCACCGCAATAACCGAGAGGATCCACAAGATTTTGAAATATGGTGTCAAAAAGACCGGTGTCTTAGATAAATATCACATTTTGTCCAGTTGTCGTATTTTCAGTGAAGGTTAACGTTGCCCATCACTAGACAAAAAGTAAAACATGACTATGAAAAGTAAAATCACAAAAATACTGAACTCAGAGGAAAATTCAATACGGAAAGTCCCTAATCAAATGGCAAAATCAAATGATAAAAAACATCAAACGAATGGACAACAATAGTTATCAAAAGTACCAGGATTATAATTTTATATTCTGTCATATTACTGACTTGGTACATGTATTTTCAAATGTAGAAAATGGTGGTTTAAACCTGGATTTATAGCGCTAAACCTCACCTATTTGTCAACCGCATCAAATTCCATTATATTTAAAACGATGCGTGAACAAAACAGACAAAATAGGTATAATTGTCAAAATAGGGCACAGCAGTCATTATCATTAAATTATGTATTCATTGGCTTGTTGAAAATTTGTTATGATGTTGTTATGAAATTTGAGACATATAAAATTCGCTAATTTAATAACTGTATTTTATCACATATTTTGTACTGATATGTACGTTTTTGCATGGCCAATAATAGCCGGAAGTTAAGCATGTTAAGGTTGGTTATCAGCCCTGGAGACAAATATCGATATCAGCCCTCGAAATCCATATCGAGCCCCCGAGCTTAACTTCCGGTAACCTGTCAATCAAAAAATATTTGTTAACAAGTTGTCATCCGAAGCAGCTAGACGACGAGGACAGGTTTCTCAGAGATCAAATGTACATTCATACAAAATATGCAAAAATGATAACACAATGAAAAATTATATGAAAATATATGACGCCACAATGGAAAAGTGATTGTTGTATGACATCGAAAGTCAAAGCGGAACACATTTCCAAACCATAGTAGCGATATGGTGTATTCTTCCTCAGCATTAATTAGAAATGTAAAACTTTAAGTCGTTTGATATTTACAATTCTGAGAATTAATATATTTATTGTTAATAATGTGTTTAACTTTTCACAAAACTTTGTTTACTCACTGTGATACATTTTTTCAAATTTTGTTCGTTAAAGGGGCACTAGCTGTCAAATTCATGGTCACCGATTTGACTCAAATTCTCATATTTGATTTATAACAATGTAGACATTTATCCAAACTATCAAAAGTCTAAAATAAACAATTTACAGAGCATGGGGTGAATAATATTGAGGTTCGTTTCGTGTTTATTTTAGTCCAGACGCCATCTAATTAACTATCGATTTGACCTCAGATGACCATATAAGCGATGTAAACATAATAAAGATATGAATAGACTAAACCAACACGTACAATTGGATTTTTATAGGTCTGTTTGATTTGATTTTATAGATTAAAAATAGATGTTTCTCATTGTTTTTAGCCGTATAAGAATGATTTTATGTGCATCGAATTAGTAATCAAATGATTTACCGTAGTTTCACTTTCATTGTTGACATTCTTTTTCTTTAAATAACCAGTACACGTACAATGCATGCGTTGTCAATCTCTAGCTAGGGGTTAAATTGAAGTTCACATGAATACGGATTTAAAGAGGTCGACTCATTCACTTGCAAGTGAATTACTAATTATCAATGTTTATTAGCGTAGTTTGACAAAATTGAACCTTTTTGGCTACAAAAAGCGAATTGTTATTTCACTATTTCACTTTCATTAATGATTGAACAGAAAAAAATCAAACTTTAGATTTTTTATATATCTCGTAGCTAGTGCCCCTTTAAATGTTTTTCTGAATTTTTGTTGCAAAATCAAACATAACTTGGTATATGCAATCTTTTTTCTCTTGCTTGAAACCAGGGCCAATATCGAAAATGCCATGTAATAATCTATAAGTATTACCTAATTCGACTCAACCAAATTTTTATATCACAATTTACATATAGTGTTCGTTATGTCTATTCATTATCGTATTCACTTAATATGATATATATTGTTACAGGCACACATATTTTAATAACCTATACTGAGGACGCGAAAGCTGATGTTGTTTATTTAGGGATACAAATAAAACGTCAAGGACATAGCGTAAAAACAGTTCTTTCCAGATAAACGTTTGTTTTGGCTAAGACTAAAGGATTGATTAGTGAACAAGACCAATATACTTGGCTGCAGAACCGATACAATCATGCAGACTATATCATAATTTGTTTATCCAAAGGATATATTGAGGCCATTAACTTGGACGACAAGGTTTGTCCCAGTCCACATTACTTAAACGCCAAATATATATTTGAACTTATTATGCAGGATCCTAGAAAAAGCGAGAAGACAATCGAAATCTGCTTTCAAAACACGTACGTTAAGGACAAACTGTGCTTACCGTTCACCCGGAAATTCATTCTTCCAAATGAGATGGCTTCCTTAAGTGATCAAATACGAAGATAACAGTCATTCAATAAAAGGAATAGTCATATATTGATCGTCTCAGTTATTAAGGAAACTTATATATGGCATATGCAGATGCACACGAATAATCAGTGAGGTGTAGAAGTCGGCGGGTTTTTTTCACTATTAACATGCTTCTTTGTTACGATGACTACGACTATGTCTGATCTCGACCGATTCCGTTCAGTAGCAGATCAACCCTGTGTAGTATAGTGTTTGTCTTTTATTGACATGATTTTTGTTATAAGACTGTGAACACCATACATAACTGCACATGGCTCAACTCTGCCGATTCCATAGATTCACTCGATGATTGCAGATTTGATAATTGATGATATAGTTGGAACAAGATACTGCTGATCTTATAGCTTAACAATTTCATTGAAACTGATCCTATGCTATTTTTAAATTTGTTAGGTTTGTTTTGTTTGTATTCGATGAATTTGTAATTTTGAGTATAATAATAAAATTAATAAAATTTCCCTGGTTAAACATATATATGTACACATGTATTATTTTTCTAACAGTCATGCCTAGTTTGTCAGTAAGTCAGTAAAGGAGATAAAGTAAGAGGTATGGTTTCAATTATTATTTTCACCTGTTAATTACAACACCACTGCATCTTAGGCAGCACAAATAAACAACAACAACAAAAAGCCCAACCAATTTAGAATCTGCAACCTCATATGGTCCAACCATACGCGTCTGGTCGGACCACATGAGTACCCACATGGTCATGATCACACGCGTACCGTTCAAATACTAATATGGTCCGGAATATACATGCAATGCGAGTTTTGGAAGCCAAATTATAAGCCTGGTATACATGATGATTCTTGTTTTAGTCTTCAATGTTAAATAGTGTCGCACTGTATCTATTTGTCATGCAATCTGATTATTTTCTGGTATAAGAAAGATATTTGGAGCAAGTTGAACTACCTGCACTTGCATACAATGTATAAAATGCAAGTGATTAATGATGGTGAACAATTTTTAGAGTCTTGATCTATCATATATCATGTAATTTCAATTAAATTTAAGTATATATGCAGTGTTGTATAACGATGGTATAAAATCTTTTGAAAGAAATTCAAATCTTTTTCAGTTCAATTGTACAAAGGTTTGGCTGTGTTCCAAAACGTCTGCTTCATTATTAAAACCAAAACTTTAAACGTTTACGGTAGTTTAATTTCAGTATAAAGGAATGCAGTTAAGAAAAAAAACCTATCTAGATATTAGACGAAAACAGCGTATATAGTTTTGGTGGGATTCGTGTATCTTAGTCTTTGGATTTCTGTGTGATGTTTTATTGACCATGTTTGCCCATTCGTGTTTTTTTTTTGCCTACTTTCTTGTCTTGTTTTCTTAGACTCGTGTCTATGGGGTTTCTCCTCCCTTTTTTGTGTTTTATGATTGACCTCTTTTCGTAAAAGGGAGAGGTTTAGCACTGTAAAACCAGGTTCAATCCACCATTTTCTAAATTTGAAAATGCCTGTACCAAGTCAGGAATATGACAAATGTCGTCCGTTTGTTTGATGTATTTTGTCATTTGATTTTGCCATGTGATTAGGGACTTTCCGATTGAATTTTCCTCGGATTTCAGTATTTTTGTGATTTTACTTTTTCCTTCGTTAACTCAATGGATATAATCATAATTTTCAATTCAAAGCTATAATTTGTACCGAACGTTACGGTGAGATTTATATGTCTTTGATATGTTTGTCATTAACTTGTAGGAGTGTGGTGAATCCAGGATTTTCAGGACTTATGGAAAATTTAGCCTGAAATGGGAATTACGAGTTAGAAATGAACTAAATAAATATATATTTCCCTCTTCTGACCCCTCTATCCCCCCTGAAGTTGATGGGTCATCTACAATTTACATACTATACCCGACCAGACTTTACAGAAATCCTTGTTGTTTTGCTCTGCTTTATAATGCGTGCATGTGCATGCTAATTGTAACATTTGAATACTTTTAGGTTTGTATATAACAAAACTGATTGTAATACTTGAATACTTTCAAGTTTGTATATAACAAAACTGATTGTAATACTTGAATACTTTCAGGTTTGTATATAACAAAACTGATTGTAACAAGTCAAGTCACAAGTGTTCGAATACCAACCTTGCATTTTATGTCGGGTTAAATCACTACTGATCAATTCTTATTAAAATTCACCGACTTTGAATAAAACTGTATACATTTAAAAAGGTATTGAGAGTTGTGTTTAAAATTCAGAGAGCAAGACGAAATGTTTGTGTGATATGTCTCATGTTGTGTAAGAGAATCTATCTAACCATTACGTACTATTATATATTGTAAACTATTAAATGTTATTTAGTGTGTACAATAGATGATATACAATGTATAACATGTATAATTAAAGCAGATATGATACGACAAACACAGTTATGCAGAACAGTATGAATTTTTGAAAGTATGTTAATACGACAGCCTCGACTGATTTGATACTTTTATGAACTGCGTTTATTTCAATAAAAAGAAATATCCTGTCAATTTTTAAATATATTTCCGGTTTTAAAAACAATCGGTTGGTAGCAAAGTTCATAGTTTTGAATAGTAAAGAAAATTGATATCTTTATAAAACGTAAAATTATCCTGAATAATTTCCTGTTGTAAAAAAATTACGTTATTTGACACCGAATGAACATATATTGTCTTCTTTGCTTCCGTATGTTTTTTATCGTGTCAGTGCTTAACACAAAAATGTGCAGGCGAGTGCTTTGCAGACATTGAAGGCCGTACATTGACCTATAATGGTTTACTTTTATTAATTGTTATTTGGATGGAGAGTTGTCTCATTGGCACTCATACCTCATCTTCCTATATCTATGTCAGTTTCCTGTTGTACTTTTGTAATTTCATTGCTTGTTCTGTTAAATTATTATAAACTGTCATTTTAAACAATGAACAAATTGTATTATTTTTAAGTCATGGTCAAGGTGTCGCAAGGAAAAATACAGTTACATTTCACAGTATTGCTTCATTTCATTAGCATTACACATTGATTTTTCACTTTTGTTAGGAACACTATATTGTTACAAAAACTTCTTATTGTTTGTCTTTGTTTTTCAGAGCTGTCATTTAAATATTTTACTACACAGCTACTTTTGTATAGGTACTATTTCTGTACTAAAAATCTATAGTACTGGAAATTTACTTTTAATATTCAGTACTATTTTGTTACTTTAAAATTATTGTAATATTTTAATAGGTACCTGTATTTAACAGTACTTAGTTTGTACTTGAAATGTAGGTACTACAGATTTTTGGTTACTATCGTTACATTTTCAGCATTTTGAAAGTTTTTCTATTTCAAATCTCTTAAAATTATGATTTTCAAACATGGAATATTGTATTATTTCTGTACCAAATTATTTAAGTACAAATAAAGTACTGTAAAATACCAGTACCTAAATATTACAATAATTTTAAAGTAAAGAAATAGTACTAAATATTAAAAGTAAATTTCCAGTACTACATATTTTATTACAGAAATAGTACCTATGCAAAAGTAGCTGTGTACAACCATGTATGTGTTTAATCATTGAACATTTATCAATAAAATAATACTTTGAAGTCTAAAGGTGTGAAAAAAAACCAATAACAGGAACATACTAACATATAAAAATTGTAGCTTGGAAGTACTAATATGATAAGTGATTTATAAGTACTTATACAATACTACATTATTTAGTTGCATTGTAGTAGTTATAGTTATAGTACTAAAAATGTAATTGAAAAAAAAGCTGTGCATGCGCATGAATGGCTATTCATCTGGACAACTTTCTTTAAGTAATAATATAAAGAGTATTGTTAAGGAAAAGTAAAATAAAAATTCAGAAATCTTAAAACCAAGACAACTAGTAATAAAAATATGTATGATATAATAATCAATAAGGTTGAAAAAACTGGTAATCAAAAAGAACTGAAGGAAAGACAATACTGAGAACAAAAGAGGTGTAGAAACAATACTGAGAACAAAAGAGGTGTAGAAACAAAACTGAGAACAAAAGAGGAGACCAAACAACACCGATAACTAAAGCAGTGTACAGGAACACTAGAAAAGAAAAAATAATGCAAACAGCATCAAAACAAAAGAATTGTGGATGCAATACTACCAACGAAATATCTGTTCACCCAACACCAAATCAAAAGAAGTGGGTAAACATCATTAAAACTGTAGAGGTTACTACGCAATACTGAAATCGACAAAAGTGTGCATTGAACACTGCAACGAAAGAGGTATGCAACGATACTGAAAACCAACAAGGAGTTCAGTCAGCACTCACACGGAAAAAGTGAGCAAACACAACTGACAACAAACAAAATTTACAAACACTGAAAAGAATAAGTGTTCAAATTATTACTGAATACGAAAGAGAATTGCATTAAAAACTGAAACTAAAATGTCCAACAACATTGAAAACAACCGAAGAGTACAGAGAAAGGTGTGAAAACAAAAATGAAACGAGTTATGTGTACAAACAACACTCAAAAGCGATAGCTATTCAAACAAAACAGAAAAATTACCAGTATGCAACGATACAACTTTTGAGCCTTGTTCAGTATATGTACAAACAACAAAACCTGAAAACAAAAGACTGCCTGCCCAAATAAGAATATCATGTTCGGTTGTCTTGTGCTAAGTCTTAATGTTCTCTTAATTTTAGAGAATAATGTTTTGAGAACAGATTTGTAAAATAATTAGTTCCGATCGAGGACAAGATTTTTGTACAAATTGGCGAATCTGAGGACACGAAAAGAGGATACACGAGATGTACAACATATCGAAAGGGCGAGAGATAAACTAACAAACAATATTGAACAAAAATATCAGAAATTGAGCAAATAAACAATTATGAGGTGTGCAACAACAATTAATACAAACAAAACAGGTACATAAAACATAACTAACGAAAAAAACAAATAGTACTAAAACATAAAGCAACCAATCAAACTCATTTTACCCCAACATATTATGTTTGAACATGTTTAAAACCAGGATTCTGTATTCAGTATGTGTTGTAGAGGAGGGGCGACAAACTCATAGATCGAAAATAAACGCCATAGCTAAAAAATAAAAAAAGACAAACAGACAAATAACAGTACACAAGAGACAACATAGAAAACTAAAGACTAAGCAACACGAACCCCACCAAAAACTGGGTTATCTCAGGCTCCGAAAAGGTAAGCAGATTCTGCTCCACATGTTGTACATGTCGTGTATGTTGTAGTCTGTAACATGAGGAAAGACCTTATTGTTTTTCTAATGTTTTTTTTTCTTCCAGCATTTTTTTTACATGCCCTCCCCCCCCCCCCTTTCTATTGAAGTCACCATGACCAAATATTGGCCATCGATAAACCTCAATATCACGTATTACCAGATGAGGTTGTGTAGGATTTCATCATCCCCTTTGAGAGTATAACCCCTTGAAGCTTTTTTTTATTTTGCATTTTTCTTAAAAAGTATTAGAGATAGAATAGAATTGAAAAAGTCAGCATGGAACAGATGGCAATGTCAATAAACATAAATAATTAGTAGGTTATTTACCATGATAAGGAGTTATTCCCCTTAAAAAATTATGCAGCTATTATAAAATTATATTTCAAAAACCGGAAGTCGTAGAGACTTGGGACCTTCACAAATATTCATATGACCTCAATTTGCACCCAAGGTCAAAAATAACTCAGTGCAAAAAAAACAAACAACAACACTTCAATTTCAAGCTTACATATTAAGAAAACGATAAGAGTTTGCTGCATACATACTATTTAGTTTAAGACCTTCAATTTAAGGTTAATGTCAGGTCATTATGAAATTTGACGTTGACTTTGACCTGTAAATTGAACTATGACCTTGACCTTTTGATATTTGAAAGGTTAAGTGGTGCTGAGTTGAATGGTGGTAGTACCATGTCTCTACGATTTCCGGTTCTCTAGTTTGGTATTACATAATATATTTGATGATTCATTATGACCTTGCTCAACTAGGAATTGTCCCACAATTTTCTACAATGTTGTCCTTCAACTGCAGATCATTTATCACTTGGCAGATTTGAGATATCTGCTGTAGTTTTAGAGATAATTCAGTTTGAAGTTTTGCGAGCGGAGGCATGTTTTCTAAATCAACAACAGCTTACCACCAAAAATTTTATGAAATTGAAGATTTTATCATGGTTATATGTTTGACCAAATACCAAAAACATTCAATGTAAAATATACCCAAAAAATCAATTTGAAATTTTCATGTTTTGCATTGACTTTGTAAATTTCATCAGTTCTATCTATATAATTGATATTGCATCATTTTTGGCACTTTGCCGAATGGGGGTCATTTGATATATCAAATTAAAGGTCTTAATAAACTCTACTTCAAAATGGAAATTTAAAACCCCTTTTCCATCCCAGGGTGAAGGGTGGGATCATTTAGTGCAAAAATAAAATTTCTCAGATGGTAAGGTTGTCGCATATCAAATGAAAGTCCATAAAGCGTACATTTTAAATTTCAAATTGACGTCCCCAAAAATTGGTTGGGTAGGGTCGTTGAGTGCAAAAAAAAATAAAAATCTTTGAAGATAAGGTTGTTGCATATCAAATGAAAGATCATAACGTGTACATTTCAAATATCAAATTCCTGTCCTCCAAAAAAATAGTTGGATTGGGTAATTAAATGCAAAACTTTAACTTTCTAGATAATGGCGTTGTGGCATATCAAATAAAAGATCATTCAAGTCTACATGGCAAATATCGTACTTACGATCTCAAAAAAGTTAGATGGATGGGGTCATTTAGTGTAAAAAGAGAAGAGATTCAGAACGTATGCTTGTAAATGACATATGGTAACAAGTACATTACGAAAACATCACTTTTACAGGAAAGACCTTTCAATTGTTATACTAGTAACTGTTTTTTCTTTGTTTTAGCAACAACAAAAAAATGCAATTGGGTTACGTTATCGTTGGAATTGGTTCACATTAATTTTGTCATGTCGTGGCCTATTGCATTTGTGTTTATTTGATGTTAAGAGACGTACGGTGATTTATAGTTGCTTGCGTCCACATCATTTGCAGCAAGATGGATCATATATTTCTCATTTGCAAGCATTACCCCTTTCCTTAATTTTGTAATTACTATGTAAGGAGAGTGATATCACTTATGATATAAGAAGTTATTAAATAAAAAACTTTGAAAACGGAATTCAGCAATATAGAAAAAGAAAACAAAGCTTTGGACTTCATCTAGGTGACATCTATCACTAACCATGCATTAGAAGAGGTCATCGTTAGAAATGAGATATAAGAGTACCCTAAGACCTAACTTTATAACAGTTACTTTGGACAACTTTTGTTGATTGCAATTGATAATGGGTTGGTCTCATTAATTTTTATGTTTAACTTAAGTCCTTTAAAGTTAGTGCATCGTCAAAAAACGTAGAAATAACCCATAAATATACTCTACAGATATGTTTCGATAAAATCCAAGGCTATGTTTAATTTATGTCAACAATTCTGATTTAGTTGCTATCTTTATCAAATCTGTGTCAAATATTGACCGAGTTAAACAATGATGTGCCACTAAACAATCAAATTAATCAAAAACATGCAGAAAAGCAGGTACACCAAACGACCTTGACCATGGAGGAGAAAATATACATGATCGACGTTTCACAATTCATTGGAAGGTTGGCCTGATATATTTATTCCAAACATGATCATCTTAGCACCAATTTGTATTGTGCGTACAGACAAAGAAAAGTTTTAAAATTTGGTTGGACCTAGATATCTAAATTAAAATTATGTGATTCAGAAAATTGAAGAATTCCTGGATATTGATATTTGCTTCACGGATTATGTTTTAATATCATTTTTGAATAACGCAACATAACACGACAGCTATTGAAATATTTCACTTCACAAACTAAAGCAATGAATTCAATTTGATAGAACATTCTAATTATTGTTCTACTATTACTGTAACACGGTATTCCTATGTGGTATATTAATCTTTTTCATGTTTAATACCAAGGAATCAATTTGATCCGAGCATTCTTTCCCATTTCTCGGGTCATCATTGAAATGAATGTTCTCTTGATAGAGGAAACATAAAAGGAACGAAATAATGTTCATACCCTGAACAAAAATATTTTCATGAATATTCATTGCATAAAATACCAGTTTTTTTCCCTGTTTCTTTTTTCTTTTAGATTACCATCTCCTGTTATTTTCTTTAATTATTATAGGGCCAGTTATTTTAAGAATAGAAATATGTGATATGGTACAAAACGAGCTCGCAGGCATACCTGCAAATTCTTAGGAAGAGACGAAACATTACTTTGCATACGTATAATCTACAGTGGGGGATCCAGAACTTTTCCTAAGGGGAGGGGCGCTGACTGACCTAAGGGGGCCCGCTCCAGTCATGCTTCAATGATTCCCTATATAATCAACCAATTTTTTCCCACGAAAGCACCCCCCCCCCCCCCTGGATCCGCCTATGATTAACAACCGCTTGCTTGCTTGGGTTGATGTCATTGCCGATGTAGATAAGACAAGATGTTTTATTCCAATTAAAGGGCCCATGAAATGCAAAGTAATTTATTACAATGATTTAGACAATTGACACAATATTGTTGACAATCATATAATATAAATATGAATATAAGGGAGCTACCATTTGATTTTTATGGGGGGGTTAGGATGAAAAATTTTGTCCTGCATTTTTTTTAGCTGTAATCTCTGTCCTGCCCTTTTATTTTTCACTCTAATCGGTCCTGCCTTTTTTTTTTTTTAGTTTATCCTGCCTTTTTTAACCTAAATTGTCGTCCTGACTTTTTTTTTTGCAAGTGTCACATCCTGCCTTTTTTTTTAATCAAAACTCCTGTCCTGCCTATTTTTTCAAATTTCATCCTAGCCCCCCCCCCCCCCCCTAAAAATCAAATGGTAGCTCCCTAATCATTTCAATTGTAATCTCATTATGAGATATAACTTTAAAATGTGATTCTATAAACCAAAATTGTACAATGCAATGTAATTTGTCGTTTTATTTCTTGGTCCATTGCTTAATCTATCATGAATTCTTAGCCTGTTTCCTGTTTATTTTTGTTACTTTAAATAAAATGTTTATAATATCGGATATATAGTAATATTTAAATATACCTCGAGGATTATTGATTTAATAGAATGACGTTAAGTTTATAAATAGCTCTGACCGGTTACTAATAACAAAAACTTGCTGACGTAATCAAAACAGAGAAAGCATAGTTAGGCCAAAAGAATTGTTTTTTGAAATTAATAACAAATTTGTTTGCATTGAGTTTAAAATGGTTAGCTGGTGTTTACAGAATGTATATATTACCATCGTTATATACATAGACAGGTTTCTCAACGAACAGCAATGTAGACTAAATATCAGAGACATACATACACATATATGTCATGTATGTCTCTGGTAGTATTTGAGAAGGGAGACAACTATTTCCAGGTAATTAACCCTCAATGGTTGTACGTGGGTTGTACACATCCGATTAAGTGACAATGTCATTGTTCAAATAGTTTTATTCTGAAACCTGGAAAAATCGTTTGATTGAATTTTTTCCATTCGAATGCATACAATGCCATATATAAACCTGTCTGTTAAAATAAATCATACAACCAATTCGAAATTTGTCTATTAAATGTATAGACTTTAGTCTACCTAGATGAATAACTATTTCACATTTTTATTTAGAGGCCAGCTGAGACCAACATCAGTGGCGGATCCAGAACTTTTCATAAGGGGGCCCGCTGACTGACCTAAAGGGGGGCCTCTCTCGTTATGCTTCAGTGATTCCCTATATAATCAACAAAACTTTCCCAACCAAAGGGGGCAGGGCCCCTCGCCTGGATCCGCCTATGGAGGGTAGTTTATCAAACCTAATAATGACTTCACGATTGAGCTAGCAAGCAAGCTAACCAAAGAAATTACCTTTAGCTACACACTCAATGAAATTTGTTGTACGAGACATTGATTTTGAAATCAAATTGCTTCACTAGTTGAGATTTTAATTTCAGCAGTTACAGAAATTATCGCAGCGGATTTTGGTAATTTGGTTAAACTATTCAAAGAATAGTTGTGTCCTATTTGACTCAGCCAATTTTTCGATACCTTTCTACTTTATTGCTTAACTTGTATGGTAAGATCTTAATAATCCGAAAGATTATGAGTTGGTATATAAAAAAAATTCCTGATTAAAACGTCAGTGTTGTTAAATCCTTGAGTACTAGATACTTAGGGTCGGCACTCGTCTGTCGCTTACTTCGAAAACAAACTACGATGACATGTAGTTTGAGATAACCATACTGGCTCGAGACTATTTTTATCTAGTCTCGGGCCGGTCCGATTTCGGCTGATTTCGGACATCCAGAAGGAAGCGTACACAAGTTCTATTGGCTAGAGGGGTTGTTTTGTCCTTACAAAGCGGCCGCGCAGCCACACATGGGAATGTGTGCTAGCAGAGTGAGGATAGACACCCCGACGGCCCCCAGATGACCAGTTATAGGAGTGATGTTTAATTCAGTATCACTTCATTATTGTGTGTCTGGGGGAAACTATTGACAACATTTCCCGTAGAAATCTAGGAATAATGTTTACGGTAAGCATGTAAGTATTGTGAAAGGTAAGATAATTTTATAAACATTAAGCTAATTTAAAACAACAAATTAATCCGGTTTCATACCATTTTTGTCTAGTATTGCTCTTTTATCCCCCCCTTTTATTATGAGAGACCTGGAATTATTATAGGGCTCATACTATTAGTATAGAACAGACCTATTTGTACTTGAAATAATAAGCACCTACCTATCGTTCCAACAATTATTTTGCTATTTTTGGCAACACAAATGCACGTATTATTTATTTCTGTATTATAACCGAGACATGTTTATATATGTCTCTGATTATAATCAATAATCTATTGCGTAATTAACAAATCTTGTATTTATTAACTATTAAGGGTTACTAAGCCTGATACGATAGGACATGTATGAGTTTTAAGTCTGTGTTTACAAACATATGAACTAAGGCCAAGTAAGGGTTGCTAAGCCTAATGCGATATAGGACATGATTTTTAAGTCTGTGTTTTATACAAACAGCGTATTAGGTCCAGGTTATAATTAGGTTGTTTGTTATATACTTAGTACAACGTGTTATTTTAAGAGCATTTTTTCTTTCGCAAATAGTCCTGTATTACCAATTGATTAAGTAACAAACTTAATTGATTTAAACCAATATATACAAATTGATATTTGTAATTATTGATAATATAATCGATGTTTACCTATGTACGATCATGTACGTTAATTAAAGTCTCCTGACAATAACTTTAGTTAAAGTGAATGGATCTTTATTAAATTTGGAAGGTTGGGATTGATTTTGCAATGTTTTGGTGGTTATTGTCCCAACAGTTTAGGAATTGGGGACCAAAAGGGGAAAACAAGCAATTTTCTAGTTTCCAGACAATAACTTGTGTTTTAGTGTATGAACCTCTCTAAATTTGTAATGAAAGGTATCGCAACATAAAGATTTAGTTTGTTGGTAATTACTGAAAGGGGGGTTAAAAAATTGGGTGGGGAGGGAAGTATTTTTTCCTAAAATGTTCCGTTTTTCCATTGATTTGTATTTCTTATTTTGTTACTATACTATATATAAAAATATTAATTTTCGCGAACCATTTAGGTCACGGAAATTCCAAAATATGGCATCAGTAAGGAGAGTTGTGCAAATAATGAGAATACACAGAACTCCCATCCAAATTATCTTTAGCTAAAAGTATTCATCATTTTCTATTTTATATGTACTAACAACATTCCATTTTTCTATAATTTCGATTGAAATATTCCAAAATCTGAGTTAAAATCGATCGAATGCCCCAAATAAACATTGTCTGATTGGTTGAAGTACTGTGGCGTCGATGATTAGCATAATAAGCCTCGATGTAAAGCACACGCTTCACATGAATAAGGAGAGTTTTACAAATAATGTGAATACACAGATCCTCCATCCTATTTATATTTTGCTGGAAATGTTGCAGTTTTCATCATTTCTGTTTTGATTCTGCTCACAACATTCCATTTTTTCTATAATTCCGATTTAAATATGTGGAACCCGCAATAAAAATAGATGGCCTCAATGATCTAATAGCAACGCAAAAAATTCCGTTATCCTGAGTTCTACGATGTTACATTAGCCTGGGAACCGGCCCAATCTAACTGCGCGTCGTAAGGTCAAGATTAGCCAGGATCCCAGTCTAAATTAATGTTACATAAACCAACCAAATCACACATATACAGAACTTTGCGCTCAAATGTAATTCTTGGTGAAGTATACGGGTAACTTCGTTTACGGAAATTTATACACACTTTATAATTAACATATTACCTGGCTTTTACATATTCACGTTTTTTTATGCTGAACTGTAGTCGAATTCAATTCTATACATTTTTTTTTACATGAAGCAATAGGAGTAAGAATATTTATTTAACCAGCATCACAATGAACAAAATTATAATAATTTACCGGTATTTTTGTGAAATTTCAGTTCGATAGGTTATCAATTAGAGAAATTTTGGTAAGTATTACTTATTTATGTTAAGGTTCTACTGATGTGCTTCTCTAGACCTGTTTGACGGTCCGTTTTATCCCATTTATCTCAATACTATGTCCGATGACAGGAATGTCAACTCGACCTATTCGTGTCGAAATGAAAAATCCAATCTGTTTGATGAAATAATTTCTTCTTCAACGGTTCATGCATTATTTTTGTATAATTTGATAACCAATCACATTCACGTTGCATGTTTGCATGAAAATGGTTATGTACATGTATTAGTGAATTGTAAGGGCGATGCAGCATGCGAGGTCAGTGCGCGATCACGTGACATTATTATTTGTAAACAAACATGCTCCCCGTGTAACACGTGTCTGAATTATCCTTTCAAAGTGTTATGACTTTTTCAATCACTATTTTATGATATTTTTGTTTTTGTTTTTAGGTTTGCATATCAGTAGTCCAAGTGAATTGTAGAAATAGTTCCGAGTTTTTTTTGTGTTTTTTTTTGATAGCCTATAGAATTAGAAGGTAAGTCTACATAAGTTATATTTACATGTAACTAAAGTCTAAAAAGATGACTCCACTTTCCCTCTATATATTAAAACCCGCTTACCAATTTAAAAAGCATTTGCTCCCCTTGAACGCTAATTTGTCATTTCCCTTTAAATTTGCTCAAAAGTCATACTTATAGTCCATTTACATTACTAAGATGTCAAAGAACAAATGTATGAAATATTTAATCGCCGAAAATCTCTAAAGACAAGTAGTTGAGATTTCCCAAATTGCAAAAGTCGTAGGAATATTGTTTGTCGTCAATACGTAGTCAACTACGTATCTATATGTCAGTAGTCTATTATATATAATGTGAATACACAGAACCCCCATCCAATTACGGTTATTTTTGGAAAACAAATAGTGTGATTTGTCAAATTCAGCTGATTTTTTAATCGTCTGGAAAAAAGTGTACATTTTATGAGGGGGGATAATCCCGAGCTTAAAAACAACCCGATCCCGGAGTCCCGATAAAGGTCCTATCCCCCCTCTTTTATGGTCATGTCTAAGAATTACTGTTTAATCTTCATTTGGCAAGAATACTTCAATAAGATACCCCCATTTCTACCCTCATACATGTATATGGACAGATCATATGTTATCCTATGTCATTTGAAATTGTGACGCCAGAAAGCATTCCCCCCCCCCCCCCCCCCCCCCCCCCCCCCCCCCCCCCCCCCCATTCGATAGCTGATAATTGATTTTCTGTCAAAATCTTAATGAGGTCAAGGTGAATTCCGAGTATTGTCTGATAAGTTAAAGTCCGAGAAACTCGAAAAAAGTAAATAAACAAGGAGGAAAATAAATCTTTCTATATATTTCTTTCGCCAAATTCTTCAGCAAATGACGAATTTTTACCGCCACAAGTATTATTTTTTCGCAAATTGGGAAAATGGCGACCGCCAGCGGAAACCCTGTGTGAGGACACCCTATCAAGCTTGCGCTCGTGTTGTGTTAAAACATTTTTAGTATGCTGAAAAAATACCAACAATAGAAAAATAAACAAATAATCGATATTGTAAAATATCATTGGTTGAAGAGCCAATGATTTACATACATGTACATAAATATAACAACCATAAAATACAACTAATTTGATTTACACCACAACTGTTGGAAAAAACCTTTATGTCTATCATGTACATGTTTATAACTTATCTCATTCTAGTCCATTCAACTGACAGAATCAGTGTAAATTTCATGAATTCTTTAATATCATGTACATGTATAATCATGGACTATTCTTTTATATAGCAATATCTGTTAGCCATTTAGAGGTCTTTTGCATTTAAAGTTCAGTTTAAGTGGGCTTATTTTGTGAAAACGAAGTCAATTTCCAGATCATAGTTTACATTTTCTTTATATTTTGCTGTGTCAAAATAACCTCAATATCAAGGACAATATATAGACCCAAAAACCGTCTATCACATTCTACACATGAGATTTTAGCAGGAAAGACTGTGATTGGAGTATTTAACCATTGCAACTTTTTAATTTGATCTCCATCACTAATTGAAGTAGAATATTTAATGAAGGTGTGTCCACAATTTAGAATATGTTTATATATGTATAGAAATGATGTTGAGCCTGTTTTATAAATTGAAAAGGTTACATTTTCCCCTTATTTCAAAATCTAAGCTTGAACCTCTGCGGTCTTACAAAGTTGCCCCCTGCCGGGAATCTGGTTGTAACATGTACAACAATCAAAGATCAACCCACACTAAACTGAATGTAATTGAAAGACATCTAGAGGTTGATATCAGAGGCAGATTTAGGGGGGGGGTCCTGCTTTTTGAGAAAAAATTCGGTTGCTTATATAGGGAATTACTGAATCATGACGAGCCCCCTCTTAGGTCAGTCAGTGGGCCCCCACTTAAGAAAATTTCGGGATCCGCCACTGGATATACAGTATCTAACAGAAGATGAAAAAGGGAACAATATGGTGAATTTTAGAGATTTATATTATTTCATGTACATGCATTTGAAATATATCAGATATATTGTTCGATTTTTTTTAGTTCTAAGTTCCAAGGTGACCTAGCTTCCATTTCAGAAATTGGATTTAAATGCTAGTCTATCAGAAGGATTTTTCCTTTTAATTGGTTGTAGATATGGAATCTTATTTTACCATGAAGTCAGATTTGAAAATGACTCTGGGAATGAAGATGTTGTAAAGACTGAATGTCAGTTTTAGTCTTATATACAAACATGTATGTACTTTATAATTTTAGTCTTGCATGTATATAATTATGTGTACAATACATATATCACTGATTCAGTGGCAATGGTAAATAGACACTGACAAGTCTTAGATCTATAATATTTTATAGTTTTGAATGTTTTGTCCATTGACTAAAACTAGGTGGAGGTTTGTGTGTTCTTATTTCCAACAGAGGTACACTCAACATATATCAATATGTGCATTAAGTAAATTGATAGTTGCTAGATACGGAATGATTATACAACAAGAAAGTTTTAACCTGTGTATATATACTTAAAATATGTTAAAAAAAATCATGTCTTTTTCAGGACTTCCGAATCCAACCATGTAGTATGGAATGTTGTTGAGATATGGTTTTGGTCAATGGATGTTAATGAAGGACCTGTAGTACAAAGTATATCACTGGATTTAGCTCTTTGTCTAAGTGTATTATTAAAGTACTTTGCTTTGAGCTCAGTTCATTGTTATGCAATTCATTCTTTGTGAAATAAAGATTTGACAGAAAACTCTCATGTACAAGGATTTGTCAAAGTAGTACCACCTCTATTTACAATGTAAGTATTAGGGAGATAAAAGCATTCTATTTTGATTTGAACCAAACATATTTATATTAAAAAAAAGAACAAATTTACCCGAGAATGCTACTCCCACTATATTTGTACTAGCAATATGATGCTAGGTTGTTTTAATACATCTGTAGACTACTGCCTACTTATGACTCTGTCCTGAGTGTATATGGTCCTTCAACTATGTGGGGAAAAAAATATAAGGCCTATCTAGGCTTATCAATTTCTAAAACTATATTTCATTGTACATATTTGAAATTTTTATATAATTTTGTGGGTTATTGGGCAAACAGTCGAGGAATTTAGGGCCAAAAACAAACATTTTTGTAGATTCAAGACAATAAATTGGAGTTATCTTTCTTTGTCCAGAATGGTTGTTGAATTAATATTACCTAAAACCATTGCTTTATGAAATCTTCTTTGAAAATTGGAGTTATCTTTCTCTGTCCAGAATAGTAGTTGAATCGACTTAAAATAATGCTATATATACAATATACAATGCAAAATTCACTTTACTACCAACTGATAAATTTAAGCAGTCTTTAATAGCCATTCAGTGATTACAAGCACTTTGATTATCATTCTAGGGTTATCCCCTTTCACAAATGGAAAAATTTCTCAAGTTTGTCTCAACTAAATTTAGTGAAATGTGTATACAATGCTTACATGTATTACCGGTACCTCTAAACTCGGTTTAAGTTCAATTTTTAGCAGCTTCACTTTTACAGTTCTTGATTTATGTACCTTTATAATGTTATATGCTAGCGGAGGCATCATCACCATGACTGTATGACATTTACACTTTAATACTTTATGATGTATTGAAATGAGTAGTTGAATAATTACTGTTGCAAACTCCATTAAAAATTTGATTTGAGATCATTTTTATACAACCGCAAAAATTGAAAACTTTTTGGTTGTACATTGGTATCACGTTGGCATCATCGTCTTCATCCAAAGACATTCGGTTTTCGCACTCTAACTTCAGTAAAAGTAAAATAGAAATATATGAAATTTAGACACAAGATAACTTAAGTATTAGTAAACAGAAATCTACGATATTTTAACATAAGGTCTATGGCCACATAAGGAGGGTTGGGATAGATTTTGGTAATTTTAGTTCCAACAGTGTAGGATTTAGGGGTCAAAAACAGGCCCCAAATAAGCATTTTTCTTGGTTTTTGAACAATAACTTTAGTATAAGTTAATAGAAATCTATAAAGGTTTATGACCACAAAAGGAAGGTTTGGATTAATTTTGGAGTTTTGGTCCCAAGGAATAAGGGGCCAAAATTAAACTTTGTTTGATTTCATCAAAAAAATGAATTACGGTATTGTGCTTCTTTGATGTGCCAAATCTAACCATGTCCAAATTCTTAATTTTAGGTCCTGTTTTCTAATTGGTCTACATTAAAGTCCAAAGGGTCCAAAATTAAAATAAGCTTGATTTTAATAAAAATTGAATTCTTGAGGTTCTTTGATATGGTGAGTCTGAACATGTACTTAGATTTTTATACGACCGCAAATTTTGAAAAAATTTTCGTCGTATATTGCTATCACGTTGGCGTCTGCGTCGTCGTCGTCGTCGTCGTCGTCCGGCGTCCGAATACTTTTAGTTTTCGCACTCTAACTTTAGTAAAAGTGAATGGAAATCTATGAAATTTTAACACAAGGTTTATGACCACAAAAGGAAGGTTGGTATTGATTTTGGGAGTTTTGGTCCCAACATTTTAGGAATTAGGGGCCAAAAAGGGCCCAAATAAGCATTTTCTTGGTTTTCGCACTATAACTTTAGTTTAAGTTAATAGAAATCTTTGAAATTTTGACACAAGGTTTATGACCACAAAAGAACGGTTGGGATTGATTTTGGGAGTTTTGGTCTCAACAGTTTAGGAATTAGGGGCCAAAAAAGGGCCCAAATAAGCATTATTCTTGGTTTTCGCACAATAACATTAGTTTAAGTAAATAGAAATCAATGAAATTTAAACACAATGTTAATGACTACAAAAGGAAGGTTGGTATTGATTTTGGGAGTTTAGGTCCCAACAGTTTAGGAATTAGGGGCCAAAAAGGGACCCAAATAAGCATTTTTCTTGGTTTTCGCACCATAACGTTAGTATAAGTAAATAGAAATCTATGAAATTTAAACACAAGGTTTATGACCATAAAAGAAAGGTTGGGTTTGATTTTGGGAGTTTTGGTCCCAACATAATAAGGGGCCCAAAGGGTCCAAAATTAAACTTTTGTTTGATTTCATCAAAATTGAATAATTGGGGTTCTTTGATATGCTGAATCTAACTGTCATGACTGTGTATGTAGATTCTTAACTTTTGGTCCCGTTTTCAAATTGGTCTACATTAAGGTCCAAAGGGTCCAAAATTAAACTTAGTTTGATTTTGACAAAAAATGAATCAGTTAGGTTCTTTGATATGCTGAATCTAAAAATGTACTTAGATTCTTGATTATTGGCCCAGTTTTCAAGTTGGTCCAAATCGGGGTCCAAAATTAAACTTTGTTTGATTTCATCAAAAATTGAATAAATGGGGTTCTTTGATATTCCAAATCTAACTGTGTATGTAGATTCTTCATTTTTGGTCCTGTTTTCAAATTGGTCTACACTAAAGTCCAAAGGGTCCAAAATTAAACTTAGTCTGATTTTAACAAAAATTGAAATCTTGAAGTTCTTTGATATGCTGAATCCAAAAATGTACTTAGATTTTTTATTATGGGCCCAGTTTTCAAGTTGGTCCAAATCAGGATCTAAAATTATTATATTAAGTATTGTGTAATAGCAAGTCTTTTCAATTGCACAGTATTGCGCAATGGCAAGAAATATCTAATTGCACAATATTGTGAAATATCAAATTTTTTTTTAATTAGAGTTATCTTTCTTTGTCCAGAATAGTAAGCAAGAAATATCTAATTGCAAAATATTGTGCAATAGCAAGATTTTTTTTTAATTGGAGTTATCTTTCTTTGTCCAGAATCAACTTAAATCTTTGTTATATACAATATACAATGTATATTCACTTTTTACTACCAACTGATAAATTAAAATAATCTTTACCATTCAGTGATAACAAGCAGTTTTTTTACATCTTAATATTTTATGATGTATTTAAATGAGTAGTTATTGTTGCAAACTCCATTAGAAATTTTAATTGAGATTAGTTTTGGAATAAGGGAAAGGGGGATGTGATTAAAAAAATTGGGTTCAATTTTTCTCATTTGAAATTTCATAAATAAAAAAGAAAATTTCTTCAAACATTTTTTTGAGAGGATTAATATTCAACAGCATAGTGAATTGCTCTAAGAGAAACAAAAATTTTAAGTTCATTAGAACACATTCATTCTGTGTCAGAAACCTATGCTGTGTCAACTATTTAATCACAATCCAAATTTAGAGCTGAATCCAGCTTGAATGTTGTGTCCATACTTGCCCTAACCGTTCAGGGTTCAACCTCTGCGGTCGTATAAAGCTACGCCCTGCGGAGCATCTGGTTGATTATGGGCCCAGTTTTCAAGTTGGTCCAAATCGGGGTCAAAAATTATTATACTAAGTATTGTGCAATAGCAAGAAATTTTCAATTGCGCAGTATTCTGCAATGCGCAGTATTGTTCAATAGCAAGAAATGTTCAATTGCACAGTATTGCACACTAGCAAGAAATCTCCAATTGCACAGTATTGTGCAATAGCAAGATATTTAATTGCACAGTATTGCACAATAGCAAGAAATATCTAATTGCACAATATTGCGCAATAGCAAGAAATTTTCAATTGCACAGTATTGCCAATAGCCAGAAATATTCAATTGCACAGGATTGTCCCGTTTTCAAATTGGTCTACATTAAGATCCAAAGGGTCAAAAATTGAACTTTGTTTCATTTCAACAAAAATTGAATTCTTAGGATTCAAACGCATTGATCTCAGCAATTTCTTCACTGTCGTTCCCTCAATAACTGCATTAAACAGTTTCTAATCATTATTCATTCAAAACCATTTTAGTATACCAATGTCTCACACACAACATATTATAGTATACTGTTGTCTATCAGTCCATCATCCACACTTCAGACAATAACTAGAAAACACTTCCCCCTACTTTCAAGAAACTTTGTTGAAATGTTTATATCTATTGACATTAGCTCCACATCGATTTTATAAATTTTAGAATTTTCATTTCCATGTTATGAAGAGAGATTTTATCCTTAAAAAAGAGAGAATTTTCCAATTTTGAACAATAACACAAAAATGCATCCATCACCTTTAATTAAACTTTGGTGAATTGTTTACACTATTGACCTAAGGTCCCTTTTGATTGTAATAAATTTCAGATTATACATTTCTGTGTTATGAATTTTTATATATGCTAAAAAAAAGAAGGGATTTTATAGTTTTTGGACACCTATAATTGCAGGAGTTTCTGGCTACATTGAAAACCCATTGGAGGCCTTCAGCTGTTGTCTACTCTATGGTTGGGTTGTTGTCACTTTGACACTTTCCTCATTTCCCATCTCAATTATTCACATAAACACTTCCACATCATTTTATAAAACTTGGGTGAATTGTCTATGTCTGTTTGTTGACTTCAGCTGCATTCCAAAATTTAAAACAAGATTAACAACTACAGGTCCCCAAATAGCCTTCAACAATGACAAAAGCTCAAACAGCACAGTCAGCTATAAAAGACCTTAAAATGACAAATATAAAACAAATGAAATGAGAAAACAAATAGACTAATAATTGTACAAAACAAAATAGTTCAACCTTTAAGCAAGCTTAAAAGGAATCAAGACATATCATGCGCTTACAGTGCAGCTATTTATTAACAAACTCCATATTCAAACACTCAAACAACTAATTCATAGAGAGGGGTGGAAGTTGAAGCCTCCTTTTTTTATCAGTCAATGCATTTGAATGAAGACATGTACACATCAACTCAATTTGTCAATACACATTTCCAGTCTAGCTTTCAATACATATGTAACGACCTTTAACCCCACTGACAATTTGCGTCTGTGTCCATACTTGTATATTATAGGAAAAAATACTGATAAGGTAGGAGATACTCATCAAATATGATGTGTAAATTATTATATAAAGTATTGTGCAATAGCAGGAAATCTTCAATTGCACAGTATTGCACTATAGCAAGAAATTTTCAATTTCACACTATTGTGCAACAGCACATGCACAATAGTGCACCTAAGCAAGAAATCTTAAATTGGAAATTAATACAAACATTTAAACCCATTTCAAATTTCAAAGATCTTTCACCACATTTATTTTGTGTCAGCAACCTATGTTATGTAAAACAAAATTGATTACAATCAAAATTCAGACAGTATCAAGCTTGAATATTGTATCCAAACTTGCACCAACTGTTCCTGGTTCGACTAATGCGGTTGTATCGGGCTGCGCTTAGTGAAGCATTTTATTCAGACTTTAAAAAGTAAAATAACTTCAAGAAAACTCAACACGGAGAGTCAATTAAAAAATAAAATGCCCCAACACACCAAGCAGTATGGAAATTTAGTGATAGCTTTTGTATATGCAAATACAGAAAGGCAGCGAAAAGGCAAGTGTATTCATTTATAACTATTAATATAGTCGAATGAAAAGTGGGATTAAATTGAAAATCTATATCTTTTCTTTGACTGTATTATTTCACAAGTTTGAGCTGTAAGATTTCATTGAAAGTCCGTCCAATAAAATGAAGAACAATAAAAAGGATCAGAAATGGCCCTGAATGATTCTCTGATTAGTGAGCCTCGATTAGTGCCAACAAGGATTTGTAAAGTAAGTCTTACTATACAAATCTTTGGTCTGAACACCATTTGCAATAAATCCTTAGACTGTCACTGTAGCATCAATTTGTTGCATAACACTACTGACAACGACAGAAATGCAGTTGATTAGCTCAGTTGTATAAGAAACAAATTGAAACCCTTGCTTACATCTTATACCTTGATGGATGTACAATGAAAAAAGAAAAGTAAAGATCTGGGTAAACATGAAACAAAAATCGTAGGGAAGAGTTATCAATAATTTTAAAAATAGAAACGGCGCTTTCATAACTGTACTTCATCTCAACAGACGAGGGAAGGACTTTGAAATAACTAAGAATCTCATGTTTACACAGGAGTTTAGGAGTTTGGTAGCAGGACTTAGTAATGAACTGATATCAAAAAGAAGATATGGTATGATTGCCAATAAGACGACTCTTCACAAGAGACCAAGTGACACAGAAATTAACAACTATAGATCACCCTTTGGCCTTCAACAATGAGCAAAGCTTATAACGCGTAGTCAGCAATAAAAGGCCTCATAATGACAAATGTAAAACAGTTAATACGAGAATTCAAACAGCCTTTTTTATGTACACACCAAAAAATGAACGAAAAAATATGCAACACAGCAACAAACGACAACCACTGAAGTTCATGCTCGTAAGTTGGGTCGGACATATACATACAGAATGTAGCTCACATCTTGTAGGCAGTTGGTGGCAAACATAGTTAAATAAGATGATCACAAATTACAGGCAAATAAAGATAGTTCTCTTTTCCACCAGTAGTACTGTTCTAAATTTCATCAAACACCGTTGGTGCATATGCAAGTGAACACTTATGCAGGCTTTCAACAAATTTGCAGTATCAATAGTGCTGCTGCACACATTGAAATGTCTCGCTGCCTTCTTTGTAAACCAATGATATTATGTTGATAGTCCTAAATATAAAGCTTCACAACAACTGTAACATAAACTAAAACAAGAACTAAGAAAATGAAGTCAAGGTCAGATAAACCAAATTTGAAATACATGTACACCTTACAATCATTCCATACACCAAAGATGGTTGAATAAAATTGAGAATGGAAATGGGAAATGTGTCAAAGACAACTACCCGACCATAGAGCAGACAACAGCCGAAGGCCACCAATGGGTCTTCAATGCAACAAAAACTCCCGCATCCGGAGCTAGGCGTCCTTCAGCTGGCCCCTAATCAAATATGTATACTAGTTCAGTGATAATGGACGTCATACAAAACTACGAATTATAAAATATAGTTGACCTTTTGCACATCTAAGAAACAAACTTAACCAGGATAGTTTAAGAAACATTGATCAATGCACAATGGAAATGAGGCCAAGGTCAGATGAATCTTGTTTCCGTCATTGGTAAGACCCACTATCAACGTATATTAACGAGTCAAAATACGTTTGTAGTGGGTCTTCCCATGGATAGAAACAAGTGCCTTCGTGAATCCTGCCAGAACGACGTGTACACCTTACAATCTTTACATGCTTTAAATACAGTGACCTTTTGCATATAGTATCTATAAAGAAGCAAACTTCGCCAGGAAAGATTGACCAATGAACCATGAAAATGAGGTTATGGTCAGATGATAATTGTCCGACAGATAAATATACCTTACAATCATTTCATACATCAAATTTATATTTCACCTATTGCCTATAGTATTAGAAAAATGGACCAAGAAAAACACCAGTGCACACGCTGAAATGTCTTGCCTTCTTAACTAATCCTTGATATTATGTTGATAGAAATATAAAGCTTTATTACAACTGTCTCACATAAACTTAACATTAACCAAGAAAACTATACATTAACCAATGAACCATGAAAATAAGGTCAAGGTCAGTCGAATCATGCCAGGCATGTACGGATAACAATTCTTCCATACAACAAATATAGTTGACCTATTGCTTATCATAGTTTAAGAAAAAAAGGCAACAGTAGTATACCGCTGTTTAAAACTCATAAATCCATGGACAAATCAAAGCACCAAAGGCGCTGTAGGCAGTTAAGTAAAAAAAAGCAGAGGCAAACTTGGCAGAAGTTTATATAATAAAACAAATATTGTTGCTTCAATTTGTTTTTTAAAGATTTTTTAAAAAGAACAAACATTAAACAATCATATATTGTACATTTATGTTCCTTTAATGAATTAATCATTGAGGCAAATAATACATATTTTGTCAAAGTTTTTAAAAGCAACACATATATCAAGTATATTTTTTCATGGTCATGAGTCTGCAGTGGTACAAGTTTGCAATGATTGCAGTTCGTTAACGTTAGTATTGGTTGACTGTTAGAAGTTCAAATTGACTTTAGTACGAGCTTGTAAAAGTATGAATAGACTTGCTTCCCTGGAAAGAAATCTGAGTTTGTGTTCAACAGTACACTAAGTTATCAAACAGGAGTGGGTAGGGTGACCCTAAGGACTCTCCCTATATTTCATTTGATCAGTTCTCATACATGATTATATATGGTTTAATTTAAAGGTGGGGTGACTGCAGGGACTCTCCCTATATTTCATTTTATATAGAGGTGGGGATCCCAACTGTTTCCAAGTTCTTAAACAGGAGGGGTATGGTGACCACAGGAACTCTCCCTATATTTCATTTTATTTAGAGGTGGGGATCCCAACTGTTTCCAAGTTCTTAAACAGGAGGGGTATGGTGACCACATGGACTTCCCCTATATTTCATTTGATTTGTTATATAGTCCCATACATGAGTATATATGATTAAGGGGTGAGGATCTCGAATTTTTCCAAGTTCTCAAACAGGAGGGTGTACAGTGACCATAGGGACCCCCTTGTAATTTATTTGATTTGTAATATTATCCCATACATAAATATATATGGTTTAAGATTGTGGATTTCAACCATTATAAATTCTCAAACAGGAAGGGGTAGAGTGGCCCCACAAACTCCATCTATATTTCATATGATTTGTTATATTGTCCCATACATGAATATATATATGGTTTAGGGGTGGGGATTTTGACAGTTATCAAGTTCTCAAACATGAGGGGTGGGGTGACCCCCAGGGAACCCCCTATATATTTTATTTGAATAGTTATATTGTCCCATACATGAATAAATATGGTTTAGGGTTGAGGATCTCGAATGTTTCCAAGTTCTCAAACAGGAGGATGAACAGTGACCCTAGGGACCCCCACATTATTCCTTTGATTTGTAATATTGTCCCATACAAGAATATATATGGTTTAAGATTGGTGATCTCAACTGTTTCCAAATTCTCTAACCGGAAGGGGGAGAGTGGCCCCACGAACTCCACCTATATTTCATATGATTTGTTATATTGTCCCATACATAAATATATATGGTTTAGGGGTGGGGATCTCGACCGTTTCCAAGTTCTCAAAAAGGAGGGGTGGGGTGATCCCCAGGGACTCCCTCTACATATTTCATTTGATTTGTTATATTGTCCCATACATAAATATACATGGTTTAGGGGTGGGGATCTCGACCGTTTCCAAGTTCTCAAATAGGAGGGGTGGGGTGATCCCCAGGGACTCCCTCTACATATTTCATTTGATTTGTTATATTGTCCCATACATAAATATATATGGTTTAGGGGTGGGGATCTCGACCGTTTCCAAGTTCTCAAATAGGAGGGGTGGGATGATCCCCAGGGACTCCCTCTACATATTTCATTTGATTTGTTATATCGTCCCATACATAAATATATATGGTTTAGGGGTGGGGATCTCGACCGTTTCCAAGTTCTCAAATAGGAGGGGTGGGGTGATCCCCAGGGACTCCCTCTACATATTTCATTTGATTTGTTATATGTCCCATACATAAATATATATGGTTTAGGGGTGGGGATCTCGACCGTTTCCAAGTTCTCAAATAGGAGGGGTGGGGTGATCCCCAGGGACTCCCTCTACATATTTCATTTGATTTGTTATATTGTCCCATACATAAATATATATGGTTTAGGGGTGGGGATCTCGACCGTTTTCAAGTTCTCAAATAGGAGGGGTGGGGTGATCCCCAGGGACTCCCTCTACATATTTCATTTGATTTGTTATATTGTCCACTACATGAAGATATATGGTTTAGGGATAGGGATCTCGACAGTTACCAAGTTATCAAACAGGAGGGATGGGGTGATCCCCAGGGACTCCCCCTATATTTCATTTGATTAATTATATGTTGTCCCATACATGAATAAATATGGTTTAGGGGTGGGGATCTCGACTGTTTCCAAGTTCTAAAACATGAGGGGTGGGATGACCCTGGGGACTTCCATTATATTTCATTTGATTATTGATTTAGTTTCATACATGAATGTATACGGTCCAGGGGTGAGGATCTCATCTGTTTTAAAGTTATCAAACAGGAGGAGGTAGAGTGGCCCAATGGACTCCACCTATATATAATAAGATTTGCTTACATTCAGGTATCATATATATAGTTGCACTATTTGTGCCTGTCCCAAGTCAGGAGCCTGTAATTCAGTGGTTGTCGTTTGTTTATGTGTAACATATTTGTTTCATAGTTATTTTTTTTATATAAATAAGGCTATTAGTTTTCTTGTTTGAATTGTTTCACATTGTCTTATTGGGGCCTTTTATAGCTGACTATGTGGTAATGGTATGGGCTTTGCTCATTGTTGAAGGCAGTACAATGACCTATAGTTGTTAATGTCTGTGTCATTTTGGTCTTTTGTGGACAGTTGTCTCATTGGCAATCACATCACATCTTTTTTTTTATATAAGAAACTTCCAGCTATTTAACTGACCCATCAAAATTGAGAAGAAGAAAATACCCCTTGAAATTGCAGATCATTGCAGTAATATGTTTAACTTTAAAAGCATCTAACATGCATTACCAACATTTATCACTGATAAAGAAAATTTATACTGTTACCAGAAACATATATATATATTGTTAGATAAACTGTTCCCAGCTGTCACATTGTATTGGATTTTGACATTAAAATTTGTGTACAAAATGTTTTCTGCTTTTTCTTTCTTTTACATATATCTTTTGGTTTTCAATTCTAGTGTTTATATTTATTTACCATGCATAGATGTATTTTGTCACCTGTCTGGATTTTTTTTTAAATGATAGCCTAACCCGGGATTACCATTATCCGCTTCCGGAATCGGATCCGATATTGTAATTGTCTTCCCCGGCAGCCATTTTATTTTCAATGTTGTTTTTGACGGATGAAGTGAGATACGATTTTACTCGGATTTACATATTATTTGTCGGCGATTTTCTGTATAAATCTAGCGGTTGAACAAATTGAACATCGCTGTCATGGATAGTAATGATGAAAATAAGTTTGAGATCGTTTATTAGAAAACTTTGGTAAAAATGTTTGGAAAGTTATTTTTTTATTTTCTTTCAAGGTCCGTCGGCGTAGATATATATATAGCTAGTAACCAAGTAGAAAGTCCGACTGCGAAAATGGAAGGTCGCAGACCTCGGACCACCGCTAATTTGAACCCCTGCGTCCAAATTGAAAAGATACGAAATTTCGTATTCTAATTCAAAATTGCCGCCAACAGCGTGACCAGTCGAACTTATTTTAATAGACTACTGACGTAGTTGACTACGTATTGATGACAAACAATATTCCTACGACTTTTGCAATTTGGGAAATCTAAACTACTTGTCTTTAGAGATTTTCGGCGATTAAATATTTCATACATTTGTTCTTTGACATCTTAGCCAAAAGCTCAGGGGATAATAAAATACATAAGGATTCCTAATGTGCTCTACTTCCAATGTGCAACTTCAAAACTTTTGGGAAAATCGACGATCATTTAAGGTTTTTTTGGTCATATTTTTTGTAATCCAGAATGAAAAGTATGAAAAAAATGTCCAATAAGTTATAAATAACATAATATCCAGCTAGATAATAACAATGGCACGTATTTCAGCATTTATTGGGTAGCACACAAATCCAGGGTGCTCGCATAAGGCAGCTTAACTGCCTAAAAAACCGAAATCGGGGTAACAAACTAAAACTGAGGGAAATGCATTAAATATAAGAGGAGAACAACGACACACCATTTAAATGTAACACACACAGAACCTAAATAATAATAAATAAATTAGCTTTATTTAGAGTCGGCAAGGTATACAAACATAGACAAACATAAGCTCTAATCATAAATGAGCTTTTAACCGACATGGAAACGGACTAAGCATTAGACAAAATCCTATGAGAATAACAATTATAACATCAAAACCAAATACATGAATTTGGGATAGATAAGTACCGTGACACGTCTTATAGTAATGTGAATTCACACTCAAAAATAAGAGAAAACAAACGACCCAATGGAAACACAGTGTTAAAATGTAACACACACAGAAACGAACTATAATATAACAATGGCCATATTCCTGACTTGGTATAGGACATTTTTAAAAGAAAAAATGGTGGGTTGAACCTGGTTTTGTAAACAGACCAAAACACAAAACCTCAACACTGAGCAATGAACTGTGCAAAATGAGGTCAAGGTAACATAAAACCTGCACGACTAACATATAGATCAAAAATATTTCCATACACATATATATAGTTGAACTATTGCATACAGTATAAGAACAAGAATGTTTCCGAAGTACACAGATGCCCCATCCGCACTATCATTTTCTATGTTGAGTGGACCGTGAAAATGGGATAAAATCTCTAATTTGACATTAAAATTAGAAAGATCATATCATAGGGAACATGTTTACTAAGTTTAAAGTTGATTGGACTTCAACTTCATCAAAAACTACCTCGACCAAATTTTTTTAACCTGAAGCGGGACAGACGAACGGACGCACAGACCAGAAAACATAATGCCCATAAATGGGCAAAAACACAAAAACTTAACTATAACCACTGAACCATGAAAATGAGGTCAAGGTCAGACGACACCTGCCAGTTGGACATGTACACTTACAGTCCTTCCATACACCGAATATACTAGACTTAACCTTGTTCACTGATCCATGAAATGTGGTCAAGGTCAAGTGAAAACTGTCTGACGGGCATGAGGACCTTGCAAGGTATGCACATACCAAATATAGTGATCCTATTACTTATAATAAGAGAGAATTTAACATTACAAAAATATCTTAACTCTTTTTTCAAGTAGTCACTGAACCATTAAATTGAGGTCAAGGACATGGTACATGTGACTGACAGAAACTTCGTAACTTGAGGCATCCATATACAAAGTATATAGCATCCAGGTCTTCCACCTTCTAAAATATAACTCTTTTTAGCTATCATCTCCCCCGGATCACTATCCCTATGTCAAGTTTTCTGTAACAAAAGTTGCAGGCTTGACAAAAACCCAAATTAACATTGAGCAATTAATCGTAAAAAAATAGGTCAGGGTCAATAAACCATGGCAGACAGGCATCATAAAATATTTTCATACACCAAATATAGTTGAGCTATTGCATACAGTATTATATAAAAATACCAAAAATACACCAAATATAGTTGTGCTATTGCATACAGCATAACAAAAATACCAAAACACAAAAACTAAATTTTTACCACTGAACCATGAAAATAAGGTCAAGGTCAGATGACAACTGCCAGAAGAACATGTATACCTTACAATCATTCTATACATTAAATATAGTAGACCTAATGCTTTTAGTATTTAAGATTTGGACTTGACCACCAAAACTTAACCTTGTTCACTGATCCATGAAATGAGGTCCAGGTCAGGTGAAAACTGTCTGACAGGCCAGAGGACCTTTTAATGTACATGTATACCAGCAGGTGGAAACTGTCTGACAGGCCAGAGGACCTTTTAATGTACATGTATACCAGCAGGTGGAAACTGTCTGACAGGCCAGAGGACCTATTAATGTACATGTATACCAGCAGGTGGAAACTGTCTGACAGGCCAGAGGACCTTTTAATGTACATGTATACCAGCAGGTGGAAACTGTCTGACAGGCCAGAGGACCTTTTAATGTACATGTATACCAGCAGGTGGAAACTGTCTGACAGGCCAGAGGACCTTTTAATGTACATGTATACCAGCACTGTCCAGCAGGTGAAAAAAAATGAGCTTCTGCTGAGTGATGATACCCCCACCCAAATATTTTGGTAAACAGGAAGCTGTTGAGTGATGAATCTAAAAACACAACACACGATAAAGCTGACTTAAATAAACCCTGAAACCAAATTTCAGAAATCCCTGTATTGTTGTTTCTAAGAAAAATGTTACAAATATTTTCAACTTAGCTATCATGTGTAAAATGATGCAAGTGTTGGATAAACAGGAAGTTGTTAAGTGATGAATCTGAAAACACCTCAGTGTATAAGTGCTCTGATTTAAGTAAACCCTGTACCAAACTTCAGAAATTCTTGTGATGTAGTTTCTGAGAAAGATGTGACGAAAACATTCGTGGGACAGATGGATGGACTGAAGGATGGACAGACAGAGGTAAAACAGTATACCCCCACTTTTAAAAGCAGGGGTATAATTAATAAACTTATCCTATTACTCATATATAGTGAAAGAGAAATCATGATAACTAAAAACCTTATCTTTTGTTTTCAAGTAGTCACTGTACCATGAAAATGAGGTCAAGGACAATAGACATATGACAGATGGAAACTTCATAAGATAAGGCATATATATACAAAGTATGAAGGATCCAAGGTCTTCTACCATCTGAAATATTAAGCTTATAAGAAATTAATTAATGATGATGCTGACATTGGATCACTATCCCTATTTCTTCAACTGAAGTCGCAGGCTCAACAAAAAATAAACATTGCATTGTATGAATCATCGGTTGTAGTAGATTCAACTACAATTATGGACAAAGGAAAATAACTCCTATTTTAGGAAGTACAGATGGACTGACATACAGACCCACAATGGTAAAACTTATGCCAGTGGAATAAAAACACTGAAGAACAACTTACATACCACATGTTTGAAAATAATGTACAATTCCGAACTGTTAAGCTAGGTATTACCAATGTTATTTCAACTGATCGGGCGGAGATTACGTTTTAATTTGCATAAGGACAGTCTACTTGAAGATGTGTGTGATTAGGATGATTGCTGTTATAATTATTACTGATTTCTAATCACCTATCAGTGCCATCAAAGGAATTAACAAAAGAATAACTGGACACTTCATTGATGAGTTTATCCTAAAACACCTATCTATAGATGGACTGGTTTATTATGAGCGAACCGGTTAAACTCCGCCCAGTCAAGTGAAATAAATCGAGTAATATATACTTCTTTAATGGAGGAAAACAAAATCCATGAGCCTAAAAACTGAACTGCTTTGAGTGGAGATATGTCTTATTCCCAAAAAGCAGTAAAAGAATATTAACTTTTAAAACATGAAAAAAAGAAATGAAAGGTCAGGATAATTTTAATGCAATATTATATAATAACAATGAAATAAATATATTGAATTAAAATATAACAAAGAAAATAATGCTTATATTAGATGGAAAATAGACAATAGATCTATTTACAGAAAGAATTTATATGAAAAACTTATGTAAAATCAGTCAAGTTGTGTGTGATCGATATAAAAAATGCAAAGGAGAATTAAAGAATATTTTGCAGCTTATTTCAAGTAGAAAATATTGAAAGGGGATAGGAGTCCTAAGCTTTTTGCCATTTTTAGGGCTAAGAATAAGCACAAAATACACAGTAACATCTGTATCATTTATGTGAAGTTTTGTTCTTGAAAATAATATCTACTGTAAGCTATTTTGTATTGAATTTTTTAAAGAATTTTATCCTGTTTTAGCAGAAAATTAATCATATTTGAAGAAGTTTTGTCTATCACAGGGTTCTATCTCTGATGAATTCACAAGTCTGTGACTTCTGATAATCTAGTAAACCTCATTGACTACAACACAATCGTGATTGCAAGAATTGAAATTAAATGTTAATAAAACTTTTCTGTTATTTTGCTTTGTTTGGTCATCAGAATTTTTGGTCTTGCCCTTGCCAAAACTTTACACATTACCTATGCCATGGCAAACATTGTATTCATATCATAAAAGTCCTTCTTTCCTTGTGACGATCAGAATTCTTTGACCTTCTCAAATCCTATAAATTAGTATTTTATAACTAGTTGTATTTCTGAATCAACATGATATATTTGATATTACAAAGCTACAAGAAAGCAGTGAACTTTGGTGGATCGTTGTCTTATTGGAATTCATACCACATCCCCTTATTTTAAAGTAAGGCTACAAATAAAGAATTTACTGAATGATTTTGTTAAGCATTTAACAACATTGAAACTTCAACAGTGAAAGTATCCACATACAACAGATACACTGATTTCAAAAGTATTTAACCAGTCATCTTTATGACAGGGCATGGTTTTTTTTCTCTAGATTTTTTTTCTACATTGATAGAAAAGAAACATTTTTTCAATACCATAAAAGAACAGTGATATTTTTTGGAAACTCTATGTTGAATTTATTTCTTTTCACTTCCCTGTTGAAACAAATTAATGTTATTTTGTTATCCAATAAATTAAAAAACCAACAAATTATCTAAAAACAAGAGGCTGTCAGAACGACAGCAAACCGGATTTATTAACATTTATTTGTGTCCTGGCAATATCACAAGAACCATTACTGATGAATGGTGAAAGTGAAAATCGTCAATATCAAATTTGACCTCCATTTTGTCATCAGTATCAACATATTAAAATTTGAAAAGCTTAGATTGAATGGTTCATGAGTAAATGCAACAACGTGAATGGAAACACCATTTTACGATCTTTCAAGAACTATAACTCCTGAACGGTAAAAGTCAAAATCGTTCTTGACCTCTATTTTGTCATCAGTAACAACATATTAAAATTTCAAAAGCTTTGGTTGAATGGTTCATGAGAAAATGCACGGACACGACGGGAAACACCATTTTTCAATCTTTCAAGAACCATAACTCCTGAACGGTAAAAGTCAAAATCGTCATTATTGAACTTGACCTCCATTTTGTCATCAGTAACAGCATATTAAAATTTCGGAAGCTTTGGTAGAACAGTTCATGCATAAATGCATGGACACGACTGGAAACTCCATTTTTCAATCTTTCAAGAACCATAACTCCTGAACGGTAAAAGTCAAATTCGTCATTATTGAACTTGACCTCCATTCTGTCATTAGTAACAACATATTAAAATTTGGGAAGCTTTAGTAGAACAGTTCATGCGTAAATGCACGGACAACTCCATTTTTCAATCTTTCAAGAACCATAACTCATGAACGGTAAAAGTCAAAATCGCCATTATTGAACTTGACCTTCGTATAGTTGTCAGTAATAACATATTAAAATTTTAAAAGCTTTGGTTGAACGGTTCATGAGTTAATGCACGGACAACATTTGATTGCCGCCCGCCCGCCCGCCCGGCCGCCCGCCCGCCCGCCGTACATCCCCAAATCAATAACCGAAATTTTTGTCACAAAAATTCGGTTAATAAAACCATGCCCTATCCAATAAAGATGAATGGTTGGTGCCTACTGCCTTATACAAATATTGCTTGAAACTTTTTTGACAAAAACAGACAGTTCAACAAAGTAAACCGCCTTGCAGTCTTGATATTTAATAATAATCTCTCAATCACAGTTACTGTTCAGTCAATCACAAAACATAATATGATATTAAAACAAGCATACACAAGAATAAATAAAACTTAACAAATAATAGCATAAAATTTAACCTAGCAGATCATCAAGGTCACTTTGACCTAATTTTTTAGTAGGTTGTGTTTGTGTAAATTGCTGTGATCCCATTGGCTGTAAACCAAATGAATTTTGACCATTCATTGAATTGATTGGTTGATTATTAAACATTGCAGCTCCTCCCATATTATGTCCAGTATATCCCACAGTTCCTGTTTGCATGTTTGGCATTCCAGGAGATTGAAACTGCCCATAAGTATTTGAACTAGTATTAAAATTACCACCATATGCATTTAAATTTCCACCCATCATTGAATTCTGAGGATTATAATTCATATTGTTTGGATTAATTTGTCTGGCGGGTGATGACATTTGGTTAATTGTAGGTTTCGGTTGTCCTGATGTTGGCAGTAAACTGTCAAATGCTGAAAGATCCATTTTTTGTGTTGTCTGTTGACCTTGGCCTCCAAACTGTCCACCACTTCCACGACCTTGACCTCCTGGAGGAGTCATATTACCCATCACTCCACCAGCTGTATAATTTGGCCTATTACCACTTTGTCCCGCTACACTATAATTTGAAGTCACTAAACCAGTTGCATTATAATTAGATGGACTTTGACCCATTTGTTGATAATTTGAAACAGGTTTAGGAGATGTTTGCATTCCCCTTAAGTTAGCATTCATTAATGATGATGTTAGATCTTTAACTTGATTGGTCTGTTTAGTCGTCTGCTGTTTACTTTGGGCAGGTTTATCTGTTGTCATGGTAAGTGGTGTTTGTGCCTTAAAGTTTCTTTGTTGTTCTTGTTCTTTGGCCAATCTTTGCTTTTCTTCCATTGTAAGTACCTGTAAATTATATTTGCGTTCAATTACAAATGTTATTTGTCAATAAATATTCGGCGCAAGTTGTACAAATAAACTGTTGACACAAAGTTTGTCTCATCTGTGTAAAATGTAGATTATGAAAAGGTTCCAATTTGAATGGAATAAGGAGGCCTAGGCAGAGCCTTATTATTTGCATGGAAATGAGATGTACCAATTAAAATACAAGCACCTACCAAAATTATTTACTGGCCTTAAGTGGATCCCTTTAAGTAACCTAATCAATTCAAAAAAAAAATCTGCTGCCAAAGCAGAGATAAAACACAGATAGCCTTGGTCTTGCTTAAACAACTTCACAAACTTAATGAAATAAGGAGCAATGTTTAAGCACCTTGAGGTGTAACAAGAAAAGAAGATAAAACATCCCTAACTAAAAAAAAAGGAAAATACACCATTGGGTACATGAGTGAATAGATAAATAATGAAAAAAATCCAGGATTTATTGAAGCATATAAACAAAGTCTATTGTAAAAAGTTCAATCTTAGCTGGTTTATTTATCTAGGTAGTTTTACTTTTTGCTAATTGTTTTCTTAAGGGCATACGATACAGTTACAGTGAAGGTAATGACGTTGCTAACGTAAAATGTTATTTTCGCGACGTCAAACTCTGACATATCGGGAACAGACGCATTTTTCGACTGATTTTTATCATTCAAACTGATTTAATTTGAAAACGAGTGCATGGACCTCTATTTTTTTAACAGCAATTTGTTTCATTTTGCAAGGAGATTATGTGACAAGGAGATTATGTGACCCAAATTTTATAAAACTGTAAATAGCGCAATTTTTTTAATTTTGATAAACATGCAGCAAAAAATGACGTTTTTTCCTCTATTATTGAACATTTGATAAATACAGAGTTTTTTCGGAATAAAAATTGCATAATTTTTAATGATACTTATAAAATGCAGAAATTACCGATTATTTAACAAAAACCATTTTGTGTTTATCTTTTAAAACAAAAAAGTTATGTCTTTCTTTCGAAAAAGAAAATACGGACACAAATCTGAATTTTGAGCAAATATACAAAATTTCGACCTTATTTTACTCAAAAAGTAGCTCATGAAGGTATATTTTTTATTACATATTTGATTTAATCAGGTAAAAAATAGCCTATATGCAAATTTTCATCAACTTGTAAATACAGGTTCAAAACTGTATCGTATGCCCTTAATATGTTATTTCTCTTTTTTTCTTCACATATTTTAGTAAATCTTTATCATATGTGCATATATTGTTTACTACAACTTCAGTTCACTATTACAACACATGTAGAACTTTTATTTTGATATTTTTCTGTTGTTTCCTTTAAAATAAACCATTTGTTACAAACTTTGATCTTGTAAAGAACACTACTATTTTGATGAAACATGTGAATATACGAATATATAGTAAAATCATTTTTATATTTTTTACAAGCTGAGTTTGAACCAGTTTTATATTTCTTGAGTTTTTAATGATAAATAGATAGCAAAAGACATTTAATATTCTAAAACAAAGGGAACAACTTTGTTCTTCATGCAATATGTGCTGTTTACAAAATTAACATTCAGTTACTTAAACCAGCATACAGCATCCAACTGTGTATTGCTATATTATAGAATCAAATTTTATTTGCAGAAAATATTCATGTCTAAGCATAACATTAGTATATATAGATATTTGGTACCAATCTTTACAAATAACCTTGTAAGACACATCAAGATGAGGTTTGCCTTAGAACCCATATACACAAAGCTTGGTTGAACAGATAAGGCAATATGGGTGAACTGAGTATAATTAAGTATGCAAAATACCAGTGTAAATATCATAGTTGAGAAAAAAGATCTATATGAAATACATTTCAATGGAGATTCAATCATGAATCACTTTGTTACTTGCATAAATTGAGATCTTGCACATTAAGGTAATATTCTGATGACCCTGTGTTATGATTATTCATAATGAATATTGTATCCTATAAGATAGAGCTTTATAAAGGCATTAGTTTTCTTCAAGGTTCCCTTCAACTTCTTGTTCAGGTATGTATCTCTTAGCTTTTCAACCATTTCACCAGTAGAACTCACTTATTCTTAGAAGTTAAAAAAACATAAATGAATTTAAAACAAGTGTGCCTTGATATGAATGGGCCTTTTAAAATCTCTTTTTTCCCTGTGATATTCACATGCTTGAGGTCATCTGTAACAACATTGATCAATCATAAATTAAAAATAAAATTCAAGCACTTCAAAATAAATTAAAATGCATATAGTTATGGCCATCCCCAAAGTAGTCTTCCATTTTTCTAGATCTAATGATTTGATGACAAAAGTCATGACATGGGGTCATCAGAATATGACTTTGAAGCAGGTATTTTAAGATCTTTGTTAATTAGTCTTGTGGACAAGTAACAAAGAATTAAAACAGTAAACAAAATGTAACAAGAAAGCAGCATAAATGAATACTGAAAAACAAAACAATAACATTTCACCGAACTTTTATAACAAAAACTATCTCACCCTGCTCCTAATAAATCGGTCCTGATCCTATGATAAAACAACAGAGGGGAAATTAAAAAAAGTCAAGGTGTCAAAGTCTTTCTTTTCCCATTATTTATTGTTTCTATATTACTTCCTCAACTAATAAAGATACACAATTTTTAACCTGGTTAGAATGAATACACCTTATGCACGCCTTATTCTGGATACACATGAAATATATGCTAATAGGCATTTAGTCAACAGCAATAAATAAATTAATCTATGCAAGTTTTATAAGTGGAGCTCTACAGATTATATCTAAAGAGTGAATGCTGAAAACATTTTCTACTATTTTTAAAATTCCAAACCTTAGCTGACTGTGGTGATGAAGAAGATGGTGGTTTTGGTGAGTTAGATCTACTATCCACCGGTGAGGCTGTAGAAGAGTTGTCTCCTCCTCCTCCAGCTTTGGTGTTCATTAATCCACTCATACCAAATCCACTCAGGAATTTATCCATCTGAAAAGTAAACATTTCATGTCAGAGTAAATCCTACAACTTCAGAGTTACCAGTAACTCATTTAAAACATTCATTATCTCTTTAGTTATTGACAGAAGCTAAAGGAAAAACTGGCAACCAGAAATTGCAACTATGTGTGTACAATACATATTCTAATGCAACAACATTTGCAACGTTCATTTTGATTGGATAACGTCACTTATTTACATGGCATCAATTGACAATTGATGCTATCGGAGGTACGCGCAAGCGCAGACCGCATATGACAGATTTTAAATACATGTTTTAATGTTGTTTTCTGACAGTTTCATTAGAATGGAGATAACAATATTGTATTTTAAGCTCCGACGGCATCAATTGTGGATTTGATGGTCGCAAATACTCGTTTACTGTCTCCGCTAACGCATCGCCAGTAAACTGAATTTGCGACCATCAAATCCCCAATTGATGCCGTCGGAGCTTACAATACAATACAGTTATCTCCTAACTGTTTATCAGGTTGTCTGTGTATTGATATTGTAAAATATCAGCTGCAAGTCACAATAGTCAGATTTTTGTTGAGTGAGCCCAGCGAACGAGATCAAAAAGCCTTTATATTGTGTTGAGCAGCTGATATTTTGAAATATCAATATGCCTATAACCTGATAATCAATTTATCTGGCTGTATTTGTGTCTTTTGAAAGTGTTTTCTTTGTTTTGAAAGCAAACGGGAAGATGGCTTGATAAGTTTGGGTTCAAATATTTTGACATTGCTGATATGTCTGGTAATTAAGGCTGGGTTAACATACATGACGTCACAAAGCAGTGAAATGCAAGTTTATTAAAAGCTGAGTAGAAAGATATAGACAGTGGGAGGACCCATTAAGTATGTTATATACTAGCGTAAGCCTTGCATTTATCCTTCTACTGGCAGTAAACGTCAATGACAGGAAAAACATATAAAAGATGGTGTTAAATACCACAAAACAAATGTGAATTGGAGAAATATAATAGATTGTATTATTGTCAAATAACATTTTGTATGAAATTTTTTCAGTTAACATTTGTATAACCTCTTATATAATTTCATCACAAGTTTTGTAGGGGTTCATGTTGCTGAGTCTTTAGTTTTCTACGTTGTATTTTGTGTACTATTATTTGTCTGTTGGTCTTTTTAGTTTTTTAGACATCATTGTTAAGTCTATCTTTTGACTAATGAGTGTGAATGTCCCTCTGGTATTCTTTTGACTAATGAGTGTGAATGTCCCTCTGGTATCTTTTGACAAATGAGTGTGAATGTCCCTCTGGTATCTTTTGACAAATGAGTGTGAATGTCCCTCTGGTATCTTTTGACTAATGAGTGTGAATGTCCCTCTGGTATCTTTTGACTAATGAGTGTGAATGTCCCTCTGGTATCTTTTGACTAATGAGTGTGAATGTCCCTCTGGTATCTTTTGACTAATGAGTGTGAATGTCCCTCTGGTATCTTTTGACAAATGAGTGTGAATGTCCCTCTGGTATCTTTTGACTAATGAGTGTGAATGTCCCTCTGGTATCTTTTGACTAATGAGTGTGGATGTCCCTCTGGTATCTTTTGACTAATGAGTGTGGATGTCCCTCTGGTATCTTTTGACTAATGAGTGTGAATGTCCCTCTGGTATCTTTTGACTAATGAGTGTGAATGTCCCTCTGGTATCTTTTGACTAATGAGTGTGAATGTCCCTCTGGTATCTTTTGACTAATGAGTGTGAATGTCCCTCTGGTATCTTTTGACTAATGAGTGTGAATGTCCCTCTGGTATCTTTTGACTAATGAGTGTGAATGTCCCTCTGGTATCTTTTGACAAATGAGTGTGAATGTCCCTCTGGTATCTTTTGACAAATGAGTGTGAATGTCCCTCTGGTATCTTTTGACTAATGAGTGTGAATGTCCCTCTGGTATCTTTTGACAAATGAGTGTGAATGTCCCTCTGGTATCTTTTGACAAATGAGTGTGAATGTCCCTCTGGTATCTTTTGACTAATGAGTGTGAATGTCCCTCTGGTATCTTTTGACTAATGAGTGTGGATGTCCCTCTGGTATCTTTTGACTAATGAGTGTGAATGTCCCTCTGGTATCTTTCACTTCCTTTTTTTCAAGTGAGACAAATTTTGCAGGATATTATCACCAAACATTGCACATTTCATGAGACAATATATATAAAGGGTTTTACTACTTTTAAGAAACTAGTAAGTAGTCCATGGAAAGGACAAACATTATAGTTACCATAGATTGAGGTCCTTGTCCTACATTACCAACCAGTTGTTGTTGTTCTTTACCAGTCAGCTGTGTGATTTCTACAGTACTGAAACAATAATAGTAATGATTATTTACATCTTAGCTTCTGTTATTTGGATAATTTTTTATTGGACTATATGCATGGATCAGTATATGTTGGTGAAAGCAATTGATTAATATACTTCACTTTTTAACCCTTTTCAACATATTTGTTAACAACCAAATATGAACACAGTTTTTATTTCCATGCCTATAATTTAACAAGTTTGTCAATGGAGAGAAACATGAACTTCATTTATGTCTTATATTTTACCCACTAATGCATGGCTGAGACACCAAAAACAAGCTTAATTGTCGAATAAGTATTTTACATCCCAGTTTATTTAAGATGGATTACCATAAGAGCTCTTTTTAATGCAACATGATTTGTAACATTGTTTGCACAATGTCACAAATTTTCACTCCATCAATTTAGGTTCTTAGATGCAGATCAAGGATTTTGAAACAAACAGGGGCCTGTCAAGAAAACATTTGGACTTGTTATAACTGTATGTATTAACCACATATGTATCTCTATGGGAATAATGATTGTGTAAGCCCATACATTATGTGATTAATGCATATGTAGTTTAACCGTGTCAAATATCCATTCTAATATGACGTTCTTCTTAAGCTTTGGGTACAAATTAAAATAGAACATGGGCTGCACGTGATTGACGTCACAATTGAAATTGCAACGTCAGATGAATTTTGATCAAGGCCAGAGATCAAAATGGACATTTTTGGTGGTGCTGCTCACTCGGAAATTAAATAAAAACATTCTTAAAGTAAGTTTAAATGTTTCTGTTCTTTTTTATTGATAAACCGCTGATTTTCTATAACGTTTTTGGTTCACGAAATCAAAATGGCGACATTCTGAACGTCTACTATAGGTCCGCTTCGAAGTGAAAAAGTTCAAATATTCCTATTAGAATCAAAATAATTCTATCCTGCCATGCTCTATGCTCAATTTAACATGGGTAGGCATTATATTTGTAAACATTTAATACCTCGCTAACGCTCGGTATTAAGATATTATCAAATATAATGCCTACCCATGTTAAAATGAGCATAGAGCATGGCAGGATAGATTTATTTCTTAATTTACTGCCTCCACTGATTTTTAAATGTATGACTTAGCAATGGTTTATTACTGTTGTATTTTTTATTTGAGTCTCAAATATCCATTTACTGCCTCCACTGATTTTTAAATGTATGAATTAGCAATGGTTTATTACTGTTGTATTTTTTATTTGACTGTCTCAAATAACCATTTACTGTCTCCACCAACACATTGCAAAAAAACTCTATTTGCAACCATCAAATCACAAAGTGATGCCAACGAATTCATAAATATAATATTGTGATATCCTAAATCATGATACAGTGGATTCATTATTATTCGTTGGTACAGTAACATTAACGGTACCAATTTTCCTGCACCAGATGTGCATTTCGACAAAATATGTCTCTTCAGTGATGCTTGTGGCCAAAATATTTGAAATCCAAAGCTAAAATAAAAGATGAAGAGCTATAATCCAAAAGTTCCAAAAAGTATAGCCAAATCCGTGAAAGGAATCAGAGCTTTGCATGAGGGAGATACATTCCTTAATTTATAATAATTTCTACATTTTGTATCAGCAAATTTTAATAACACAAAAAATCTGTAATTTTTATGCCAGTACCGAAGTACTGGCTACTGGGCTGGTGATACCTTTGGGGACTAACAGTCCACCAGTAGAGGCACACACACATGTGAACTATGAATTCAAATATTCAACGAATAACATATTTTCAAAAGGCTTTGTATAGATTGGCAAAACCATGAAATCAAATTGCCATGATTATGCAATTTTCAGTAATCCAATCCACAAAAATTGATACCCACCAAAAAAAATAAATAAAACCACAGTGTAAAATGAAATGAATTTCCCAAAATATTTATTGCAACATGGTTATGATACTAATAATTTTGTGACAGAACCATATACCCTGTCACATTGCACATTAGAAAATATTTTGCTCCAAAACAATAGATCTAAAATACAAGACTTATTCTTCACTTCACAACTTTTAAACTACATTGTATTTAAAATATATTAGCTTGTGACAAAGCATAAAAAAGTTGTTAGTGTAAGTAAAAGTGAATGTTTTAATAAAAAAAAATGTAATACATATAATACAGTAGTCTTTTGACCAAATAATTAGTGGACCTCTCAATTGCAGTTAAGATTTGTCAGCAAGAATTTAATCAGCTTTGTAAGTTATTTCTTTAAACATGTTTTGGACCTTGTAATGTTTCTTACATGTACCTCAGAAACTAGAACTTTCCATTCTATTTTAATACATAAAGGGTTCAATTTCCTATATTTTTTTTCCATTTTACTGCCTGGCTTACAAAAACTGTAATATGGATGGAACTGGATAGTTGCATTCACTCTTACATGTACTTGCCAATTAAATTAAGAAGTCGATGTACAATTCTGGTTATTAATAAATATCTATTATAGTTAGGCGTGAAGAAAAAAGTTGTATGAACCACAGGTACTTGTAGATACATATAAGTCAACCATAAAAAATCTCAAATACTGTTTATCACTCAGGGGCACCCAAAAGGGTACCCTGTCTACAAGTACCTGTGGTATGCACCAAAAGTGAGCTATAAACACAAAGCATTTACAGATAGGACTATCTACCCTCTAACAGATTACCTTTTCATACTCTGTAGTATTTGTTCTTCATTTTCACTAAACAAGATATAAGTAACACAGATAGTTTCTGGAGTGCAAGTTAGTGAAAGTAGTGCACAATTTAGACTATTTGAAAAGCTTCTGTTAATTGATTTTTGTGTAAATAATTCAGGAAATCCATAATTTGTTACTAGGATATCCATAAATCATTAAGGACTCCTGAAATATTTCAGAGCCTCAATAAAAGAACAGAGTTTCCCCCAGTTTGTACATATTTGGTTTATCCAAGCTACAAGGGTAATCACTAAACAAAACACTTTTATGTTTGTTTGTTTTTTTAATTTTAAAGTATCTCAGAGAAAAGAAGGCTACAAAGCAAATGCAATGCAATTTTTGTTATAATTAAATTTACCAAGTGGCATAACTAGTTAAAAATATTAGATCAGCACCGATTTTCAAAGTGTTAATTATATTTTTTTTTTTTTTTAAACTATGATATAGTTTTCATAAAATTCTGGCAAGAATTGTACACATGAGCACTAATAACACAATTTCCATATTATCAATTTATCCAAGGGACATAACTCTGTTAAAAATAATTGTTCAGCATTAATTTCAAGTTTGTCAGGAACATTGATGATATAAACCTGCAATATTAATTTCATAAAACTCTGACCAGAAATGTACACAATGCAATTTTCCATATAATAAAATATTTCCTAGGGGCATAACTCTTTTAAAAATAATAGATGGGCACTGATTTTTGAACTTGTTAAAATCATCGATGATATAAACAAGTGTGCACTTACTGAAATGTCACCCTCTTTACTAATCATTGATTTTTTTGTTGATAGTCCTAAATATCACTATCCCTATGTTTAGGTTTCTGGGACAAAAGTCGCAGGCTCGACAAAAATATGGCCATAATTGTACACATTAGAGAGCTTATTATTCAATCATCAATATGATAAATATTTGTAATAATATGAAGTATAGTGAATACCTATGTTCTTTTTTCATTTGGTCCAACTGTTCAAGTTTACTTCTATGTTCTTGTTCAACTTTTGTCATCATTTCTTTAATTACACCAAAAAATGCATTAAACTGCAAAACATACATGTAAAGTTTTTATTATACAGTTTTTCTATGACAACAACTATATATGGTTTTATAGACTATATATTAAAAGGGTCATCAGATTGATTGATTGATTGTTGGTTGTTTGATGTCCAGTAGAGGGCCATCAGAGTACAACTGTATAATGTCAGATCAAAGTATTGGTGCCAATGACACAATAGTAACATGTTTGAATTTTCTTTGAATGTGGCAGCTTATGGTAATGCTGTTACCCTGTTGCTACTTTATGTTTTATATGAACAGATTAATTCAATCCCATCCAAAATCACAGAGGGGACACAGAAAAACACATTTTATGGTATCAAGGAACAGAATAATTAACAGAATATTGGACAGAATAGACAGAGATTTTTTTAATTTTCAATGTTTATGAAGCTTTATACCTATTCAATATAACCCTTACCTTATAATAGATGCAGAACTGTACCTCTTAGGTTTCTTACGATATTTTTTTACTATTTGCAGACCATTAACTGTCACAAAATGCATTTTTCACTATTTTAATTAATTAATAATATACATACCTGCGACAGATTTATATTATTATCTATACTAAGTGGTATCAGGAATGGCAAGACTTTAGAAGCCATTATGTCTTTTGTTATCCCCAACTTAGCATGAGTCATGGTCACCTGATAAATACCTGAATAACAGTATTTAATATGGTTAATAAACTTCTTAACAGTGTAAAATATCCTTTCTTAATAATTATAGCTGATATCTATTTGGTGGAAAACGTGTATCTTTTCTGTTGGTTAATTCAAAGCCCACATGGTTTTGTTCAAACTTTAATATTTTATGAATACCAGTTACTATTTTGCCCACCATCAATACATGACAACATTTTATGCATTAAATTCATGTTTTGAAAATTTCTCTTAATCAGTTTCTCTTAATTTTATAATGATTTATATTTACTGTTAAGGTAGCACAATACAAAGATTTTTCATCTCCAATCAGACATCTTTAAACTGATGTAATTCCTCTCATCCTTCTCTAAATTTTATAAATGAGGAACCAAATGAAAAAAAAAGGATTAATCTTTTAAATTCTAATAATTTCATTATGACATGATTATAACATAATTAATTGTTACGTAATTAGTTGATATATTGTGATGTCCACACTTGAATGAATTAAGCTTCGTTATTATTCATAGCATCTCAAAATATTTTATAAATTCTTGTACAACACAGCTTGACCTCCAAAACTGTGTCTCAGATTTTTCCTATTGTATTTCATTCTCTAATTAACCTCAAATGAAGTTTGCAACATCAATTCACAAGAGATCACTAAATTTGATTGGGTATAAAATTTGTTCTATTGATGTTTTTGGAAATCTGAGACACAGTTTTGGAGGTCAAGCTGTGTTGTACAAGAATCTATATTGTGATGCTATGAATAACAAAGAAGCTAAATTCATTCAAGTATGAATGTAAAGTTTATTTCAGAAGTTGTAAGTTTCAAGCTGTATTTATGCAAATAAATTAGCACATCTTTGAGAAAATAAATAAATTTGTTTGCTTTTGTCCACAATCCTCAAGTAAAACTGGTTTATCATATAACTCTGCTACAATTTTTGTTTATCTACATGGTGTCAAAGGGAGATAACTCATAATTAAAATAAATAGTTTTTTGTGTGTTTTTGTTAACTATCTTCAAGTAAAACTAGTTCTTCAGATACTTCTACTACATTCTTTTTATCAAAATAATGTCAGAGGGAGATAAATTATAATTTAGAATAAAAAGTTTACCCAATATACTCATTAAAACAGCTGGTTCTTTGGAAGGTACTTGAGGGAGGAATGGTAGTATATCGTCCAACACAGTCCATTTATCCATGTATTCTAACAGTTTACCTACACATAATAGACAATGAACTCTAATCTGTAATGAAAAGGATTGCCATCTGAATATGCATTAATATATCATACTATGTAACAGATAACATCATATAATAAATGCTGAACAAAGTATATAGAAAAATTCTATTCATTTGTAGAAAATAGAAAAAAAAGTTCGGCCACACTTTTTAAGAGATGAAGAATTTGTCCATGATACAGTAGCTAAATAATGATTGGTCATCTTTTATATGCAACAATATAAGACTTTTCACCAAAAATTTACAACACAGAGACAAGTTTGCAACTATTCTTTTCAAATGATTTTAAAACAAGTTAGTTAATTTCTATGTCATTTGTTTCTTATGGAGACTTGTCTCATTACCAATCATTCCAGATCTTCTTATTCTAATATCTGTTATTTATGTTTTACCAATATTCTTAAATCCGGAATCAAGCAGTTTTCCACAGAAATATAAATTATAACTTTTTAATTTAGATAGCTCTTCATAAAATTTGAACTGAATTCACAATGGTTTTATCAAAGTTATCATATAATTTGTTTACTGTAATAAACTGGCCAAAATGCAAATGTTAAAAATAAATCTTTTTGTATATATTGAGTCAAACTTATATGTATTGATATCATTATAATTTACCTTAAGTGTTGATGTTCCTAAACAGATCTTTTTAATCCTTGGCAATATGTGGGACTTCAGTGAAGAGAAGTCTATTAACTCAGCAAATGTTGGAATGATGTTTAAACAAATTTCCTGTAAAATAATGGTGATTTAGAATATTTCTCCATACTTCTGACATCATCTTAAATCAAAGCATAAATGCATAAAAGAGCATAAAACTGGTTATATTCCTATTACCTAGGGACAAGCTAAAAGTATTGTCATGTTTGTTCTTTATAAAAAAAGAATTTAACTGTTGCTTATTTGAAAACCCTGATAATTTATCACTATTATTTTATAATTTCAATATCGCTGATTTGGTGTTTAGTGAACAAATAATTCTTGTAAGTAATAGATTATTCTTTTGTTCCAATTTAATTTCAAATTGTAAGCTTTTGAAAACTCTTTGATATATTACAATGTCAGTGCCACTTTTGAAAAAGAATTTATGTGTCTTTTTATGTTATATTGTTACACAACTGTATCACATTAGGATGAAGACTGACACCTGTTAACATTTCAACCTGCTGCATTTTTATGCATCTATCTTCAGTCAGAAACCTGTTGTTCAATGGTTGTTGTTTGTTGGTTTGTTTCATAAGTGTTTCTCTGATTTTATATAGATTTTCATATTTGGTTTTTCACTAGTCATTTTGGGGTCCCTTTATAGCTTGCGATTCAGTGTGAGCCAAGGCACCATTTTTTAAGGTCGTTCTTCAGCCTTAAATTGCTTACTTTTTACACATTGTAAATTGGATGGAGAGTTGACTCATTGGCACTCATACCACATCTTCTTATATATATTCATTTCTAACAGTTTTCAAAGAGAGACAACTGTTATATCTCTCTTAATTTATAATTTTCTGATATAAATTTTTACTTAACAAACTTCTTTTCTTAAGAAAGATAAAACCCTATTACATAATACATACAGGATCAACAACAGTTAATAAAACATTGCCAAATAAGTACATTTAATAATTACAAATCTTTGCAATATTTTGTTAAACTAAGGGTTATCAAACTTTTATGAAGCTACCTGTAACTGTGGACTATTCTGGTCTAATGCCTGATATATCATTGGCAGAACATGATTTCTAATCTCTGATTGAGGAGTTTTCTTTAATAATAGATTCATATTTTGCATAAACAGGAGTAATATCTGCAAAATAGAGTTCAATTATGAATTAAGTACAAATATGCTTTAATAAAAAACATATTTATAATGAAACTTCTAGTAAAATAATTATATAAATTTAAAACATTTGTTTTGCAGTCCCAGATATGTTACTTTCAAGTTTGTGCTGTAATCATGTAAGAACAAAACCAATGTTCTATAATTGTTATTAAAAAGCTTTTAAATCTTGATGGTGCTGTGACAACCACTTCTGTTTTGAAAGGATTAATACTTATCACTTGCTTTTTCCATCTATCATTTAAGGTAGATAGGGTGTCTTCCTCCATTTTGGATTTTGAAATACTAGAAAACAAGGTCTAGATCTTTGATGAAATGTGCAAATTTTTATAGTAGTAGGTAATTCATGTGTAAGAATTTTCATTATAATATAGAAAATGCCATGTTTGATCATATTTATGATTGCATTTTACAACTAGAGGCTCTAAAGAGCCGGTGTTGCTCACCTTGGTCTATGTGTATATTAAAGGAAGCAGATGGATTCATGACAAAATCGTGTTTTGGTGATGGTGATGTGTTTGTACATCTTACTTTACTGAACATTCTTGCTGCTTAAAATTATCTCTATCTATAATGAACTTGGCCCAGTAGTTTCAGTGGAAAATGTAAATAAAAATTTACAAATTTTATGAAAATTGTTAAAAATTGACTATAAAGAACAATAACTCCTAAGGGGGTCAATTGACCATTTCGGTCATGTTGACTTATTTGTAAATCTTACTTTGCTGAACATTATTGTTGTTTACAGTTTATCTCTATCAATAATAATATTCAAGATAATGACCAAAAACAGCAAAATTTCCATAAAACTAACAATTCAGGGTCAGCAACCCAACAACGGGTTGTCCGATTCATCTAAAAATTTCAGAGCAGATAAATGTTGACCTGATAAACAATTTTACCCCATGTCAGATTTGCTCTAAATGCTTTGAATTTTGAGTTATAAGCCAAAAACTGCATTTTACCCCATGTTCTATTTTTAGCCATGGCGGCCATCTTGGTTGGATGGCCGGGTCACAGGACACATTTTTCAAACTACTATCCCAAAAGATGATTGTGGCCAAGTTTGGAATAATTTGGCCAAGTAGTTTCAGAGGAGAAGATTTTTGTAAAAGATTACTAAGATTTACGAAAAATGGTTAAAAATTGACTATAAAGGGCAATAATTCCTAAAGGGGTCAACTGACCATTTCAGTCATGTTGACTTATTTGTAAATCTTACTTTGCTGAACATTATTGCTGTTTATAGTTTATCTCTATCTATAATAATATTCAAGATAATAACCAAAAAGAGCAAAATTTCCTTAAAATTACTAATTCAGGGCCAGCAACCCAACAACGGGTTGTCCGATTCATCTGAAAATTTCAGGGCAGATAGATCTTGAACTGATAAACAATTTTACTGCATGTCAGATTTGCTCTAAATGCTTTGGGTTTTGAGTTATAAGCCAAAAACTGCATTTTACCCCATGTTCTATTTTTAGCCATGGCAGCCATCTTGGTTTGACGGCCGGGTCACCGGACACATTTTTCAAACTACTAACCAAAAAGATGATTGTGGCCAAGTTTGGATTAATTTGGCCCAGTAGTTTCAGAGGAGAAGATTTTTGTAAAATATTACCAAGATTTACGAAAAATGGTTAAAAATTGACTATAAAGGGCAATAACTCCTAAAGGGGTCAACTGACCATTTCAGTCATGTTGACTTATTTGTAAATCTTACTTTGCTGAACATTATTGCTGTTTACTGTTTATCTCTATCTATAATAATATTCAAGATAATAACCAAAAAGAGCAAAATTTCCTTAAAATTACTAATTCAGGGGTAGCAACCCAACAACAGGTTATCCGATTCATCTGAAAATTTCAGGGCAGATAGATCTTCACCTGTTTAACAATTCTACCCCATGTCAGATTTGCTCTAAATGCTTTGGGTTTTGAGTTATAAGCCAAAAACTGCATTTTACCCCATGTTCTATTTTTAGCCATGGCAGCCATCTTGGTTTGACGGCCGGGTCACCGGACACATTTTTCAAACTACTAACCAAAAAGATGATTGTGGCCAAGTTTGGATTAATTTGGCCCAGTAGTTTCAGAGGAGAAGATTTTTGTAAAATATTACTAAGATTTACGAAAAATGGTTAAAAATTGACTATAAAGGGCAATAACTCCTAAAGGGGTCAACTGACCATTTCAGTCATGTTGACTTATTTGTAAATCTTACTTTGCTGAACATTATTGCTGTTTACTGTTTATCTCTATCTATAATAATATTCAAGATAATAACCAAAAAGAGCAAAATTTCCTTAAAATTACTAATTCAGGGGCAGCAACCCAACAACGGGTTATCCGATTCATCTGAAAATTTCAGGGCAGATAGATCTTCACCTGTTTAACAATTCTTCCCCTGTCAGATTTGCTCTAAATGCTTTGGTTTTTGAGTTATAAGCCAAAAACTGCATTTTACCCCTATGTTCCATTTTTAGCCATGGCGGCAATCTTGGATGGTTGGCCGGGTCACCGGACACATTTTTTAAACTAGATACCCCAATGATGATTGTGGCCAAGTTTGGTTTAATTTGGCCCAGTAGTTTCAGAGGAGAAGATTTTTGTAAAAGTTAACGACGACGACGCCAGACGCCGGACTCCAAGTGATGAGAAAAGCTCACTTGGCCTTTTAGGCCAGGTGAGCTAAAAATAAGAATTCTTTTGTTTGATTCATTTTTTCCAACTGTCAAATAAGGGGAGGCAACTCAAATGCAAGGGCAGATAATTCAGATAGTGTTACTTTTACAATAGAATGTGTTAGGAATTTACCCATTTTTACAAGTAGCAAGAAAACGAGTCCGGTGACCCCATTTTTCTTTTTCTTATCTGAAAGCATAATATTGGAGTTATCTTCTCAAAATTTATCTCAAAATTCTATGGTGTGGTTTGCGTTTTATGGCGGAAAAATGGGTTTTCCATGCATAATCTATACAGAATCTTGACAATTTTGCACAACCTGTAGTGTGAAAATAAGTCCGGTGACCCATTATTTTTATTAATGTTTTTAAACAAGCAGGATATGAACTACATTTTGGCAAATTATTAAAAGATTCTATGGATTATAATTAGACACCCCATCTACCTTAACTGTTCTTTAGATTCAAATTTAAAAAAGTTGCATTTTATTTATTTTCAAAATGTTTAAAAGTTTACCGTTGCTTCTTAAAATGACAAGAACTATTGACTGAAGGACACTGCTACTTTAAAAGTTGGATTGGATAACATGGGATTAAGTTTGGGACAGTTTTTTGTGATATGGTTTATTTGGTAAATGGATCAATGTCTTTTTTGAGAAGTAGAGGATATTTGATAAATGGAAAAAAAAATCAGGAAGATGTCACAACTTTGTAGTTGTCAACAATGACCTTGAGATGTGTCAAAGCGACACGAATGGCCCGATCCCAAAAAGTTGAAAAACTTTCAATTTCAATAACACATGTGGACATAAACATGATGGTAGTCTCACATTGATATGTTCATAATTATAAATTAACTGTTAACAAAACTCAGCTCAAAATGTGGAGGCCTATAGAAAAAAAGTCTGTATAACTGTGATTTTTAACAATTTTCAAAGTTGTAAACCCTTAATTTTGGCAAAAATTAATGGAGAGGAACAAAACTTAAACTTGATCTGTACCTCATCATGATTAACTCACAAACCAAAAATCAGCCCAATATCTGAAGGCATTTAGAAAAAAACTCTGTATATCTGTGATTTTCAACAATTTATCAAAGTCCAAAGCCTGTAATTTAAGCAAAAATAATCAGAGCGAAAAACATATTAAACTTGATTTGTAACTCATCATGGTGAACTCACAAACCAAAAATCAGCCCAATATCTGAAGGTGTTTAGAAAAAAACTCTGTATAATGGTTTGTTGCGGAATGACGGAATTTCGGACTGATGGAATTTCGGAAAGACGGAATTTCAGAATTTTGGACAAGGGTAAAACTATATGGCACCGACAACTTTGTTGCGGGGCGATAAAAATGCAAATCAGTGGCAGGGTAATTTAAATATAAACAAACCTGTATTGGTTCCTTGATTTTAAACATAGGTTTAAGTTCTGGAAAGATAAACATCATGTATTCTTTTTCTGTCACTTGTTCTGCCATCAGTAATATGCTGGGTAAAACAAAAGGAATCATATCTGCATTCACACATTCTTTGGTTAAAGCTGGTAATATTCGCTGTAAATTTACTCTCTAAAGAAAATAACAAGATAAGTCTCGTTAGTTTGTTTAATTTTGAAATTCTTATAAAAAAAATAGTTGGTGACTAATTTCTATCAGTTAACAAGTACCCCTGTCCTCCTGTTAACATTAGAAATTTTTTTTGCCTTGTAAAAAATTTAGATGTTTTTTATGACATTTAGCCATATGAATTCTACATGAAAATAATACCCCATCACTAGATTCAAGAAAGTACTATTTTCATACATAAAAAACTTATAACAATTTATTAAAATCAACGAAAAAATGTGAGTTGATAAATGAAGGGGATAATTGAGAGTTCATGTCGTGAGAAAGTCTATCCTGGTATTAAGACAGTTCACCTGTGCTGTCCTAACATTTCTATCAATTTGAGATGTATTAATATGAAGTGTAAGTTTCTATGACATAAAAAGCAAGATAAAATGAAATTTTTACATTTAACTAAAGAAACATGACATTCTTTTAATTACATGTGGTTTTGAATTATTTAAAAAAAAAAGAGAAAACATGTTATTTGCTGACAAAAAAGGTAAACCACAATGTGTAACTTTGATTACATAATGTATTAGAGGTCAATGATACATGTAGTAAGGAAAACTACTATACTGGCTTTTTTCTACCTAAATTTCCTTTTCAATCATGTGTTTGAACCTACACTGTCTTTTATAATTTACTTTTAGTTTATTAGTGCTTTTAAAAGAGTTATTCCCAAAATTAAATGTGCACAATATTCTTAAAGTAGGGATGTTAATGAGGACTTGAGTATCGCTTGGTAGAATTAAGTCTTGAAAGTCTTGAATACAAAAAAGTTACTTGAATCTGTTTCTTCCTTATCATGTTTTTGTGTACTTTAAATGAAATTTGTTTTTATTGAGAATGTACCTCTGCTAATTATAATATTAATCCTAGACATTGCAAGCAATATTGCTTTGCTACTTTATTTGGTTGAAAAAGACAACATGCTGCAGTATAAAATTAACCTAAGTATCAGAAAGACCCATAATGCATTTGTATTGTGCAAAGGACAAGTTTCACATTTGATTTTGTACCCATTTACAACAAAAATCGCAACTAATAATAAGTACATGTACAATATTAAACAAAATAATACAAAAGCATTACACAAATGACAGACAAATACTTTATAAGTAAACTAATGTCACTTTTCCGGTTTAATTTTATGAAATGTGAGTTTTAAATAAAGTATTAACCTGAAACTTATGAATTTTTGCATTAAAAAAGAAATCACAATACCATTTTGAATTCTTAGTTATACCTTTGGCAGTTTTTCTATAATTTTAGGTAATCCCTTGAAGAAGTGTGATTTCTGCAGATTGTCTCTTTGGAACAATGTATCCATAAACTGTAATGTCATGGAACCAACATCCTCAAAATAGGGAATCTGAAAGTAATCCAATATATGTAACTAATTATCATGAAAATGATTTAAAGTTATACTACTACAATAAATTTTCACTCTCTAGCAAATCATCCATGTAATGTCATTTATAGCATAAAACTTATATAAATCAATTAAATGAAATACATAATTCTTTAGAGGCATAAATAATAAGTCATAAATAGTATATGTAATATAAATGTGTGAGTTCAGGGTTTAGGTGAAATTTTCCCTACAGAAATCAAGTTGTTTTCCAATCGTTACTTTATTTTAATATTGATTTACAGTATATGATTTTTTTTCATCAAAATTTTACAGTTTTAACATTTCCTTATACAGTGCACATAGACTAATGATTAGAGCTGTTAAAGTAAGTGCAGCTCTAGGTGAATAAGATGACAATATCAACGTGTAGTTCTTAAAACATACAGACTGCTTTCAAACTGAGATTTAGATATAGTGATTTATATTGATTTAGATGATAACACAATGTTGACTGCTGTACCCCTATTTTTTACCTTTTTACCTATTGTGTCTATTTGTTATGTTAACACATCGGTGGCAATATAATGGAATTTGATGCAACTGTCATACAAGTGAGAGGTTTAGCTAGCTATAAAACCAGGTTCAATCCACCATTTTCTACATTTGAAAATGCCTGTACCAAGTCAGGAATATGACAGTTCTTGTCCATTCCTTTTTGATGCGTTTTGTTATTTGATTTTGCCAAGTGATTATAGACTTTCCGAATTGATTTTCCACTGAGTTCAGTATTTTTGTGATTTTACTTTTTACTTTGTGTATAGTTGTGTATTTGTTTAATCTACATTAACTAGAGGTATAGAGGGAGGGTTGAGATCTCACAAAACATTTATAACCCTACCATATTTTTACCCCTGTCCCAAGTCTGGAGCCTTTGGCATTGTTAGTCTTGTATCATTTTAAATCTTAGTTCATTTATACGCTTTGGAGCATGACATAAGTTTTCACTGAACTTGTACACATTTTTGTTAAGGGGCCAGCTAAGGTCCACCTCCCAGCAAGGGATTTTCTCAGTGTGTTGATGACTCATTGGTGGCCTTCAGCTGCTTGATTTTTTACTCTTTGGTCAGGTTGTTGTCTCTTTGACACACTCCCCATTTCCATTCACAAATTTTTTTTGTATATATATTTATGCAATTGTGCTATCTATATGCAATAGTTCACTACCTTGGTCAGTTGGTCAGAATCTGGCCTGACAGATGGCTCTGTATTCAGTAATAATTTAACATACTCATGTAACTCTACAGGAACATTACCCAGCAATGATGACCTAAATTTTCTTAGCTAAATAAAAAACAACATATTATATTTTCAAATCTTTTGTCTAAGGAGAAAATTGTCTCAAAGCTTCGCAATTAATATCATCAAAGTTTTTGCACATTTATTTCACTCATCTTAGGCCAATTTGATTAATAATTGCTTTCAGTTTACCTTCAGTCAATCATAATTTTAAACATATTTAACTGTCGTTTGTTGATGTGGTTCATAAGTGTTTCTCGTTTCTCAGTTTTTGTAAAGATTGGACCGTTGGTTTTCCTGTTTGAAGGGTTTTACACTAGTAATTTTTGGGCCCTTGATAGCTTGCTGTTCATTGTGAGCCAAAGCTCTGAGCTGAAGACTGTACTTTGATCTATAATGGTTTACTTTTACAAATTGTGACTTGGATGCAGAGTTGTCTAATTGGCACTCATACCACATCTTCTTATATTTATTATATTATTTATAGTGATATTAATAAGTGAAATCTTTTAATTTGGAATGCGAAACAAAATTGTGATGTTCCATTGTTTATTTGTTAGTCAAACTGCAATGTATGGTATGGTATGTCTATTCCTAATTAAGTATGACAGATAACACACCTCTTCAGAATATTTCTTGAACATGGAGAGCTGATTGTTACATTCATACAGTGGTTTCCCATAGTTAAAGATAGCATGGATTAGTACTCCTATAGAAAACATATCTGATCCTCTACAACAGGTCATAGTTAGGGCAAACTCTGGGGCCAGGTAATCTAGGCAGGGCTGGATTATTGAGGGTAAATCTGGATCCCATTCTCTGTAGGGGAAGGTTGGCTCAGCATTGGCAAACTGCAAAGACAAATAATTATTAGAAATATTCTTTAAATTTGAAGATTACTAAAATCATGACAATCTATTTCTTTTTTTTTATATATATTAAACGAAATAAGTGTAAAGAGCACATGATCCATGTTCAGTTAACATCAAAATCTGCATCTATTTAAAACAAATATTGTACATAATTTTCAATTCCCTGGTTACTATTTAATGGTATATTCCCCTTTCTTTCAAGTGATGATGTAATGGTAAAGACTGAACAGAACCTTTTGTGAAAGTCTTTCTTATTCCAATTCACAACTACATGTATGTATAATAATGGTCATACATGAAACTGCAATATCTGAATTCCTGGAAAAATATAACATAAATATCACACAGAACGTTATATTTGTTGCTCGCATCTAAATGGTCAAATGTCATGAATGCCTACAATTGGTTATATCTGTTGTATTAGATCTTTAGTGTATAGTTATCTCAATGGCAACCCTACCACATCTCCTTATTTTCTTACATGTGACATACTTATGCAGTGATGTGACTCTTTAAAACTACCCTCTGACATTTTTCATATATATGTTTAATGAAAATCAATAGTAAGGAAAATAAATCACTATTAATAAATACATATAAGGTGTCCTTGGGACAGAGGCTTGGAGTGCAAAATGGTTAATTCTGCAATATTTCCATTTATAAAGGTACAGTGAGTGCACATAACTCAAGAACTTTGTAAGCAACGCCAACAAAATTAAAACTTTTGTATTTGGTGGTAATATGCATTGTGTATGAATTTCATAACATTTAGTTGAGGCAAACTAAAGTCAGAGAATGCAAAACAATTTTTGGGCTTGTGTACAGACATGGCAGCATGGAAATTATGCAGGTTTTACAAATTTCATCCTATCTATTTCCATGTTAATTTCTAAAGTGGAAAAGATTTGTGAAGAAAAATAAAATTCAATGTTACAAGCTTAAGTAATGGAAAAGAACGAACAATGATAACAAGCACCTGTTATTGTTTTTTTTATTATCATAAAATTGCCTTTAATATTTCAATCTGATCATTCCCGTCTAAACAAGAATGATAATCTATAACTTTATGTAGCTTTATATAGCTACTTACAGAGGGATCAGATTGTTGATTACTATTGGGAATACAACAATCAAATCCTGCTATCTTCCAGGAACCATTCTTGTTTATAATGATAGATTCTGGACATATATTACAATGAACCATCTTCACATCATTATGTAAAAAAGCCAGTCCTTCTGCAAGCTGTAAAATAAGAACGGCAATAAATTATGAAAGTCTTTTAGTTTGGTTCTTTTTACAATTAAAAAAACAAGGATAGAACTTATAATGGCCCTCCGTTATGGTAGGGGCATAAAAAAGGCTAATAGACAGTAATCCTTCCACTTTTTTTTAATAAACAAAAACCTTTTTTTTATGAGAATGATAAGTATTTTTCAAAGAAATAAATGTTGGATACTCAATGCAAAAATATCAACTTCTTGAAAGAAATTTATTTCTTTGTCTTTTTTCACCAATAACTTGAAAGTCTAAAATGTTTTAACTGCTAACTTATAAACAGGTTGAGTAAGAGAGTATATAGCCATTATTATTTAAAACAGATAAAAAGACTGTTTCTAACAGAATATAAAAGTCACAGATTTAAATACTACAAGGAACCATCTGTCATGGAGTGCAATATATTTTCAAGATAATAACCAGATGCTCCACAGGATGCAGCTTTATACAATCGCAGAGGTCTAACCCTGAACAGTTGGGGCAAGTATGGACACAACATTTAAGCTTGATACAGCTCTGAATTTCATTTTGGATTGTGATTAAATAGTTGACACAACATAGGTTTCTGACACCAAATGAATGTGGTCTAAGAACTTAAACTTAAAAATTTTAAATTGGACATTTACCTATAATGGTCCAATATCCAAAATCTAAATACATGGTTAGTATCAGCATATCACAGAACCCCAAGAATTCAATTTTTGATGAAATCAAATAATGTTCAATTATATAAAAGCATATCAAAGAATCCCAAGAATTCAATTTTTGTGAAATCCAACTAAGTTTAATTTAGTATGTAGACCAATTTGAAAACAGGACAAAAAATTAAGAATCTAATTACAGGGTTAGATTTGGCATATAACCCCAATAATTCATTTTATAATGAAATCAAACAAAGTTTGATTTTGGCCCCTTTTGGCCCCTCATTCCTAAACTGTTGGGACCAAAACTTTCAAAATCAATCCCAACCTTCCTTTTGTGGTCATAAACCTTGTGTTAAAATTTCATAGATTTATATTTACTTATACTAAAGTTATTGTGCAAAAAACCAAGTAAAATGCTTATTTGGGACCTTTTTTGGCCCCTAATTCCTAAACTGTTGGGACCAAAACTCCCAAAATCAATCACAACCTTCCTTTTATGGTCATAAACCTTGCGTTGAAATTTCATAGATTTCTATCTACTTATATTAAAGTTATAGTGCGAAAACCAAATGTCTTCGAAGGACGACGACGGCAACATCATACCAATATACGATCAAAAAATTTTGCGGTCGTATAAAAATATAAAACCTTATACACTAAGAACCATTCTTTCATATTTATATCAATTATCATACAATTTTTAATTAGTTTTTTTTTTTTAATTTCACTTAGGTACATTCTAAAAACCAAAATCTGTATAAAACAAATCCAAATCATTTTAACCTCCTTTCAAGGAAAAATTAGCTCACCTGAAGCAATCCATGTTTGATCTCCACTTCATACAATTTATAGTCTTTGAAGTCTGCAGGTAATGGAGTTGGCATGTTATCATGCTTATTCAAAACATTGGCTAAACAGGAGAACACTGGTTCTGTAGCAAAGGCTAAAGTTTCCCTGAAAGGGTCAAGCAGGAGTTTAAATAATAGATGGCAAAGTTGTTTAGACCTAATAAATTTGACCAAACAAACTACATAGATTTGCATTTTTAGAATTATACATTAACATGAATACAAACATTTCATCTATGACAATACATTCTATTATGGTTAAGGACTTTGTAGCAAACAGCATAAATTAGGTCATGTATATTGGTTAACAGAAACAAAATGTAACATTACATTGTTTGTAAAACAAATCTAAATAAAAACAAGTCTATGGAGAATGCCATTTTACCTTGATTCTTCTAATGGATGTAAAACTGACAATATTTTAGGATGTCTCAATCTTGTTAGTTGTGATATGCCTTTTTTAAGTGTCTCAACAATCAGTTCTTTGTCTCTTCGAGAATATTTCTCTAGCAATTTCTTTTCAAAAACAAAAACAGCAGCCTCCTGTTAACAAAAAAAGTTAATAAGTACCAGGAAAACTGAGGTCATATAAGTACCATTTTAGTCTTATTTTGTAAGAGTCGCCATTAATTTGCTTGTCTCTGAAACAAGTTTCCCTTTTGCTGAAGATATATCAATAACTCCCAATTTAAAAAGTATTTTGTGTCATGTTCTTTTAGTTATGCATGATTTTTTTATGCTTGAGATTCTCGGGATTTTGAAGCACATACAAGTATTTCGTTTACTGATAGAATTTGAGGACTATTCCAGCATTGATTATATTGAGAAGAAGGGAAAGGGGAAGATTATTTGACAAAGATAGCATTTACAATCATAGAAAATATTAACTAAGTTAAGTTTTATGCATGGCAGAATGATATGAAAAGTTCCTTCTAACTCCCTATTCATTTACATCTGTAATAGGTCTTACTTCGTGTACTTATAAGCACCAAGCAATAAAAAGCCTGAAAAATATTTATAATGATGATGATGAATTGTCTAGTTTCTTGTACTCTAAAGTTGTGACTGAACTTACCTGATATGTAAAAATGATACACACTAAGTTTTAATGTGCAGGCATCAGCATCATTTTCAAGGCAGATGCATCATACATACATGAATTTTGTGGTTAAATTATAAATTTGAAAAAAGGCATTACAAGCTTTGTAATTCTTTGTCAAATAGTTATTATTATTTTTTAATATTTGATAAGTAATCAGTAGAGTGTGTATTTAAAGTTTTCCTATTTTTTCATAAATAGTACAGTGCAGCTGTCTTGCTCATAGATGATATAGCTGAAGGCATATCATGAGAACATTTGAAAGAAACACTTTTCATAACAACAAACTTGATCAGTGTTAAATTAAATTTATTATTTATGAAGATATATACATATGCTAAATACAATAACATGTTAAGATGAAACTATTTCACATCTTCAAATTACAGTTTATTTGTTTGGGATTTAGAATAAATTTTTTTTGTGTTGGAATTTTTGTAAGAAGTACATCACAAATTAACTTCCAGTCATGTATTGCACGTTTTCTCACCTGTTTGGTAGTTTTCTTGATAGCATTATAAATTTTCCAAACAAGACCAGGACCTCCACTAGCTATATGATTTAACACATCAAAATCTTTAGACAAGGGGTTTCCTGGTAAAGCACTGGTCACAGCACTCCTTAGTTTATTAAACATATCCATTGTTAATTTCTTTTGTATGTTGAAATGAGGATCTTATACAGGTACTTCACTTAGTCCTAAAAATAAAATTATACACATACATGACATATATATATAAATGTACATGTCAAAGTTGTTGTAAATGTGTGAAGGCATTTTAAATCTTTCTTGTTTCTTCTAAAAGCCATTTTTTTTTAATTATATCAAAATGAAATATACATTTTTCAGTGAATATTACCTTTAAATGTACCCTACTTTGACCATCAAAAGTTTTTATTTTGACTTACTTTTAGCAAGAAACAATATGTTATTCATTCAACAGGCTTTTGTTTTAACTTGGAATTATTTTTAATGATTGGATTTGTATAATTTCTTGTGCTTGAAATTTTTAATAAATCCCATGGTTATTCTGATTTATATTTTTTTGAGCAGTTCATAACACTTTTGATACAATGTATTTTGTATAGTGTTGTGTGCGGCAAAGTTCATACTATTGAACATGTTGAAAATATGCTATCTTTTTTGTACTAGAAAGTTGTGTTGTGCCCCGCACAAAACATTATGATACAGAAGACCAGAAATTGTGCAAATTCCATAATCAAAATTAATTCCAAGTTGAAATAATAGCCTGGTCTTTGTTAAACCAGAACTTTAAAGCCAACTAATCTGGACTCACAGGACAGTAAGGTACTTTGAAACCTGCTTCTACTAACACCAGAATAATTATTAGTGTAGAAATCTTTTCCATTAACTGATAAAGACATAGCTGATTTCTGTGTAACAAACTGTACATCTTTAACCCAGCCAAATTATGTATGTACATTGTATGTGCCTGTCTTGAAGTCTGTAATTCAGTGGTAGTCGTTTGTTTATGTGTTACATTTTTTTTTGTACATAAACATGATAAATAAGGCTGTTAGTTTTCTAATTGTTTTACATTGTCCTTTCAGGGCCTTTTGTAGCTGACTTTTTGGTATAGGCTTTGCTCATTGTTGAAGGCCATACAGTGACCTATAGTTGATTATTCCAGTTTCATTTTGGTCTCTTGTGAAGAGTTGTCTCGTTGGCAATCATACCACTTCTTTTTTATGTTGTCCACATCTCGTACAACATCTTCTAATTTTTATATTATCATATGATTTTCAGAAAAACTATATAAAATATGGCAAGATTGCTATCTTAAAAAGAAGTGTTGGTGAGGTAAATGTAAAATTTTCATTGTTTTTAGTCTTAATCCAAGGCGAAAGGGAAATAAACTCCAAAGCATTTTCAATTACCATACCTATAATTTATAGATGTAGAAAAAACAGTATTTGTGAGTACTATTCTTGAACAGTTGAATATTACATGATTTTGTAAATTGAATTGAATGACATATATTATTCACATAGATCATATTAAGGTCTATCTGATTTTATGCATTACTGTTTCATGTTTATAAGTTCATGATATATTGATAATTTATGTTTACACATGGTGATGATCACATTTTGCATGAATTCGATACTTGGGTTTACATGCCAGTTAATAGAGAAAAAAACCTCATGGATGCTAATTTTGAACTTTTATTTAGATAAAGACTTATGTATCATTTGTATGTGTTTGTCCCAAGTCAGGAGCCTGTAATTAGTGGTTGTCATTTGTTTTTCTTTTATTTTTTGTACATAAACTAGGCTGTTATTTTTTCTGTTTAAATTGTTTTACATTGTCATTTTAAAGCTGGCTATGCCATATTGGCTTTGCTCATTGTTGAAGGCTATACTGTGACCTACAGATGTTAATTTCTGTGTCATTTGGTCGCTTGTGGAGAGTTGTCTCATTGGCAATCATACCACATCTTCTTTTTTATATTAAAAATTAATAAAGAACTAAAGCTATGAATACATTTTGGAGGTATTGAGAGTTAACACTTTTTCCAGTGAAATACTGTCCTGTCTATGAAAAACATTTATTCATATAAAATATTTTCCAATCTTTAAAGGACATTTTTTCACATCTGTCATGTCTAAGGCCACAATTTCATAGGTGAATATTGTTCATATGATATTTTCATATGTTCGGACAATATTTCATAATAACATCATGTCCCTGGACACAATTCAATGAGGAAAAATGTTAAGGTGGTACCCAACACTTTCACTAAAATTAATTTGGCTCGTTTAATTTTCATAAAATTTTGTCAAAGTATTTACTTTAACCCTTTAACAAAAATATAAAAATTTCAAAAATTTTGAACCAACCGTTTTGTCAGAAAAAATACACTGGTTATATAGCAGTTTGACAAACACCAATTTTGATCATTGAGAAGCTTAATATTCCCTTAACTACACAACGTAATTAAAACGTTTAGCTGATTTTACAGAGTTATCTCCCTGTAGTGTTAGGTACCACCTTAAGTGGAAATAATTTGATGGCTGACAATATTTCATCTTTTTTAGAAATGAAGAAAAGTGAAGTTTATAATTTTTGCCTGCAGTTTCTGGGAAAACTTATAGCGACATTCATGACAGTGGTATTCGTAGGGTTAGTTTTAGGTCATCAGATAGACCATCTAGATATGTCAGAAGAACTACCCCGAAATTAGTCAGAGATTACTCTGACCAGTCTGAGCTCAGACATAAATAAGTCTGAATCTGCTTTTGACTCATAGAGGTCTAAATTTGTAAGTTTTAGGATTTGTCTCCCTTTAATGCAAGACAAAATACGACTTTAATAAGTCAAATATTGTTAAGCAAGAAATGATTGACCAAAATCAAAAAGTTGCAAATATCGACTCCTACAAGTCGATAAGTTATCAAAATTGGTTAACTTCAAGACCCACGCATATTTATAAAAAGGTCATGCATCTAAATCAAATAATGACAACATTGAAAGCCAATGCTTTGTCTTCTAAAGAAAAATATGAATGAGAGGCTAAAAAATGGGGGAATCATGTTAATTAACCTTACAATGCAACCACCTGGATCCACACTTAATGAGCTAAAACATCTGTGTTTAGTAAGGATGTTCAATTAGAAAATTAAATATAGATAGCCCAAGTCCTTGTGAACACTCAGACAGGTTTTTGCTGTCATAGGTGGTGTACTTTGGCCACCAAGTCAAGTTTAGTTTTTTCATCAACATAAATAGACCTAAACAAGTCTGTCATTTTGTGACTTAGATAAGTCTAAAATTGAAAACACATTTTTTAAATAAATACATGTTTCGACTTCTTTAAGTCAAAAACAGAAATCGACTTGTTTATGTCTGAGCTCTGACTGCTGACGTCCAACAGCTGTTTTGCCAGACAAGCTGGGGTCATGGGATAAGCTCTGACGATGGGGTCAGTCTACAACCTAACAGAATGAGATCATGTTGAATTCATTAATTGTCCCTTCTCTCACTTGATGAGTAACCTACTAAACATAGAGCTAAAGCCCAGTAGCAATATCATTTCTCAAGATGAAGTTACTGTATCATATATATGCATATATAATGAACCTTTGACATGGCATGCTTGAATATATTCCTTTTATTCAGTCTTTTATGACAAGGACTATCATGAAAAGACCTCTCAGTGACTGTCAATCGCAAATTTTTATAATATGTTTTGAATAATTATTAATTTAGCCGACAAGAAACAACTAAATCATTTAAAATTTCTCAATAAAGAGTAAAGTTTTTCATCTGACATTAACGCATTAGATATGTGTAATTACTTTATGTGGTGTGTGTATTTATACATCTAAGATTTATGCAATTAGCACTGAAAGTATTATTCGATTTTTCTTGACGTTGTGGGATGCGCCATCTTGAAATGTAAAAGATAAACAGTTTCGGAAACGACTCCATCTTTCCGGAAATATAATTATTTTTTTCTAGTAGTTTGATATATCAGACTTTTGTGAATACATTTGGTTGTCCAAAAGCTCTCGCAGGCATAATATTTACTACAACTTTATACATCATTTGTATCTCTTAAAGAATTAAGCCTTAGATTCATGATGTTTTTATTAGTTCGTTTTGGCTTTAAGGATCATAAGTAAATGTTAACTATTTTAAGACAGAATTTTCTTATAATTTGACTAAATGAAGATTTTCCTATGCTTTTTTCAAAAATATAATAAAAAGTATGGGTCACCGTGCTATTTTTCAATCTATGAGTCGTTGAAAATTGCCTAAATTTGGTTAGCTTGTTCATGAAAAAACATATGGCGTTTTTCAATAAAAACGTATTTTCTTGTCCTATAGCCACTTTAAAAAAAATGTGTTTGATCTTTGCAAGTAATTTTTTGTGCAGTCAGTACATTGAATTAGATTGAACATTTTTAAGCAAAGAAACAGTTTATTTTTTTAGAGGGATTGATAAGATATTGACTCCTGAATGGTCCAAAACAACCAAAATGGCATGTCCCTAGACCGCCTGTTCAACATTCATACTCTAAAATATCGTAAACAAATGAGAAAATTAATGGTTTTTTTACTTTACATAAGTTCTTTAATAATTCAAAAGTCTGTTCAGAGCCAACATATTCTAATAAACAGCTTTCAATATAGGTTTTTTAATTTCAAAAGGTGTGTCCCTCAAAAATTGTCCACTACGAAACGAAGTCATTAAAATTTGCCAATAAACAGTTTTATAAAATCAATGTAATTTTTGTTTGCAAGAGTTATAAACATTAGGGTCTTACAAAAGAAGTGATGCTTTTATAACGGCAATTAAATTGTTGGTAAGAAAAATTGAGCACATCAAATGGACCAGAGTGATACCGTATTTTTGATAATGTCCCCTACGAAACGGGTCAAATCTCCTTCAGTATCTGGTTTTAAAATTATGAAAAAAATATCAGTGTACAGCTTGATAAATGCTTTGATGAATACAATCAGTCTTGTTACTATTGCAATATAGGGATTGTGGGGGGGAAAATAAAGCATGCGAATACGTCCCTTACGAAACGGTCCCCTACGAAACAAGTATGGGAGAAAACGTTTCGTAGTGGACACTACCACTACAATGGAGTCTTTTTTTAATCTTTTTTCAATTATATTCGTGCAAAACAAATAACAAGGGTTAGTTTCATGTAATTTTTATTATGTTTTATTAACATATAATAGGGTTGATGTCAACTACGAAACTTTTTGTCCACTACGAAACGGTTTTGTCCACTGCGAAACGCATCAAAATGTCCACTACGTAACATGGGTTGAACCTTCATATGTGAAGTACTGTCTAATCTTTATCGATAAAAATGATTTTCTAATTCAGAAAAAAAATGATATTTTTCTAGTATTTAAAGTAAACAAACTGGAATGTCTATAGGAAACATTTAAAATTGCAAAATATATGTGTGTTTAGAAGAAGTTTCGTAGGGGACAAAAGTCCCCTACGAAACAGTACACAAATTATGAAAATAATATCATTTTAAAGAATATTTAAGATTGCACTTTTTGTTTACAAACAGGTCTATTATAGAGGTATTCAAAATAACTCTTGAAATTAAATTTTAGACAAGTTGATTTTCCATTTTTTTTAGGTCTGAAATGTACGCTTTTATTGAAAAACGCCCATTATAACAGTGCATAAAAAAAATTCTATGAGATAGAATTTTGAAATAAATAGTGAGAAGATAGTTTTTATAATATGTTTTAAGAAAATAAAAAGGAAACATGGTGTCAACGAACTTTTTTTCTTGCCACAAGTAAAAATAAAAAATTTCCTTATTAGCCCAAAATAAATTTTGTGCTAAAAGAGTTATCTCCCCTTAAATGGCTCATTTGAAAAAATGATTTTAAAAACCAAAAAGGTTGATATTTGTTAATTTTTTTTTGAATAATACAATAAATTAGCAAGTTTTTCTTTATAAAGATAAACAGTCTAACCATTAAATGGCAAATCTGCTTTCAAATTTGCTGATTCGGGCAAATAACTAGACCGATTTTGTACTGTATTTGTACAATCCAAGATGGCGGTATACCATGAATCTACCTAAACTGGTTAACAGCTGCAGTGATTGAGCCTTTAAAAATTTGAATTTGTCATTTAATAAAAATAAGTAAATAGGCATGCACGTGTTTTTCAAAAAGATGCTGAGACTTAAAAGCTGTAGTAAGCTATTTTCTATGTTGTGCCTTGTGTACTATTATTTATCTGTTCGTCTTATTATTTTTTAGCCATGGCGTTGTTAGTTTATTTTCGATCTATGAGTCTGGTATTTTTCACCTCTATTTTATTAGCACCTGATATTTCTACTATATACTGTGTGACAATCTTGTAGAACATATAGTTTTGACGTTTTCCCATTACACGTAAAAGCCGTGCAGTTGAAAAAGAGGGACGAAAGATACCAGAGGGACAGTCAAACCTCATAAATCGAAAATAAACTGACAACGCAATGGCTAAAAATGAAAAAGACAAACAGACAAACAATAGTACACATGACACAACATTTAAAACTAAAGAATAAGCAACACGAACCCCACCAAAAACTGGGGATGATCTCAGGTGCTCCGGAAGGGTAAGCAGATTCTGCTCCACATGTGGCACCCGTCGTGTGTTGCTTATGTCATAACAAATCCGGTAAATAGTCTAATTTGGTGGGTCACATTCATGAAAGGGAAGGGGATTATAGTTACGACGTAAGGAACATATCCGACATCATCTGTAAAACGGTTATTCCATAACGATCTTATTCCATAACGATCAACCAACTCGTGATGGCGTCCGTAAAATTTACGAAGGGATGATTTCAACTTCATCATTTGGAACTCTTGGTTTAATAGTTTCCATGTGAGCAGCAACCCTCTATCAAGAAAATCATGACAGGGAACACCAGCACGGGAATATCGTATCAATTGGGAGATATTATACCCCGTATGTAGGTGCTGCTGGGAATGTTGCTACTTAGAAACTTAGAAAAGGAAAGTTCACAATTGGAAAGCTGAAATCATCTCTTTTGTCGTAATGTTTTGTTTTCAACCGACCCTCATTGTCAATTTCTAGATGTAAGTCAAGATATGAGCCCGACTTAACTGTATCTGTTGTATCCTTTATCTCTATTTCGATTGGATAGATGCGTTCAACATAGTCACCAAATTTTTAATTATTTAGTGAGAGAACATCGTCTATATAGCGGAAAGTAAAGTTAAAGGATATTGCTAACTTCTGATCCATACAAGATGGATTGACTAATCTGACATTATTCAATATATTTATGACATTTCATAAATCAGTCATTATTGCAGTGACTCAGTGAAGGCAGTCACCCTTCTTTGAATTTTTAATAGTGTATGTATATACAATAAGTAATAAATAGTTATAAGTGAACTCTTGTCGGTTCACTACTTCGAATATATATATTTTTTAAATTCGTTAAGACATACATGTTTCAATGCCAACCATATTAAACGTATTAATAAAATCATAAACATTGGTTTTAGCTTGTAACATTTTTTTTACGCTGCGATTGCTTATATATTCAATTACCGAGAGCATGGTCTCCAAATTGTAGCTCTAGGAATGTTGTGTGCTTTACTCTTTCGTTTGAATATCTCTCTCCTTCCACGGTTTGTTTTTGTCTCATTTATTTCAAGAAACTCTTGCATATGCTTAAAACTCGAGTCGATATTGCCATTTGATTCAAATTAGCGCCCTTCTTGCAGGCTTGTACCTCTTTTCGTTTGCAGGAGATTTATAATCTAGGAATTTTAAAGAAAAACGAAAAGATCTAATGATATCCTTTTATTCCACATTCCACTGTATAGATGATGTCCCCTCACTGAATAATTAAAAGTTGGTGAATAAGTTAGTTTCATTTGTCTCATAAACCTGAAATAAAAGATACCTAAAACAGTGTTAAATCTGCTTCATATGTTGAAATGGGGCGATATCTTTTTGCGCCAAAAAGTAACTCATTTGCGCCACAACTTATTTGCGCCAATACTTCTTTTGCGCCAACTAATTTTGAAAACCATAGGTATCATTTGCGCCAATAAAATAATCATCTAATTGCGCCAATTCTATTTATTTTTATTCATATATAACAACTAAATGATTGACTAGGTACCATCAGCAAACAATCCTCTTACATTGTACAAAGAAATTTTAAATTAGCCTCGCATCCTAATAAAATCATCCCGCTTTCTGGATCGTTACACAATACAAAGTCATCATCTTTGTTTGTAACAACACCAATATCATCCAATATTGTGTGAAATTCTTCTTGATTTTTAGGTTGAGCCGGATGCAGTTTTCTTCTCTCTATATACATTGACTGACGCACATATTTTAAATCTTTCTTTTCTAAATTTTCTTTTTCAATTTTGAAGAGCTCTGAATTTATTTTTTTTGAAGGTCGCCCTGACAACATATCGGTTGCTTTTGTTTTGCACGAAGTTCTTTCTTTCTTTTTACAAATGAAAATATGGTATTTTATACTGCCAAAATATGCTATGACATTTTAATAAAGCGAAAATGTATTTTATACTCATGATAGTTGACTTGTATTTGTATTATAATTTTTAGAAAAAATGTTTTATAGTCTCTCAAAACTCTTTATAGAGTGGCTCTTGTTGTTAACTTGTGTTTTAAAAAGCTGTATATTTCATATGTACATGTAACAAGTCACGGTGGTGAGAGCATTTGTCTTGTCTTGTCTTGTCTTGATAGGTAAAACATGTACAGGTATCATATAGGTAAAAAATATTAACAGGTAAATGTGGCGCAAATTCATTTCATTTATTGGCGCAATTAATACTATCAAAATAAAAGACAGTGGCGCAATTAGTACCTTTTCAAAACTGCAATTGGCGCAATTTGATTCTGCCCGTTGAAATGAATATAGAAATTGATATTGCAGGTAAATTGAGAACTACACTTTTCCATTGTAGAGACGATTACAATTTCCCCCTTATGAACTTTTATTTCTGTGTAGAAAAGTTTCTACAGCGCTTGGAAATTAAATTTCGACTTCAAATGAATATCATGACAAGTGCACCTAGTTGAAAAAGAAATGCTTTTCATTCGGAGACGTTTATTTGGTGGGTCAGTTTTATGTATTCTAAAGTTTTGCACGTTTTTTTTTTTAAATTATGTTTTTTTATCGTATCCTTGGTTGCATCATGATACCTCCAGGAACATCTATAAAGTCCTCTGAAGACAGCAAATACTGAAAGTATATACACGGTGGGTATGGTTGTCCTGCGAGAGAACGTACTGTGCTGGTGATTTGGTCCTGTCAGGTGCTGGTGGGTCCTGATTCTGTGCTGGTGGGTTTGTTTACATTGTATCAGAACGGCAATAAAACGACTGTTTTGTTGCTTAATTTTTCTCTGATGCGTCATAAGTACTATGCAAAGTATATTACAACAATATTATATTGCAAAAGTCGTACAAGTTCGTTAAACGGAATTGTCCTGACGCTGTGCTGGTGATAAGAAAAACGGTCCTGGTACTGTGCTCCAATGTCCTGGTTCTGTGCCTTTATATTTTAGTTAAAAGAAGCATATATTCAAGATCATTGATGCTGCATTGTTATTGACTAATTAACTGTTGTCTGCTTTCTTGAAATTGACATTGTTGTGAATCTGTTTACTATTATTATGAGAGAAAAAATACACCTATTTTTTTTTAAATTGTTTTTTTAAATTAACTGTAATTTTATTTATTGGCCTGTTGATGGAACCCTTCTTGCCCCTTTTAAGATAAGAAAATATGTTAACGATTTTCGGGATTACGATCATTTTGCAAGATTACCAAAATACGTTGTAATTTATACAATACTTATATAATGCAGATGATGTGGTATGTTTGTTGTCAATGGAAAAATTTCCATAAGAAACCAAAGAAAGTATGTGTTAACAATCATACGTCATCGTACGACCTTCAACAATAACCGATAAAATAAAAATGTAAAAGGTTTTGCATAAAAATGGAGAGCAAAAATATAGAACAAAGGACTTACTGAGCGTTCGAATCATATGTGTTTAGCAGCTTTAAACACATTTGTTTGTGAACAATTGAGTGCTGACTATAAGAATGACAATAGTATTGCGGGTTTGCTTGTTTTGGGGTTTTTTTTTCGGGGGGATGGGAGATAAGTTAATGCGAGGTTACAGTGAAAGTTTTAAGCTTGGAATAGTTTCCCGTAAGATTTAAAAGTTGTATTTTAAAAGAAAAATGTATCTTATAGCTATTAAGAATCACTTGCTGTATCTGTAAGATATTTTCAACATTTTTTTTTTCTGAAGGGTTATCAGGTATTTTTTTTCGAAAACCTAGTACACACTAACAAAACTAAGATTTCTTAGCTTTTTCATTTCAAAATTCCAAAATAGCTTGTTAGCTAAATCGTGAGGTCATTGTTAGGTAAGGTAAAGTACCCTCCTTTCGAAGTAGCCTGGTCCTACAGACAGAAAGATGTGTCATTTGTCGGACTTGTCTACTCTTAAAGTAGGGTAGTTTACATAACTTACAATGACTTTTCTGTTCAGCAAGCAAGATAACCAAAGTAATCCCTTTGTCTACACACTCATTGAAATTGGCTGTAATATTGCAAAAGTTCAAGCGATTGGGGCAAACTTACCGAGTAAAAAAAATCAAAATGTCTATCTACCTTGCACATTTTAGAAAATTCAGATCAGATAACGAAACTGGGTCCAGCAACATTTATAAGCAATTTAAGATTTTGACCCTCACAGTTTCCATTCACCACAAATATTCTCGTTACAACGAATCATTTAAATACAAAAATACGAGTTGCAGCCTTTGGTTATCTATTTTAAAATAATTGTATACGGATAAAGTTATGAAAGGCAGCAGGGTCACCTGGGTGAGGAGTCCATGTCATCTGAAATAAATGCTAAGCATATATCTAGATAGCGACAGATAACCATGACATTAAAAAACTCTCTTCTTTTCGATTTTTTTCGAACAAATTGACACATAAAATGAATTATATAGTATTGTGGAATTTTTAACTTGTGTTCAATTCATTGGTTACACCTTTTACTAGAATAACAATCCTGTCAAGTATGAGCTGGGTAAAATATTTCAGAAAAGAAGATGGAAATGTGAAAGTTTTAGTACGTCAGGTGCAACAGCATACGAACAGCTAACATGCCTCGTCAGGGTGGAGCTAAAAAGTCCACGAAAATTTGATTTAAAACCTTTATTCGTTCCAACAAAGTTAATGATATTTTGTTGAGGGTTTAACCATCAACGACAACAAGATTTTTTTTTTTTAGAATTTACAGCTCTTCTATAAATACATGCAAAGCAAACCTTGATTAAATTGCTTGTTATGATTGTTTGGATGGTTGTAAACGACAGGTAAGTAGTATGTTTACTATATACTAGAATTTGTTTGGACAATAAACATTAACTTCAATTCCTGTCAGTTTGTATTTGTCCAATCAAATCCCAGTATGTATTGAAACTCCGCCTACCTATTGTTTGAAAATATCCTTGGAGCAAACATAGCAAGCAAGTCAATCAAAGTTATTTTTTGCATGCTTTTAAAGAAGAGTTTTACTATATAATGCAAAGAAGCGTTTAAGTCTTTCGCCAAAAAATACTATCAATTTTTTTTTGTCCTATGTAAACTTCCGTACCATTTCCTTCCATTCATGATCATTAAATTGAACTGTAAAATATTTCTTGGTACCTTCTTAATTCCTTTATAAGTCTTATGTAAACATAATTATGACAATAACTATTGTGAGCACAAGATTCACTGCTCACTTTTAATTAAAGTTCTGCTTAATCAAACATTAAAATGTGAACTTAAGTTTTGAGACTTTTTTAATCGACACGATTGGGATTTTTGCATATGAGAACATGGTTTATCTATTAGTTGAAAATGCGGCTTTGAACTAGCTTTCAGTACCTGTGAGCATTTGTTGTTCAATAATGTGTGTCTTTGTGTTATTATTTTTGTGATAAATTGTTGTGTTGCCACACCACTGTAACAATGAAGGAGGAAATGGGGGGGGGGGGGAGGGTTGAGTAAGTGGGGAGGGGTATGCGGAGCGCTAACAAACATGTCTATGCAGCATGGGCTTTGATCATTGTTGAAGCATCAATGTAAGGGGCATTTAATATCTTAATAAAACTATTTTTATTTCAGATAGTATATATTGTTATCTGATATTGGACGAAAGGGGTTGCCTTGTTATGTAATTGTGTAATACAAGTAACGATCATTTGAAAACACATATTAAACAGCCAAATGGATGCACAAGAGCTAAAATAGGAGTCATAGATCCTATTGACAATAATTATCTGCCCAATTTTATTGATTTTGTAACATTTGTTTCAAATATGAGCAACTTCTTATCCAAAATCACCAGCACCGTATCAGGACCCACCAGCACAATGACAGGACCCACCAGCACAATGACAGGACCCACCAGCACAGTATCAGGACATGAATAAATTGAAAAAATGCTAAATTTTAATAAATTGCAATGTTTTTTCACAAAATAGTTTTGTCGTGTGGATTGTGGTATAGAAAGCGGACTCTATGAGCATTTTTGTTTTATTTTTTCAGTTCGAGATTTTCTGAAAATGAGCATTTTTGTGTTACGCTTACTGAAACAGTTTAGAGGGTCAACTTTTTAATGGTTTACATATGAACCCATAAGAAACAAAATTGAAAAATCTCAACTGTTTTCTTCTATTTTTTATGAGTGAAAACGTCAAAAATCATCATTTTCGTCTTTGTTTACATTTTTTCATTGATCACCAGCACCCGTCAGGACCGAATCACCAGCACAGAACATTCTCTCGCAGGACAACCATACCCACCGTGATATATCTTGAGCTAGACACAACAATGTTATTTACTTTACAAACTTCGATGCGTTCAACTGTTGTATCCTATATTTTTCAGATCAATGGGATGCTTTCCAAATACACGACGTGTTACTTATTGTTGTTGAGACGGATGATATCATAGTGAAAATATAAAGAATAAAGTCGTTGTTGAGACGGGTGGTATCATAGTGAAAATATAAAGTATAAAGTCGAGAAAAAAAGATCATGCAATACAATAAACAAAACGACACAAAGATAAACAAACGTCTACATAGGAAAAGGAATCACTAGCAAAAGGAAGCACATTAAATATCGAATCAGATTAAAGGATAAGCAAATCCTGCTCAACTATAAATGGAACTATAGTTGTTTTGCTCATCGCAAATGGCAATTCGTATTCGGTGAATTGTTTATCGAGGAAAAGGGGACGATGTAATTGCGACTACGACAATGGAACATATATGTGATCATTTGTGACACAAATATTCCATTACGGTCAACCAAATCAGGATGTTGTGCGTAAAACTTTCGAATAGATGACCCCATTTTTACTTTCTTTTTAACTTTTTTTTTTATCCAACATATATAATATACAACAGTACAGTTATCAAACACTAAGCTCATATATTTGAATGTAATATAATACAACCTATCAGAAAATGTATAGAACTTGAAAATAACATGTTGTTGGGATTTTATAATTGTATCTTATTAAAAAGGACATACAAAAAAAAAGTATAGAGAATTAATAAATAAAAGAATTAAAAGATGATTAAGAAAAATAAAAAAAAATAAAAAACAAAAAACAAATATAAAAAAAAAAAAAAAATAGTTTGATGTCTGCTAATTTTGTATAGTTGCTAATCCACCAAATTATCCTGTAAAGCCTCTTGGTAAATGCACCAAGCTTGATTAAACTTGTCAAAACATTTATTTTTAATTGATATCTTCTTCTCCAAAATATAATGATGCTTTATTTTTTCAATCAATGCCGTTAAACTTAATTCTCCTTTAAAATATCGTGTATTATAAATATATTCTTTAATCCAGAGAAAAATATTGTTTTGAGGGTCACCTTTGTACATTCGTGATAAATTTCCAAACAAAAAAATATCTTGTGTAAATGGTATACTAATACCATTCTGGAGAAACCACATTTCAGTTTGCTCAATAAATTGTTGTACATAATAACAGTTCCACAGTATATGTCAATTGATTCAAGTTCAGTGTTACAAAAAGTACAATATGGGTTTTGCACTATCCCAATTTTGTTTAAAAACGTGTTTGTTGCCAGAATTTTATGATTAATTCTATACTGAAGCCATTGTAGCTTAGTATTTTTTGTAATAGCAAATGGTAATTGAAAAATCTTTTTCCAGTTTTGATTTTCTAAAACTAAAATTGCTTCCCATCTTTTTACTCCTGTAGGAACAGTGTTGTTTTTGTTTAGCACCAAATACATATCTTTAGATCCCTTTTTGCTTTTGATAATGGTCTTTATTACTGATGGTATGAAAGGAGATACTAATTTATAATCTCCCCTATTAATTTTTTTGGAAGTCTTAGTTAGCACAGAAATTATGCTATTATATTTCATGATGTCTATATCCATCTGAAAACACTCCTGAAATTGATAAAAATTTAGCAAGGTACCATTCTCCCCAACAATATCATTTACATGTATAATACCCTTACTATGCCAGTCTTTGAAAAACACTGGTTTGTTGTCAATTTGGAATAGGTTATTCATCCAAATTGGACTGGAAAGAAAATATTCCCAGTCGTGCAAATTCATTTCTTTTTCAATTACCATTTGCCAAGCACCCAGTACATCTTTCCAAAATTTATTCTTAATACTTTGTTGTAGTTGCTTTACATAGCTATTACCACAAGTAAAGAATCTATCTTTATCAACATATGACAAAAATATATTTCGCCATTTACAATCGTTTTTACAAATTCTTCTTATCCAAGTACATTTCAAAGCATTTATAAAAGCATGTAAATTAATCATTTTTAAGCCTCCATCACAATAATCTTTTTGTATTACATCTTTTTTTACTCTATGAACTGGTGAGTTCCATATAAACTTATACATAAGTTCATTTATCTGTTTAATAATATCTTCACTTGGATTAGGTAGTGACAATATTAAATGATTTAAAATTGGCAACATAAGTGTCTTTACAACAGTAATTCGACCAATAACAGTAATGTTACGTCTAGACCATTGTTTGACTAGTCTTTTTAATTTTACAATATTTTCATCATAATTGATTTTAATAATCTTTTTGTATTACATCTTTTTTTACTCTATGAACTGGTGAGTTCCATATAAACTTATACATAAGTTCATTTATCTGTTTAATAATATCTTCACTTGGATTAGGTAGTGACAATATTAAATGATTTAAAATTGGCAACATAAGTGTCTTTACAACAGTAATTCGACCAATAACAGTAATGTTACGTCTAGACCATTGTTTGACTAGTCTTTTTAATTTTACAATTTTTTCATCATAATTGATTTTAACTATGTTTTCTAAATCGACATCAAAATTAACACCCAATAATTTAAAGGATGTGCTTCCCCAAGTAAGATTTTGATTTGTACAAAGTGTCTCTGTGCTGTACTTTTTACTTCCAATCCAAATCACATGAGTTTTGGAAAAAATTATATTCAAACCAGAAATTTTCGCAAACCAATCTAGTTCCAATAATGCCTCATTTAAAGATTCTTCACTTCCATCTAAAAGTAGTGATGTATCGTCAGCAAACTGCGAGAGTTTGTGTTCAACATGAAGAACTTTGATTCCATTTATATTTTTGTTATTTCTTATTTTTAACGCTAAAATTTCTGCACAAAGAATGAAAAGATAAGGCGATAATGGATCACCTTGCCTACAACCCCGTTCAACAGTGAAAAAGTCTGAAAGATTTCCTCCCTGAATGACTGCTGAATTAATGTTTTGATAGAGCACTTTCACCCAATGTATAATAGAATCGCCAAAATTAAAAAAATTCAATACATTTAAAAGAAATTCCCATGAAATGGAATCAAAGGCTTTTTCAAAATCTATCAACAATAAAAGGCCTGGTATATCATTATCTTCAGTATATTCCATGATATCATAGATCAATCTTAGATTTTCCCCAATATATCTTCCACTCATAAAACCTGTCTGATCAGTATCAATAAGTTTAGTCAAAACTGTTCTAAATCTTCTTGCTATAACCCCAGAGCCAATTGTATATACAGTATTAAGCAAAGATATAGGGCACCATTTTTACTAATAAGAACCAATGGTTCGTTAGCTGCCTTGTAATCAGTAAACTAGAGACAATAGATACCAAAAGAATAATAAGACTCATAAATGGAAAAAGAATTGACAAAAGTCGAAAACGACCAAAAGACGAACAATATTCTAAAAAACACAGCACATAAAACTAAATACTGAACAAATACAAACACAACAAACAACTTTTGGTGATCCCACATGAGACAACCGTAAATTTTGTTGAGGTACGAACTCGGTGATTAGTGTTATTCGGTAGGTCACAATCGAGGAAAAGAGGACATAATTGTGGTTACGATAATTGGAACAAATTCGTCGTCATCTGTGAAACAGATATCATAAAAATCAAGCAAAACAAAATGTTTTGTGTAAAATTTTCGAAGAGACGACTTACATTTAACCAATAAGAATACATGGTTCAATAACTGGTATCAACATTATTAATAGAGGCAAAAGATATAAAAGCGATATCCAAACTTATAAGTAAAAAAAAGAACTAAAATTGCCATTGCAAACGTCGAAAACGACCAAAAGTCAAACAACAGTCTACATTACAGTATGGAAAACTAGAAATTGAAAAACAACGAACTCCACGAACCCCACCTACAACTGGAACAGATATTCCATACAATCAGGTCAACAAATTTGTTGGCTATTCTAAGCATCATCTTTTCAAGCTACGCCAGCATAAGGATTGATACGATACGTATCGTATCAATCCTTATGCTGGCGTAATGCTGGCGTAGCTGGAAAAGATGCTGCTTAGAATAGCCAATTAAAAACTTAAACTTAAATCATCTCTTTGTCGTTATGTTAATGAAAGTTAATTTCGTGCATCTCAAGCCCTTGTCAATTTTCTAGCTAGAGGAAGCAAACAACGGTTCAATGGTATGTACATTCTGTAACTACTTCCTTTTTAACACAGGTGCCAGACGAGACTTCCTTTCATATATGTATAAATTGAACACACAGACGACATTTCTCTTAATATATGTATATTCTGAATGCACATTAGTGTATTCAGTGCATGCATATATTAGAAAAAGAACTCGACTGACACCTGTGCACCTTTGGTTGAAAAGGAGATATATATTTGATTAGATGTCCTTTTTAGTGCAAGTGACATGCACGAGCGTTGTTCATTTTGCGAATGCATGTTTTATTAGGAATTGTAATGAACAAAAGATTTGAAAAATCATGTGAATCATTCTGTTACGAATCTGAAAGGTTGAAGACAATTTTGAGTTATGATAACACGATTGGTACGGTTAATAAGTGTGTTTAAGTTTTCCTGAAAAATATTACATGGAATTTGCAGCTGTTCTTTTCCCTACTGGTATCGTGAGTTGTGAAAAAATCTTCCCCATACAGTTCTATGGAAAAAGTATACCAACAAACATAAAACATCTACATACTTATGTTTATTCAGATCTAAATATTTCAAATATTTCCGTCAAGTCACGTAGAGGTAGTATGTTAATTAACAAGACTATTATGCATGATATAAATTTTATGCAAATTTGAGTCACATGCCAGCGGTAATACATTAGAGCGAGTGACATGCATGAGCAATGGTTCGTTTTGCGATATGTATTTTGGTTAATGAAATTAGAAAAGACATTACTTTTGCAGCTGCTTGTGATGATTCTAGTATGCATTTAGATCAACGGACCAATACTACTTGAATCAATCGTATACTCTTTAATGTAACAACAGTAGATCAAAGTACTGAGTAAACCTTCCCCTTTAAAATACAAATAACAAGATAGGTTTGATCAGTATCAATAACATTATAGAGTTTTTTGACAACATTTTTTCTTTTCTTATTTAACTTGATAATTAACCTTTAGTGTTCATCTGTCATATTCATTGTGGAATCATGTTCTGCTTATGAATTGACAAGAATCCTTCTGATGAAAAACAAAATAGACGTACATGTGTGTACAATATACTGAAGATTTTATTAAATTCCCCAGAATCCAATTCCTGGTTTATGAAGTTTATGCGACCTTTATTGGTCTCGTAAATCATTCAATACTTCGATTGACGAGATTTTAACACCGGTACTCAACCACCGATATTATTTATGGGAATTGTTGGTGCAAACTTCATTTCTACCAAAAATGTAGAATCTACGTTTTTGTTGAAAAAATTAAACGCAAAATGATTTTTTATTAAGAACAGGAGACACACAACTCTTTTCTATCAGAATATCATGTGCAGCTTAAACTGCCTTGAGCGTTTAAAAAGACGGAATTGGGATTTAGATATGTTTTCATCTTGACAACATATTGAAAACATATGCCTGCTATTTAATCTAAAAACTAGTGTGATCAGGCATTAGAATAAAAGGTACTGAAGTCCAATTAATTTAATTCTTGAAGAATCTGCACAAGTTTGTTTAGTATTCCACGTTCTGCACATTTTTATGCCACATTTCAAATCTTTGCTCTTCTTCTTGTACCAATCGAAATCAAAGTGTTCAAGTGTGATCGGCATCATCGCACAGCTTAGAGTCTGAATGTTATGATAAATTCTCTTCATAAAACTTTACCCAGTAATCAGAATACACAATGTTTGCTCGAAACACTAAATCCAGTATCTTGATTGGTAAATTTCCGATTCAGTGTACCATAACTTGTTTAAAAGTTTTATGACCGCAAAGCCTGCCCTCAATCCTCTGAAACAACCCGAAGTTGAATTTCAAGGGCGAAAGGTTGAAGGAATTTTCGGGTCATAGTTATATAATTTGACACAGTTAACAAGTATACTTTCGATTGCCTGCAAAAACTTGAAGAGAATAGTTATCAAAGGTACCAGGATTATAATTTAGTACGCCAGACGCGCGTTTCGTCTACATAAGACTCACCAGTGACGCTCATATCAATATATTTATAAAGCCAAACAAGTCAATGCTTTGTCATAAAAGATGAATTCATAAAATTCGTTTATATAAAATTATATATTGATAACTGAAAAAGTCGATATATCAAATGTATATAATTCATTATATAAAAGACTTCCTTACGCAATACTTTTAGTTTGACAAATTTATTTCATATTTGTGAAAGTAATTTAAAATCGATATGCAAGAATTAACAATAAAAGTCAACTACATTTCGAAACATTATTTGCGTTCATATGAACGTCAAAGTAATGATTAAAAACTTAATTAGGTCAAATGAGTTACATATAGATAAATGTCATGTTACTAACTTTTTTACTATACCAACATAATTGATTGATCAGAAATATATTTAAATTATTTTTTCAGCATTATTTAAATTTCAACGTAAAAACAAAAACGTACGTATGCGGTTTTAAACTAGTTATATATCAGGTTAGGATACAAGTCGAGTGCTAATTCACGTGTGTTACCCTGCAACACTTCCCATATCAGTAGCCTGTAATTCAATAGTTGTCTTATTTATTTATCTCTGTCATTATCGTCTTTTATTTAATTTTATGTACTCATTGTTATACCGTGTAATTTCCGGGGCCTTTTAAAGCTTATTAAACTATATTCATTTTGCCCATACGTGAAGACAGTATTCTGTGGTTGTTCTCTTGGTTCTTGGTTGATAGTGGTGACATTGACATTCATACCACTTATAATACTAGTAGGACACGATATATAATCTTGTGATGGAGTACGAATTATAATTCGATACAATCCCACTTTCTTATCATTTACTAAAACAAGATCAAGTAATGATGGTTCTTTGTTAATAAGATATCTTGTTGGTTTACCTACAATCTATTGATTATAACAGGCACGTATATAAAAAAGGAAGATGTGGTATGATTGCCAAGGAGACAACTATCCACAAAAGACCAAAATTACACAGACATAAACAACTATAGGTCACTGTACGGCCTTCAACAATGAGCAAAGCCCATACCGCATAGTCAGCTATAAAAGTCCCGATAAGACAATGTAAAACAATTCAAACGAGAAAACTAACGGCCTTATTTATGTAAAAAAAATGAACGAAATACTAATATGTAACACATAAACAAACGACAACCACTGAATTACAGGATCCTGACTTGGGACAGGCACATACATAAATAATGTGGCGGGGTTAAACATGTTAGCGGGATCCCAACCCTCCCCTAACCTGAGACAGTAGTATTACAGTACAACATAAGAACGAACTATAAAAATCAGTTGAAAAAGGCTTAACTCATCAGATGGACAAAAATACAAGTGGACGTGGCCCGGTAATTATACATTCTAAAAAGTCAGTACTAATATTATCTTTTTACAGACCATGTTTCCCAGTTTATGTCAGGAAAATTGAAATCTACTGTCCTGGATTAGTATTTATATTGTCGTTATATGTCCACTCGCCGAAGCCGCGAAAATAAATCGTTCTCGAAAATTAGTTGGTTTACAATATATGTTCGTAAACATTCAGTTGGTTTTGTCTTAACTCTGTGCGTTAATGGTGATTTGATGAAAAATGTGTTGCTTTCAGTGCTGCAATTGCAAAATATATACTAAAAGAGGGACGAAAGATACCAAAAGGACAGTCAAACTCATAAATCTAAAACAAACTGACAATGCCATGGATAAAAATGAAAAAGACAAACAGAAAAACAATAGTACACATGACACAACATAGAAAACTAAAGAATAAACAACACGAACCCCACCAAAAACTAGGGGTGATCTCAGGTGCTCAGGTACTAACAATCATGAAAACAAATTTACATCTTTTGTTTGTTCAAATCTAAATATCTCAATTTTGTACGTCAAACCATTTATAATTAAATTGTTAATCAAAATGAACATTATGCATGATATTAACCTTGTGAACATATACTGCTTGTTTGTTTTATTGTTTATTTGTATGAAGTATATCATATTGTATATGCACACATTATGAGGGTCTTAAGTAAAGGTAACGACAACTAATTGGGTCACCTTATTTAAATAAAATATATTACTATAAGTAGTAGATTTAATAATGTATTCTACTATCGCCTTCAAACGTTTGATCATTTTCACATCAATAAGTTTTTGGTAAATGATTATAAACACAATGTCAACATTCAGAATAAAATATTTTTGGTAGCAATGCAGAAGTAAAAAAAAGCCCCAGAAGTCTCCAAAAATTCTTCAAACCTAATCTAGACGGAAATTGTGCTTGACATATGTCACAATAATATCAACAGGTTGCTAATTGACGGCGACACTTTAGAACACGTTCAGTGATTGAGACAAGACAAACAGGAAAATAAACATGTTTATAAAAATTAAATCTATAGGTCCTAAAGCCATTTCAATACTTAAGTGTCAATATACGGTAACACACATCACGACAGTTAAAAATACTTTCATCAAGATCACTTAAAGACTTGGAATCATGCAATCTGGGAGGTTACATTTACAAAACGTAACATATGCCTATGCTGTAACGTTAAACACGATATTAATTTTTAATGGACGTTTAGCATTTTTATTAAATATTATAATATATATAACTGTTTCACCATAAAAACAAAATTGTTATAACAGTAAACAAATTGTGAAACCCTTAAAATTAAATAAACGATAAGGAGGCTAGAAAATTATTGCGGAAGATTATTTAGATTAATATGAGTTTTTCAATTTTTTTTTCGTGTAGACCATTACATCGTGTTTGATTGTTCGCCATAGAACTGCTATTTATACATGTTTTTCGAAAATTATGAAAATAGCGTAATGTTATGTCTATGAAAATAAAATTCAAATTCTTTATGACTTGACATATCTTTGTTTACTTGGTCGATGCATTTCCATGCTCAATTTTATTTAATTTGATAAACTTAGCCATGAACACCATTTAAACAGAAGGAATGTATAGGTTAGGTGTGCAGCTCTAAAAGTAAACAACGTCCAATCACTTCATACCCTGAAATTTGATAACGGAATATTATAAAAGGCTGTGCTAATTTCAATTCCTTCACAAAATGAATCATAACTGTAATTAACAAAGCCACATTTAAATTCATTGCAATATAAACAAGATTAATAATTTTCACCTACATTTATCTTAATACAATTTGCTTTGAATTATCGAAATCTTTAATGACATTACAAACATTAGCGCGGTAAAAAGTAAAATCACAAAAATACTGAACTTAGAGGAAAATCAATTCGGAAAGTCCATAATCACATGGCAAAATCAAATAACAAAACGAATGATTACGGTCTTCATTTGAATTCGACAGAAATAATTAATTAGTTTCATAAGAACACATTTAATGATGAGGTTATTTCTTTGGAATTTCAACCAAAGATGAAGAACTGGATCTTCCATCACTGTATTGAATACCAAAACTACATAGGAGTTCTGACAAACAACTGGGTCTTGCTAGTGTTCCACATAACCTCTTTCTAAATCATTAATATCAATTTTATCAACAATCAAAGCCGGACTTCAAATCTACTGTGAAACTGATTCTAGAGGTGGCGTGAATCAGATGTGGATACTAAAAAATTCCAAAGATATTTAAGAGTACAAGCAATCTCTTTCATCTTGCAATAGAATAAAACATTTTACTTTTCCACACTTTACACAAGTATTTCACATTATAAACTAAAAAAACAATTGAAAGCATTGTTTGTTTTATAAAAAAAGATTGGCCAACGTAGATAAAAATACCTTGTCTTAGGGTTGGGGTGGGGTGTGGGTAAACCCTACTTACATACCTCCCAATTGATACGATATTCCCGGGCTTGTTTTTCCCCATCATGATTTTCTTGATAGAGAATTGCAGCTCACAGGGAATCTATTAAACTAAAAGTTTCAAATGATGAAGTTGAAATCATCACTTCGAAAAGGAGTAGGTCCGGTAGGGGCCGATTTTGGCCTCAATTTTCAAGTTCATCTGACGAAATATTTTAGACACTTTTTAAACACTTAAGTGTCTATTTTAATTCATTCAATTAGTTTTTGTGAAAGATTTTAACTGATTAAGTCATTAAAAACGCTCCGATTCAAGCTTATATATGAAAAATCTATCAAATTTGCCAAAAATCGTCACTTTTCAGATGGTTTTTGTCAAAAATGAAAGTGGCCGCATCCGTGTTCATCATCAACCTTTATATATATTATGAATCATCATCAAATACAACTTACATTTCAATATTATGAATGAACACGAATGCGGCCACTTTCATTTTAGACAGAAACCGTCTAAAATTGTACTAAAATGCTAAAATTGTGAAGATTTCAGTAATTTATCATGACTTTATGATGCTAGTACCCGATATATGTGGATTGTATTGTCAAAAACAGCCCATATTTATGTAGCAGAATCATTCTACTTTCCAATAAATAGCTTAACGATTACATTATCACAATTTTGTAAAACTGCTATATTTTGGGGCCAAAAAGGGGTCTTACTGAACCTACTCCTTTTACGGAAGCCATAAGGTGTTGGTCGATCGTTCTGGAATATCTGTTTCACAAATAACATCAGATATGTATATGTAGTTACTGGAACCCCTTTCCCTGTTCACGAATGTGACCTCTATAATAAGACCATTTACCGGGTTTGTAATAACATGAGCAACACGACAGGTGCAACATGTGGAGCAGAATCTGCATACACACCCAGAGCACCCGAGAACACCCCAGTTTTTTTGTGTTGCTTAGTCTTTAGTTTTCTATGTTGTGTCTTGTGTAATCTTATTTTTCTGATTTTTTTCTTTTTTATCCATGGCGTTATCAGTTTTATTTTTTATCTATGAGTTTGAATGTCCCTCTGATATATTTCGCCCCTCTTTAATTATAACAAACCATAAGAGTTGTTTAATCAACAAAGTTAATGATGCAACAATGTCGAGTAAGCTGAGTTGTTTGTCTATGAATTCACATAGATACATTAAAAAAATAAATCATCATTTGGATAAACCTGGGATTAGCAAGTCAAAACTAAGATGCTTGCATAACCGAAGATTAGAGCATTTTGCAACCCCATTTGCATGTTTTACATTTGTATGTTTTATATTTGCATGTTTTACAGTTGCAACATAGATGTGCATACGTAAGGCTGGTTTAACCTCATTTTGTCCCTGAACATTAAAAAATTGCTTTCTTACTATATGTGGTTTGATGTTGTTTTTGTTTTGTGTGGTATTTCTATTTCTATTAGTTATAAGTGATGTCTTTTGCATTGTCAAATATTTTGCAATTCCTGCTAGTTATGATTTGTATGTATGATATAACATTTTTTACGTTCAATGTTAGAAAATTCTCGTAACCAGTAGAGTTTCAAGCACTGACAGTAGAAACTACGTATATTTCTCTTCTTTGACATTTATATAATATCAATACATAAATCATATATTTAAAAAAAAAACCCCAATAAATCAATTATTTGATAGTATCACCTTTCTATTAATTTACATCATTACAAGTCATTATCATATATTTAATATAAGGAAAAAAAAATGTATCATAAAACCACAATGACGTATTATAAATTGGAGAAATATTCTGGAAGAAAATAACGAAGTATTGACTTTTGTGATTTCCCGTATGTTTACATTTTTGAATAGCGGAAGCACATGAAACACTTCTACAATACAATAGTTGAATTTTCCAGTTAATGACCTCTAACGACCTCCAAATAACTTGTTTTGCTGTTTAACCCATATGTTTTACACTTGTATCGCTCAGATTCAAAACAATGTTTTGGTATAGCAAATAAATTTTACTGACTAATCGTGGCTGTTTAGTTCTAAAAAAAAAGGATTTGATATTTTGAATTTTGAATGTGGACGTAATAACAGTCGCTGGACAATAATCAATGAATTAACATTATGCTTTAAATTTGATGTTTTTCCTTTCCAAAGCAATTAAATATAGAAATCCAAGTGTATTTTACTGGACGATTTTGAGTTATATATCATATTGACATTGCTTGTTGTTGAGGATAGTATGTTGACCAATACACGTGTTTTGGATATTTTTTAGTAATGTGGGTCACGATTACTGATTGACGTAAATCCATCATCTGTGTATATTTATATTTTTCTACAAGGTGTCTGTTGATACACCAGTCCATGCTGATCAATAGCCATATCACAATCATTATTTATTGTATTTTTGAAGTAATCAAAGTGAGACTTTTGAATTCTTGCAATCATAGAGATTTCGAATTGATTCGTTTAAATTATAATCTTTGAAAAAAAATCCACTAATTTTTAGATACACGCTGTTTATTTAAAATTAGGTATTTTAGTGCTGAAACTTTATTTGATGCAATATTCGGCAATGGAAAATTATATAGATAATACGCAGTTTAATGGACAACCTTGCAGAATGTCACGTTTAATAATTAAAAACAAATGACGTATATATAAGTAGTGTTTACCAAACTGATTATTAATGCATACATAACTTATTCTGTTAGATTTTTTTCTGTAGTTATCTATACAAACAGCAACCGCACACTGTGAAACTATAAGGTTAAAAAAATAAATTCTATGTAAATAAATTATGTATATTATGAAAAGTTTGATAAATAGTTTGACATTAATTCATACTGTCAACTGCAATCATGGTTAGAACATCAATATATTATTTTTAAAAACAATGTATATATTCTATTATAAACGTTATCCCCGTAATTTAAACTCTTCATATTCATTAAAACTAATTAAAATTCTAAATTTCGGAATAGTTAATGGTCTTTTCGTGATGAAGCTTCCGTATCTCATACCACAGGTGAAATAGCTTATACACAACATAAATATTCCGAACATATTTGTTGACCGAGCATTTTTCGCGACATTGAGAACTTTAGATGATAGAAACTCTCCAAATATCGGTAACGGGTGAGCTATTGTTGAATTATGTGTTTATATAACACAATAATATGAAACACATTGAACTTTTAATTCCCTATGATGTACAACTTCGTTATAGATTTGGTTTTCCAACTGTACTGAGTTCACCTCCAATGATGAGTCTTGGGTAGACGGAACCGCACGTTTTCTTACCTTACTGACACATTTATTAGAAATTGATCTTATATAATTGCGTGCAGTCTATGGGAACACATATCCTCAAACAGTATAATATTTTGAAATCTTAGCATAAAAATGAACACATACAGTGCTCAAATTGTCCATACATTGTGTAATTGTATGCTAAAAAAATCAAGTTGATCAATGGCTTAACATTTTCACCTTCATAAATAATATGCATATCCTTTAATGAGACTTAACTACATATGTGTTAACCATGAGGAGGAAGACGATTATTAAGATTTTCTCACCCTTGCAGAGCACAGATATCAACTCCAAATGTTGGTGGTGTTTTTGCTGCTCAGGCTTAAAAACAATTCTTATGAAACGCGCGTCTGGCGTAAATATTAAATTTTATTCCTGGTATCTATGACGAGTTTATATATAAACGGTTGTTTGTCTTTTTGTTGTTTTTTGTCATTGTGGGTCTCTCTTAGCTTTTTTGATTTTAAATCTACCGTTTATATCTTTCTTTTTTTTTAGACTTAGTTCCCTATTGTGAGTGAAATATAAATATTTGTTTTAAAAATGTTAGTACATTAAAGCATGAAAAATTTCATGCCATTACTCTTTGATTTAAATAAGCTGGTCCTGTAAATAAATAAGCTGAATTGTACCAAACTGATTGATAACAGCAAGCGTCTACGATCGATGTTCAAATATGACGATATCGACCATAGTATTCTATGAATACTAAAGAAAATTGTAGTTCTGTAAGAAATTTCCGTCATAATTCGAATAGTTGAATAAAAAAAAATCCTTAAGTATGCATATATCAGCACATCCTTACTTCACCTCCCAACAAAAATTTGATATACACATCGTTTTTATTTTTGTTTGTAATTATTTCAATTGTTCTTCAAAGTCTGTTTACACCAAACCTTTTTTTTTTATCCAAAAGGTAGTATTCACAAAAACCGAACATAACTGTTTCTCTTTTGTATTTTTACTCTTTTTGTAACTCTTAGAACAATTGCTTTTGATGATGCCAGCAATTTACGTAATCGAAAATGCATATAACTGAACAATCAATTATAGGTCACTAGAGCTAATTAGAAAAGTATCTATACCTCAATTTGATAAAATATAAGTTGTAGGTCCTCGTTACAGTAAAGTTGGTGCGGTCAATACGATAACGACAACTATATATATATTTGCTGGTTGGCTGTTAATCAAAGAGATTATCACCAGCAAATTAGACAATATACTTTCTACAGGCATTACACTACGGATACGGATATTTTTTACTCAAATTTACTGTAAGAGCATTTAAAAATCATGATAAATAAGTAATAACCCTCCCGTATACACATATCTGATACATTGTTCGGATTTGGCTTTACTTAGATCCTTTTTAGTTTTATCATCTCTTAAACCTTTTTAGTTTTATCATCTCTTAAACCTTTTTGTTTAGTTTTGAATTTTATTTGGTCTCGATCATCATTGAATATTCATTGATTGTTGATATGTGCATTAGATACAGTAACATTGGTGCTGCCATTATTGTTATTTCATCATATCAAAGACAAACATGACCTTATTCAAGACATTTATAGGTCTTAAAAATAGACAGGTGTCAAAGTCTTACAGGAATATTTTTTTAAGGAAAATTAACCGAAGATTTATATTGACAATACGTTATTTAAAATGAGATTTACGAGTAAAAGATAATTCTGATCTATTTCTAACGATAGTTACTAGCGTTTCTGTTGTATATAGGACAAATAAATTGGGCAAATAAATTATAGTTACATTAATGGGGTTTTGTAATTCTACAAGGCACGACAACTGTCGATCATGTGAATTTATAATTATTAAAGCTGTAAAACATATGCAAATGTGTCTTTACCGCATGATTCAATATGCTTGGATAATTAGCATAATCGACTTTCACTTAATTAATATGCACGTATATAAAATTAAAAAGTAAGATTGTAGGAGTTTACAATTATATTTTACTTTTTCTGTGTTGGAGTTGCTCCCTATCAATGCTATCAACATGTCGGGACTAGCCAATATATGCTTTATACTTTCTTTAGTGCAATTTTCGATAAGTGGTAAGTATTTGTTAACACCTAAATACATATTCGAAAATTAAGATTCACATAATATGTTGTACATAGTTTTTCAGTGTAGTCAATGTCTTTTAAAATAACTTTTGTAAAAATGATCATTAATCTAAACGGTTTTTTTTCTTCTCAAAATAGATGAAGTGATTTATCCAGAGGAACTATGTATGGTATCTAATATATGTTATGCTCTTTTTGTATGTAAGGTCAACATTGCGTGATACAATTATAATCGACGCATTTTGAACTGATAGTCAGATTTTCATTAAATTTTAAGGATTAAATGGCCCATTCAAATATTATGAAATGAATAAGGTGTATTTATCCAAGTACTACAACAGAAAAATAAATAAACGTCAATTAAAAATATAACCTAAATTTCTAAAGGGTTCTGGACTTTGCATAACGACATTTTAGAAAAATTAATAGTCCATGGGCCAAATAAATAGAAAAAAAACCAGCGGGTTTACTTTCTACATGTTTTCCTGGAAATTTTAAAATGGTTGATTTCCAGCAGAGTAATGTCATCCTATTTTTATTTTATTTGTGATCAAAATGAATTAAACTATCTTCAAGTCAAGTCTATGGTTTGCCGTGTTCCATGAGATGTTGGAATTTGATAACGACTCAAACAAATTATACACATACAAAAAAATGAAAAAGAATCATCGGCAAACATTTTTTCATTATTATTTATTATTTCAATGATCTAGATTACTTAATATCATTGTGAGGTGGGCTTGTTAGTGAAACAATTACATTTATTCCTACTTTCCGACCATATAAGCGAGTAGTACAAACATATGGTTTTTGTATTGTTTTGTTATCTCTCAAAGACAAAGAATAAGAGAATGGCTGATTACTCCTCCATGACATTATTTTAAAAATAACTAGTTTTATTTTTTTAACTGCGTTGTAAGTTTATTTTCAAATAATGTTTCTTTTGGTATATTTCGCCTCTCGCTTATATGGCATAGGCATTAGTGGTTTTCTATATTTGCATTAATCGTGCAGTTAATCAAAAGTCATGCTGTTTTTAATAAACGGAATCAATATTTCATTTACTGCATTTTTGTCTTTGTTGGACCGTTCTTTTGTTCTATAGTTTGAGTGCTCATTTTGAGTCCTTTATGCTCTTCAATTTCATACCTTATTTGGCCTTCTTAAGTGTTTTGATTCGGATGTCTTTTAAGACAAAACGAGCGTCTGTCGTACAAAATTTAGATCATGGTAGCTATGATGCGTCTATATGCTTCATCAAACAGATTACCAAAGATATGAAAACACAAAAAAAAGAATTGAAAATAAAAACAACCATCAGAATTTTTGGTCCTTTAACTTCGTACTTTATTTGACCTTTTAATTTTTTTGTATTTGAGCGTCACAGATGAGTCTTTTAAAGACAAAACGCGCGTATAGGGCAAATACAGAATTTCAATCCTTGTATCTATGATGAATTTATTTATCCATATCGAATATTTAGTTATCAAAGGTACCAGGATTATAATTTATAACGTCAGACGCGCGTTTCGTCTACATAAGGCTCATCATTGACGCTCATATCAAAATATTTATAAAGCCAAACAAGTACAAAGTTGAAGAGCATTGAGGACCCAAAATTCCAAGAAAAGTGACATACACATAAATGCTTATACGAATGTAAGTAATAACGCTGATCCAATAAGATATAGTTTAGGTGAATTATATTCAATTATTTGTTATATCCCAAAATAGTTAGATGTTTAAAAAAAATCGTCACAATTTCAATTAAAATAGGATCAGATTGTAGACCCTAATATTTCATATATTCATACTGATTAACTTCGATATTATTGACAGCATAGTTTACTTTTAAATATGATATCAATCAGTATATAATTGTAACTGATCTAGGCTAGTGTAATAAGCGTCTATAACATGCGATTAATTGGACAGCTTTGTTGCAGCGGGATCTGTAATTGAAAATTATATAAAATGCAGTAAATTAATTTTGGAATTAAAGCAAACAAATTTACAAAGACAAATATGTGTAATTAAAATTCCAGTATAACGTTATACATGTAGTTTGATTTCTATTTCATTTTTTTACTGTGGTATTTTCTTTGTCGATTACCGGTAAATCAGTTACAAGTGTTTTACATTAAAAAATACACATGCATGTAAGCTTGCGAACAACATATCTGTGTTATTAACATGTTCCGTGAATGAATGTTTTCCTTACAGCCATTTACCACTAAACAAATGACGTCGATAACACATTATATATTAGCATACTATGAAAACTATACAAAAAGCACGTGTTACAATTTATTGTTATTTCCTGATAAACATGATGTTGACCATTATTTCAACATAAGCAATATTGCCATAGTTTTATAGAGTTTTTTCAGGGTCATTTGTGAAAATAATATGACATGAAAACCATTACTACTTTTTCCCTAGTAATGAAATAAACACAATTGAATAAAGAGAATAAAATAAAACGAATAATTAACAAACAATGATGTAAAAAAATATTAATGTCTTAAACTAAAAGGTACGCCAATTGTTAAAATAAATACAAATTCTAAGCCAAAAAGTACAAAATTATGATGAATAAATAAGATTAATTAAAAATAACATCAACTTATAAACTGTTTCCAAAAACGTTTTTTTCATATTTTCATTAGAAAAATACTGTAAGTATCTATAGTTTTATAGCGCAAATGTTTCGATAACTGTTTATTCATTTAATTTATTTAACAATATGGGTCAGAGGTCAACAATACAGTATATACCGTGAACGCATCTTAAACTATATTGCTTTATTCAGTCCAAAGGTATCAACATGTTTTTGATCACAATGTGATTAGTAATTTTACACAAATTTCAAAATATTCCATAAAGGTCATATCAATTGTAACATTAATCGACTTTAATGACGTTTTGTGAAGGAATGTAATTAATCATCGGAATTAATTAACATATGAAACCTATACATTCCTAGCGTTAAAACAAGTAACTCTATTAAATCAGTAACGACCTAATGACCTTACTAATTAGTTTAAACATGTTTATGTTCATTTTGTTTTATGTTAAAAGGATGTCGTGGGTCTTTAATGTAAATGCAAAAAAAAAAAAAAAAAAAATTATAGACATAAGGGCGGTATTTAAAGTAAGATTACCTCACATGACTTTTATACAGGGAAAGATATCAAAATTTATTACTTTTGATATTAATTTTTTTATCATTATTTTCAACAACAGTAGCTCTTTTGTAGTCTCATATGTCTAACCCATAACAGATAAAGTACCAATCTATGTATCAAAAAAATACTGACAATAAAGTGTTATGATTAAATGAGCCTTATATTTCTAAATAAAGAAATCCTGAGTCTTTTTTTTTTACCATTTTTAGCAACTTTTTGTGATAAATTAAAATTGCCAATAAACTCATCATAGATACCAGGATTAAAATTTTGGATTTACGTCAGACGCGCGTTTCGTCTACAAAAGACTCACCAGTGACGCTCGAATCTATTTTTTTTTAAAAGCCTAATAGATTATGAAGTTGAAGAGCATTGAAGACCAAGAGTTGCTAAACGTTTTGCCATAACAGCTAAGGTAATCTATTCCGGAGGTAGAAAAGGCTTAGTTTTTAAAAAATTCAAAGTTTTGTTAACAGTTAATTTATAATTATGTACATATCAATGATAACTCAATATATTATACTTAAAAACAACACATAAATAAGTAAATGACCACGATCTGTCAACAATATTTACTGGTACAGAATTACATATTTTTTCCTATCTTTACATACCCACCATTTTATCCATAAATTACAATTTAGATTTATGCAATATTTACATTTAATTTCTATTGTTTAGGGGGATAAATCTATATTGCATTTAACTACTTTTGCCCATAAATGAACATCGGTTAACTACAGTTGCCTATCTATTAAATTTGAATATCGGAAATTACTCTTGTTTTCCTGTGAATTTGAAAATAGGCAAATTTCTGTTGCCTATCTTTGAAATTTGAAAAACAGTAAACTACAGTTGTTTATTCAAATACGACATGTAAACAAAGCCGAGTTTTACATAGCACAAAATATGTTTTACACATGCGCACATACATAAAGCTTATATTCTTCTTATTTTCATTGTTTTATACCATGTAAGTCATTTTGGTCACTAGGTTCATGATGTTTGAAGACTGGCACCATTATTACAATCAATGTTTTTTTTTGTGTAAATATTCCTGAAACTGATATTCACAGGCCATTAGAATCAGATATTAAACATTTTAACTAATCCTGGCATTCGATTAAATTTTCGTTTAGCAAATCATATATACAAAGTCTCTTCTACTTCGCTTCAAATTTGATGTATCACATACCATATTGTTGTTAGTTATACATGTTATAATACACCACCCATTTCCTTATTATAGCGATATCGGGATATAAGTATTTAGTCGGATCATAACATGTACGTAACAAAGAAATATTTTTTACAGTGGGTTAGCTTTCATTAGTTTTCACTATCCTATAGATTAACAAATTTTGGTTATATTTATAATTTAGAATCTTCATTGAAGGTGGAGCACGAATGCACAATTAATTAATTATATTGATGTGCCATTTGTATGCAAGAGTGACATTCCTTTGTATTATGTGCCGATTCGAAAAAAGTTATGCGAGTAGTGTCTCCCTTTAACAGGTTCATTATTTTATAATTAAGTATAGGTTTCTGATATAATTTTGAATAATTACAAAATGTTTCAATTCAATATATTTCAGTTTTTGTTATTGGTGTATCAAACACATTGATGTACGAATATAATTTCATAAATTTGAAACGTTTAGAATGGTTACATACCAAGAACCGTTCATCATTTTTAAAAAAGACTATTAATAAAAGTCGAATTATTCATCTCCCCTTCATGATATATTGATTGGAAAATTAACCAGATTACTAATATTAATCACAGAGAGGGACTAGCAAGCAATTTTTAATTGTAGCTTATTTAATATTAAAACAATTGTCTACTATTAACAAATGTTACTTTATACAAATATAAGGACTTTGTTAGCTATATCTACAAATTTTATTAGATATTATGAATTTCTCTTACAATAGATTAATATGCTACCTTATAGACGAGTATGTAAACATTGCTTGTATGACGATTTCGTGAACTTTCCTTTGATATGAGTTCATACGATATATGTTTAAAACGGTCATTGTCGTACGTTTGGTTTAATTTTCTGCCGTTATGAAGAATTATCTGTAAAATATACAAAAAAAAAAAGATTGTGTATAAACATTCATTTCCCACTATAGTTATGAAATATAAATATTTTAAATATAATTGTAAATATTTGATTTATTTTTTGTACATGAAATATGTAGAGAGATTATATAGGATGTGCATGTTGCTGAATTCTTTTCATATTTCAATGAATAAAATAAATATCTAAATTCAAACTTTTTAAATATTTACGTGTTGTCTTTTATAATTCCAATTCAATTATAAATGAGAATATTAACAAACTACGTTAACTTCATTGGCACAATCATGATCTTTCCATTTTAAGTTTGTCGTTCAGTTCCAAAATATAGTTTTGAACCTTCATCAATCTTTCTCACGTTCACAAGCTAAAGTTTGTTTGAATTCAAAGTCTAACTAGAGGTCAGAATACTGACTAAATCGGATATAAGACATTTGTCAATAAATGTTGTCTTTTTTTTTTGTTAAAAAATAAAGTCATGTCACAGCTAATAAAAACAATGATAGTTTAAACAGTATTTTATTCAAATAAATTGAATTAGATTAAGCAGCATGAATAGCCTATATAAACTCTCTCTACAAAACAAGGTACATTCAAACAAAGCAACACATACACAAACATAATCGCAACAGAGAATGAAATTTTCAAAGATACCACTTAGCTGACTGGAATGATGCTTCAAGTGGATAAAAGTATGAATATTTAAGGAATGCTTACATAGTCAATTCAAAAAATGAAAAAATATTCAAAAAAGGGTTAACATTCTAGCTAATAAACTCCAAAATGGTTTTATATGCCTTACATTACATTAAACATTTTCCAGTCAGCTGTTCAATATTATAAACTTAATAACTCATTTTTCAAAACAACCTGTTTTAATAACAATGATAGCTATGTATTTAAAAGCAATTCAGAATATATAACGTTCATCACAAAATCATATTTACAATACCAGCTGTGATTAAGAGCATTTATAAAAAGTAAAATCACAAAAATACTGAACTTAGAGGAAGATCAATTGGGAAAGTCCATAATCACATGGCAAAATCAAACAACAAAACGCATCAAAAACGAATGGACAAGAACTGTCATATTCCTGACTTGGTACAGGCATTTTCAAATGCAGAAAATGGTGGATTAAACCTGGTTCTATAGCGCTAACCCTCTCACTTTAATGACAGTCTCATCAATTTCCGATATTTTTACATTGATTCGTTTAATAAACAGACACAATAAATAAAATAGTCAAAATATGGGTACATCAGTCATCATCGTTTAACAATTTTAAAAGGAACAATTTAACAGAACACAAAAACATCTACTATCTACGAACACATTTATTGATTTGAGTGTCTGACGTCAGAAAATTTTATACGTCACATAAATTTATATGTTTATATCAAACAAATGTTATTAAAAAACCCAAATAAAGTTGAAATAGCATAGAAGGATGTAAATAAATAAAGATATGTTAATAACATTTAGAATAACGAATCATCTTTGTTTACCAGGGTTGTGAAGCTCTTAATTGTTAAGAAAACAATACGTTTACTTAATTTATAATAATTGCAAGGTTAGACGATAATTTTATATTTAAAACAAATTAATGTATACAATTCTTTCTAATATTATAGTATGTATCATATTCTCAACAACATTATATTCATCACAAATAAGGTGTTTATATCAAACATGTTAATAAATCTATGTACTATTTCAATTTTAATATATCTACCGGTTTCAATATTACTGCGGTCCTCCTCAAAATTAAATAGTTGTTTTGTAAAATTTAAACCCCCAAAATAATTCACTGCATAACATTTATGCATTGTTTCTGGTTTTTATCAAGAATAATCCACCCTTGTATACATTATGAAATACTTCTAAGATTTTGTTTTAAAAATCCTTCTGAATCAGTTATTAAATCATTCCTGATGCTACATTTCGACTGAATAATTCCGTCATAATTTTAGTATGAAATCAATACATGTGCCATCCTCAAGTCTATTATTCTGAGGCTCTTCTACGTTCGTGTACTTTTCATCTCAATGATCACTGTTAATATTTACTCCTCATGTTTTACTGGAAGTAGTAATTATTTAATAGGATTTTAAACCAGATTTGAAGGTATGTCAATACGCCCCCGAACGTTCTCCTTATACATATATACATGAAGTTAATAGAAAAAAAAATACCATCTTTTTTTAAAATAACAAATAAATTGAAAACAATAGTACGACAACCTATTTGTTTTTTGTTCACTGAATAAACATGAAACAAATAACGAATCTGATGAATGGGACAACAACTCTATATCGCTTATCGACTCAAGTCACCCCTTTGTTCATATTGTATTTTCAACTTTACACGATTATGTTACGGTCATCTATTTAACGGTTTTGCGTATTGACTTCGCTAATTGTACCAAAATTCTTATTTTCACAACCACATAATTCTTTTTATGCATGCTTTACGGAATTGTCTTAACAATTATTATACAAAAAATATGACATGATTTCTGTGTGTTTCTTAATGGATCGATCGATTTATTTTTTTACCCATCCTTATTACTGGGTCGTCACTTTTTGAGCGACGATCTCCGTGGCCGAATGTCTAAGTAGCCCATCTAGTGTATTACTAGCCTGTCAACGCTAACCATAACACGATATAGCTAAGAGTGATGTCAAACACAAGGACCAATCAATCAATTAATCACAACTTTTTCGTCAGAAGTGTCCCACAGTTTAATGTTACTAATAAAATACTAAATATTTATTTTACCTTCAAGGGTTCTAAAAATTAATAATCGAATAAAGAAACAAATATAAATCATACACTTAGAAATAACTTACAATAATGACACAATTGAAAATACAGAGCACTTTATCATCAATCTCATTTGAGTAGAAAACTATCATTTGATTTCCTTCAATTTGAATTAATTTATTTTTTCTTGGGGGTTGGGTGGTTGGATTGTTTTTGATTGCCACACGGATTTGTTGATGGTAGACGGTTTAGTCCCATTTGTCCTGTTGATAGACCGTCCTCTAATTGGTCATCTGTATAACCAACACACCTACAAATATTCAAACAATATCAATATCATTAGATAATCTTAAATGCACTGCTTTAAACATATTTTACACTTATTTTGATTAGAGTGACATTATTGTTTAAAAGTCATCTTGCTTACTAATGATAATTTCTCTTTGCAGCACCAGTAGATACAGTTCAACAAAAGGGCTCTCTAGTGCAGAAATATGGTAATAAAGGATCATCAGTAGCTAGTTACGGAGTTATATCAGGAGTAGACGACAAATCAGAAGGCGGTTCCGGTACAGGATGTACAGTTAATTGTGGCTCCGCAGTCGCCGATTCTATAGCAGTTGTTAATTCATTATCAGCCACTGGTGGATCACGTGGAAGTTCTGCAAGTGCTGCGACAGTTGCTGCGTCTTCTGATACTGGTAACTCATGGTCAAGTTCATCAAGTGGTTCAGCAGCTGCTGCGTCTTCTGCTGCTGGTAGCTCAGGTTCAAGGTCATCAAGTGGTTCAGCAGCTGCTGGGTCTTCTGCTGCTGGTAACTCCGGATCAAGGTCATCAAGTGGTTCCGCAGCTGCTGGGTCTTCTGCTGCTGGTAGCTCAGGATCCAGGTCATCAAGTGGTTCCGCAGCTGCTGGCTCTTCTGCTGCTGGTAGCTCCGGATCAAGGTCACAAGTGGTTCCGCAGCTGCTGGTAGCTCAGGATCAAGGTCATCAAGTGGTTCCACAGCTGCTGGTAGCTCAGGATCAAGGTCATCAAGTGGTTCAGCAGCTGCTGGTAGCTCAGGTTCAAGGTCATCAAGTAGTTCCGCAGCTGCTAGGTCTTCTGCTGCTGGTACCTCCGGATCAAAGTCATCAAGTGGTTCCGCAGCTGCGGGTCTTCTGCTGCTGGTAGCTCAGGATCAAGGTCATCAAGAGGTTCAGCAACTGTTGGGGCCTCTGTTGCTGGTAGCTCAGGATCAAGGTCATCAAATGCTGCAGCAGATGAGTCCTCTGCTGTGGGAAGTTCAAGTTCAGGTTCAACCTCCTCAGATGATTCATCTAATTCTGGAAGTTCAGATTCAAGTAATTCTGGTGCTTCATCCAACTCTGCAAGTTCAGGTTCAAGCAACACAGGTGCCTCATCAGTTGCTGCAGTCGTTGGAGCTCAGACAGCTGTTATTTTGACTGGCTCTACATCATCAGCCGCTTCACAATCATCTGTGGCATCTAGTGCATCTGGATGTTCCTCAAACCAATGTTCTGGTGGTAACGCAGTATCAACTGGAAGCCAAACAGTAGTTGACGTAGCTCCACAATCAACTAATGCTGAATCGTTTCAAACGGTAGCAGTGATTTCAAGCAACAGTGACAGTAGTGACAGCGGCAGCGACGGTAGAGATGATAGTAATAGCAGTGACGACTCTAGCAATGGTGGTGATGATAGCGATAGTAGTGACGACAGTGACAAAAGTAATGGAAGCAGTTCTAGCAATGGTAGCGACGACAGTAATAGCAGTGACGACAGCAATAGTAGCGACGACAGTGATAGTAGTGACAGCAGTAGCAGTGACAGTAATAGCAGTGACAGCAGTAATAGTAGCGACGACAGCGATAGTAGTGACAGCAATAGCAGTGACAGCAGCAGTAGTAGCAACTCTTCCGATGACAGCAGTGATGATAACGGAACTGGAAGCTCATCAAGTAACTCTGGATCATCTTCCGTAGCATCATCTGGATCTGAACCAAGTCCATGTCAAGGAAAAGGAAATTGTCATAGCAAGGGCAGTCAAAGCAACAAAAGTGATGGTAGTAGCAGCGATAGTAATGGTAGCGATGACAGTAATAATGACGACAGTGATAGCAGTAACAGTGACGACAGCGATAGTAGTGATAGCAGCAGTGGAAGCAGCTCTAGCAGTGGTAGCGACGACAGCGACAGTAGTGACGACAGCAATAGTAATGACGACTCTTCCAATAGCAATGATGACGATGACAGCAGTGACGATAAGGGAAACACAGCAAGTAACTCTGGATCATCTGCTGTAGCATCATCTGCAGTCGAACCAAGCCATGTCAAGGAAATGGCAACTGCCATAGCAAGAGCAAACAAAGCCAGAAGAGTGGTGGTAGTAGCAGCGATAGTAATGGTAGCGATGACAGTAATAGCAATGACGATAGCGAAAGCAGTGATAACAGTAACAATGACGACAACGAAAGCAGTGATAACAGTAACAGTGACGATAGCGATAGTAGTGATAGCAGCAGTGGAAGCAGCTCTAGCAGTAGTAGCGATGACAGCAATAGTAGTGATAGCAGTAACAGTGACAGCAGCGATAGTAGCGATAGTAGCGATAGTAGCAATAGTAACTCCAGCAATGGTAGTGACGACAGCGATAGCAGTGATGACGATTCTTCCGACAACAGTGATAAAAATCGGAAAATCATCAAGTAATCATAAATCATCTCTGTGACCGTTGTAACATCAGAAGTGTTACCTGTTGATGTGGCACCACATGATTCATCTCCTGTTGATTAAATCATCACCTGTGGCTGAAGAAACACATGAAATTTTAGTTGGATTTGAAGCAGCACCTGAATCATCACATGTAGTAGAAGCATCACCTGAAATGTCACCTGTTGTTGAATCATCACCGAAACTGTCACCTGTAATTGAAGCACACCAGAATCAACTGTTGTTGAGGTATCATCGCAGGCCGAGGCAACATCATCAGGAACTCAAGGAAAGAGCAATAGCGATAGCAGCAGCGACGACAGCGATAGTGGCAGTAGTAGCAGTGATAACAGCGATAGTAGTGATAGCAGTAGTGACAGCAGCTCCAGCAGCTCCAGCAATGACGACAGCAACAGCAGTGACGACAATAGCAGTGATGACAGCGATAGCAGTGACAACAGTAGCAGTGACGACCGCGATAGCAGTAATGGAAGCAGCTCTAGCAGTGGTAGCGACGACAGCTCTAGCAGTGACAACAGTGATAGTAGTGATAGCAGTAGTGGAAGCAGTAGTGGAAGCAGCTCTAGCAGTGGTAGTGACGACTCTTCCAACAGCAGTGATGACGATGACAGCAGCGATGATAATGGAAGTGGCAACTCAGCAAGTAACTCTGGATCAACTTCTTTTGCATCACCTTGGGCCGAATCAAGCCCTTGTGAAAAAGCTAAAGGCAATTGTAATAATGAGGGAAGCAGTGGTCCTAGTAGCGGCAACGGTGATGGTAGCGGCAACAGTTGACGCGACAGTAGGTAGCGGCGACAGTAATGGTAGCGACGAAAGTAATAGCAGTGACAATAGCGATAGCAGTGATAGCAGTAATGGAAGCAGCTCTAGCAGAAGTAGCGACGACAGCTCTAGCAGTGACAGCAGTAACAGTGATGACAGCAATAGTAGTGATAACAGTAGTGGAAGCAGGTCTAGCAGTGGTAGTGACGACAGCTCTAGCAGTGACAGCAGTAACAGTGATGACAGCAATAGTAGTGATAACAGTAGTGGAAGCAGGTCTAGCAGTGGTAGCGACGACAGCGACAGTAGTGACGACTCTTCCAGCAGCAGTAACGACGATGACAACAGTGATGATAACGGCAATGATAGCTCATCAAGTGAACCTGGATCATCTTCCGTAACATCACATAAGGCCGGACCTAGCTCATGTGGAGGACATGGACAATCTGGTTGTAATAGTAAGAGTGGCAGCAAAAGTACTCGTAGTGGCAGCAGCAGTAATGGTGACAACGACAATAACGCAGTGATGACAGGGATAGTAGTGACAGCGACAGTAGTGATAGCGATAACAGAGATAGTAGTGATGACAGCAACGGTAGTGACGACAGTAATGGAAGTGACGACAATAACGGTAGTGACAGCAGCAATGATAATGGTGATGGCAATGGTAATAGCGAAATAATGGCGACGACGATAGTAATGGCGACAACGATAGTGATGGCAGTAACGGAAGTGATGGTAGCGATGACACAAAGAACATTGGCAGTAATAAAAGTTCTAATAGAAACAGTAACAGAAAATCTATGTCATCAAGGAAACATGAAAGTGTCTCCTATGGTAGCAGCTGGATCAGTAGCGACAGCAGCACCTGCAGCACCCGCAGCACATACAGCACCTGCAGCACCAGCAGCGGAAGTAGCACCAGCACCGGCAAAAGCAGAAGCAGCTCCTCAAGTATCGGGTTCAGAAAGTTATTTGTGTCGGAATCTAAATCATCCAATGGCGACCAAAATGAAAATCTATATGTTATAGAAATAGTGCCAAAGCCTACGGAACAGTCATCGGATTAGTAGTTTGAAAATTATTTATAAACTGTTTATCATCATAAATGCAAGATTAACGTTCTGATTCACGTGACCTGATACGTTAATTTTTTCTCAAGCTTCTCACACTTGTACATTCTAGTATGCTAAAGACAATTATAAACAATCAGAATAGACTATTCATGTTCATTTGCTTTTTGTTACGTTACATTGTTTTCTTTTATACTAGTAAGTGATCAGGAGCAAACTGGTTTATAGATAACTGATAAGTTATAAAATATATATATATTTGAATTGTTTAAAGTACTTTGTATATTCTTTATATACTGTGTATATGAACTGTTGTTGTATCTACATAAATTCACATCAATAATGAAAATCCAACCTTTTAAAAATCAACGAAATAAGGCATATGAATAGTTAAGACCGGGTTCTAGAAATAAATGTTTGGTTCAATTTAACAAAAGTAAGTTACAAATTATACAGGGTGAAACAAAAATACCTCAGCCAAGACACAGGAAAACCTAGTTAGAATGGGTTGATTGTTTGTGAAGTAATGCATGCTTCGTCAGATGGTATACTGTTTAGGATGTTAGTGATCTAAACGGGTGTTGGAGAAACCGAGATGACATTATAATTCCCTATTTTTCGAAATTAAATAGAACCTAATTATCCTTTATATACACACAAAAATTAAACCAGATTACAATTGTTTGTCAAATTTTCTCAGATTGACTTTTGTATAACTTTGGATGATGTAATGTACACATACTTCTATATTATCATCAGTGGGTCGATGATTGTCGGTCAGTTGTTGACAGTTTTTTGTCATTTAGGTTTACTCGTTTTTGTACATGTTGTATATTGACATTGAATAAAACAATCCAACAGATATATATGCTATTAAAATTTTAACGTGTTCCATGGTTGAACTATTTATATAAAGACAACAGTAGTATACCGCTGTTCAAAATTCACAAATCGATTGAGAAAAAACAGATCCGGGTTACAAACTAAAACTGAGGAAAACACATCAAATATAAGAGGAGAACTACGACACAACAGAAACACAACTAAAATGTAACACACACAGAACGAACTGTAAAATAACAATGGACATTTTCCTGACCTAGTACAGGCCATTTGAACAAAAAGGTGGAAAAGGGGGCGGGGGTATGGTTATGGTTATGTGGCTAGCCAAACCTTCCGCTTTTATGATAAATGTTAAATATAACATTAAAATAACAAAAATTTACATGACAGGACTACAACACAAATAAATAAGAGAGCATATAGGACAGAGAAACCACAATATAGCTATCAAAAGGTACCAGGTTTATAATTAAATACGACAGACGCGTAAACGTTTGAAATAATATCACAACTTCACTATTGACTGATAAATTACAAATGATTTAATGAAAGTATACTCTAATCAGCATTTTCATATAAAGTGTTTTCGAGAATATCTTGAAAACAATTCCAACGGTGTATAGTCTTAGAAAATATGCAATAAATCAACCTCAATAAACAATAACATAATGAACGGTTACTCAATGCATAATGTCATTTTGTATCATGTTACCTTGAACAAAAGCAAAAAGTTTTGAAAGCCGAAAAACAAATATTGGGATCACTGATAACAAAGAAATGATTTGACAGAAATACAAGTATTCTATGACAAATAGGAAAAGAATGTCTGCTTCTAAATATGAATCAAATGCTACGCAAGAGACGACAGATTAAAGAAAAAAAAACTCTTCAAAGATACCAGTCATAACTTTGTACGATAAATGCGCGAAACGTCTACAAAAGATTAAGCATAACACTAAAATTTCAGGAAGACACAATGATAATAAGAAAAAGAAATAACACACATGCTGACGAATTAAAAATTAGACAACGTGATTAAAAAGAAAACAAATACACGATGAAACAATACAAACTAAAATGGTTTAAAATTTAAAAAAACACGCACTTAGAAATAAAATTTCTCACTGAGACTTATATGCACATTACAAATGAATTATCATGAACTATAATTAAAGTATATGTCCAACTTGAACGAACTGGCAGACAAAGAATTTAAAAACAAATCCAAAATAAACAATTCTTCAACAATTTATATAAATCAAATAGGTTTTTATCCTCTTTTTGTTCCTTCTACAAAACAGAATGGTTATAAATACGTGTTATAAAACCAATTTTTGCTTTGAAGTTAACGAAAACAGTCATGATTCGCAAATCAATTTTGCTCTAAAGTTAACGAAAACAGTCATGATTCGCAAATCAAAGGAAACCGTCATGATACACAAATCAAATGAAACAGTCATGATACACAAATCATTTGAAACAGTCATGATACTAGTACGCAAATCAGAGGAAACCTCATGATATGAAATAAACACAAACCAAAAGCATGACCCTTAAATAAAAGAAAACTGTCCTCACACGAACACAAAAGAAAATTGGAATGACACAAAAATCTTAGAAAACCGTCATGACACGGAAACGGAAATCAATGCAAACCGTCATGACACGGATACAAAAGAAAACCGTCAGGACACAGAAATCAAAGAAATAGTCATGACACGGAAATCAAAGTGTTTACACAACATAACAATATCATAGCTACAAAATAATTTGCAGTCGTGTGTGAAAAGGATACTACATCTTTGGGTTTCCAATCTTATTTTTTATGTCGATGAAATACCGTCCACCATGAATGTCTTCGGTCACACATACCTATTCAGTCTTAAAAACATCAAAATATCATTCAACCTGTTGAAGTAAATACGTAGTGTTTTGGACACTCTTATCTGATAAACTGGAAAAGAAATATGTAAGTTAGTATCAAAGCGAGTAGATACAGAAACAAAAACAACCAAAAACTATAGAAATAAAAATTAAGAATGGAAATGAGGTATTTGTCAAAGAGACAACAACCTGATCAAAGAGAGAAAAACAGCACAAGACAATCAATTTGTCATGACCACAGCGCAAAATTCCGAACTGCAGGCGGACTACAGATGGCCCCTAAACAATAGCATTAAGTAGTCCAGATGGACTCACGTGGTACAGAAAAACAGTGCACATAATAGGTAAAAAAGAAAATGTTATCACACTAGATTTAACATGATAAAAAGTGTTTATTTAAAAACAATTAAGGTACATCTTACAGATTTCTGTCCTCACAATAGTATTATTTAGTACTGTCAGAAAACTATACGTACAGTGTACGATGATATTAGAAGAGAGGATATTCAGATTGAACTTATTTGTTTTGACATTCCGAAAACTACGAAAAGCGGAGATAAACTTCCCAAGTAGTATCTTTTCAGCAATGTATCTGATGTTTGAATATCTTAATTTAAAAACTGGATTTAATTAAAAGTTTAGACATTAAAAAAATTTAATGCTTTAATTCAGTTGACCAGGAAAAACTACGTTTGTTTTACCAATACAATAGTTCAAACGAACTTCGTTATTCATACAACTTGTTTTTTAAACGATGTTTTTTCGTTGAAAATCTTCGGAGAAAATTAAATCTTTCTTCATTGACGTTTTTATGAACATCTCCTGTGCAATATCAATCATGTTCATGGAATTTCTTCAACTAGAAAAATGAAATTTATAAAAATCGTAAGCCCTGTGACAGATAAAATCACGAAAGTGTACATAATAAATAACAATAATTCAATTTGCTTTAATGATTGATTAAAATACATTCTTCCCTTAATACGTGACTAATGTGACAAATAAATGAAGGATGTAATTGGTTAATCGTCCACCAACACAACTTTCTTAGACGTTCCTTTACTGTATTGATAAATTTAAACAGTTAGAAGTCACTAGAAATGTTTATAATTATATTCTATAAATTTAACTAAAATTGACATATATGAAATAAATCGTGGCAATTATTTTTTTTATGTATCATAAGTTGGATCACAATTTAGAAGATGACGTGAAAATAAGTTACACGATTTTGATGAACTAAAATAAAAAAAGACCTATAAATATAAAATGAAGAAGAAGATGTACATGCACTACAAATCCATGTTTTTTTTCTATCGAAGACATTTATAATATTTATTAGAAGACCTCAGATCTTCTCAATATCCTTTATATTTTATTATTTGTAAATGTAAAAGATTACAACCTGATTGTGAATGAAATAACCATCATACTGTCGATCGAGTGATGTTAATCAAATTGGATAAAGCACCGACCAAAATATTATTCAAAATATACGAATATGACATACATGTATATATCAATAAAAAAGTCTGTCTTGAAATAGATATAATCATCGATCATCTAATTTAGGAAAGGCAGTAAATCTAATAGTTAGATTAGGCCATGAATATCAAGTTCATGAAATGGAAGAGAATTCTCAGTGGTGACACAGATTGATTTGTCATTGAATTATAATGAATAAGAGGAAAATCTAACATGAGGAAGGGTAAAATCATTTTGATTATGAAATGGGTTTTTGGACTTGGATGGAGAATTGTCTCATTGGTACTCATTGCCATTTTTAACTAATATGCGGTGACAAAACAATATACCCTTGTGGTAAATACTGATTGCAAATTTTTGAATTATTAAATTGTGTGTTTTTTAGAATAAACATCATCATCTGTTTCACATCAATAACAGAATCTCGTTGTTGCAGTTAACAAAGATTCACCATTTCACGTTTTATTTTTTTATTCTAAGACTCCTACTGTTTCTATCTCGACTATCTTTGTGTTTCCGAATGTTTTATATACACAAAGTTAACAACCAATATTTATACTTAATCATGTTTATTTTTTAACATGACAACTTTGAAGCAATACACTAATTAAAATAACAATATATAACCTTTAGTCATAAGTGACAGCATTCACTTTAAATGATGTAAAAAATGATATTAATTACTCATATAATCTCATTATTACATTTTCACCTTTACATATTTTTTTCCACCTTTGCATGGGTTAAATATAAAAGTCTATCATATATTAACATTATATCTGAAATGGCTTTAATATTGTTGTTGGTATTAAAGGAGAACATATTTGTCTTTTGTAATACGATGACGATATTATATTGTTGACTGAAACTTGATCGGAGTTTAAAGTATTATAAGATGCACTTGTTGTTCTTTGAATACTATGGTCATTAATGGCGCCAAGAGTAATGTTGTTCATTTTGAGCACCTTCAGTAGAACGTTTGTCGTGTGTGTATTAGTGTGGCGATCATAATTAATACATATATATATTCATTTTGGGTCTGGTACAAACAGAAACTTTAGATAATGTTTTGACAGCGAATGCCGTTTCCCAGAAAGTGAAAAGGGCAACTCCATGTTCATAGGTGGAATCACATACGAAGTAAGAAGCATTCGAGGTCCCGGTAATTGAGTAAATATATAAGTCAACAAATTATAAAAATTCAAGGCAATGTGCTTTCCATATATAACGAAATAAGATACACTGTAACCAAGGATAAAAATTGCCTGAATTGTTCTGTTATCTACAGAGTGATCATTTTTTTTTTATCAAAACTATTAATCTAAGGCAAATGCGTAAAGTTTGTTTGCATTTTTTGTTATTTGAAAAATAGTACTATCACGCAAACATATAAAACAATCAATACCATAACTAAAAACTTGTAACAGAAACGTCGTATGCTTAAAAGTTTTAATTTGTTTTTTTCCTTGGATGCTTTTATAATTTTCCTGTATATTATAGTTTGTGATAAGTTAAAACTTGTGAATCGTAACGTTTGTTTACTAGTATATATGAGGCATCTATAAAAAGAATGAAAAAACTTAGTGTGCATAAAACCTGTTAAACATCGTACATGTAGTGTTTTCTATGAGTTGGTAAATATGCAAATAATGCTGCAGTAATGGGAGAAAGGGTTGAGCAGTTATTTTTCATACTTAGTGATAAGAAGTTGTAAGATACTGTCAAATCGATTTTGATCATTCGAAAAAGTTTGCTGAGCTTGATTGGAATCAATGTTTTGACATTCACTTCGTTTTGTAAATATACATATAGTTTTATTACGATCGCAAATGTTTCTTATTATTCTTTATCGTCTCTCATAAGTCTGTATTGAGTGGCTTTTTTAAAAGTCGCAATTAGCCTTGTGACATTTTATTTTCTTATCTCACTTGAACGAAAGTAAACCCACCATGTTAGATTTTATTTTACTCACAAAGTTGTGCATTTGGAAAATGAAACAAAAATTCCGAAATTGTTTGTATCTAAATGGCATTTTTCTATCCGTAGAGCAATACAATAGCTAAGAAGCCTCTATGTTTATTTAAAATTTAGTTTTTAGCAACCTTGTCTTCTGTTGATGATCCCTCTTTAAATTCATGTATTTAGTTTTGATGTTATATTTGTTATTCTCATTGGATTTTGTCTAATGCTAAGTTCTCGTTTCTGTGTGTGTTACATTTTAATGTTAAGTTTCTGTTTTGCTGTTGTTCTTCTCTTATATTTAATGCAACTATATGAGAAAAACAAAGAAACATCAGAAACACTGACAGGCAACAAAGCAAACGCCAACATATATAGAAACGAACTATTTGATAACAACTGCCATATTCCTGACATGGTAAAGGAATTTAAGAAAAAAATCTGTGGGTTGAATCTAGTGTTATGGCTTGTAACACTTTCCGCTCATATGGCAATGAAAGAAGGAAAACTGTACACTAAACCAGCGAATAAAGCGAACATCCTTAATGCACAATTTCAATCTGAATTCTCTGAAAAAAGCACATTCACAAAAGATCAATTTTCATCATCTAAGCGAATGAAAACTAAGAATACATCACCAACTATGAAAAACATAACCATAACAACAGAGGGCATAGACAAACTACTGAAAAACCTGAACCCAAACAAATCACCAGGTCCGGATGGAATATCACCTAGAATCCTCAAAGAACTACACAGTGAGACAGCACCTCTCAGTAACTGTTTTCAAAATACCTAGATACTAGAGTGGTTCCAAATGACTGGCATTCAGCTAACGTGTCTCCGGTCTACAAGAAGGGCCAAAAGTATACTGCTTCAAACTACAGACCAATCTTGCTGACGTCAATTTGCTGTAAAGTAATGGAATATATAATTGTATCATCAATTATGACCCATGGTAAAAACAACAAAATTCTTTACAAATTACAACATGGTTTCAGGAAAAGCAGGTCCTGTGAAACAGCTTACTAGTAAACAAACTACATACTTACGGAATAAAAGGCAACACAAATAGGTGAATAAAGAACTGGCTGAGTGGAAGAACACATACTGTCGTACTAGAAGGATGCAATTCAACATCAGTCCTGTTGACTCAGGAGTACCACACGGCTCAGTCCTTGGGCCAAGCCTCTTTCTATATTTCACCAACGATCTGCAAGAAGATTTTAATGCTACAGTTCGCCTGTTTGCAGATGATACCATCGCCTACCTGATAATAACATCAAAAGACATTGGAAAAATATTACAAGAAGAACTTGATAAATTAGCGAAATGGGAAAAGTATGGTGCATGAAATTCCACCCCGACAAATGCAACATATTGAGGGTAACAAGCAAGAAAACACCAATTCAAACATCATACAATCTCGATGGTCACAATTTGGAAGAAATGCAGGCAGGCAAATATTTAGGTCTCACCATCCAAAACAACCTGAAATTGGATCAACATATACAACAGATAACTGACAAAGCAAATAAAACACTCGGATTCTTGAGGAGAAACATCAGAATATCATCAACAAAAGTAAAGAGCCAAGCTTATATTGGACTAGTAAGACCACAATTAGAATATGCCGCAACTGTTTGGGACCCAGCAACAAAAGAATCGATCTACAAAATAGAACAGATACAAAGATGAGCTGCCAGATACGTGACAAATAAGTACAAACCAACTGCAAGTGTCACAGAAATGATAGACCACCTAAAATGGAAACCACTGCTACAACGAAGAAAGGAAACCAGACTAGTGATGTTCTATAGAATAGAGAATAATATGGTAGCAATAGAGAAAGAAGGACGACTCACACCACCAGTAAGAAAAAGGAGAAATATACACCATAAGGCATACCAAGTACTGCACTCACGTATTGATGCACACAAGACATCATACTAACCACAGACTAAATTCACTGTATATAGTTAGTTCCACGGTTTTACTTCAACAATTAATTTACTTGGATGTCTTCTCCAGCAAACGGAACTCGTCAGAAACATATATAGCAGAATCTTCAGTTTGTTGAAGGAGGCTATTATCCGACAGAAACAGAAACAGAAATAAACACTATCGCTAAAATTACATCTCTACGTGACAGAAGTACAGCACACACAAATGAAAGCACACTCAGCACAGAGTAAACCACAGAATAACAACGAACAACTTCCAAAGACGACAGCACAGGAAACAGAATGTAAAGAATATATAATCTTGAAATTCATACAATTTTTTACAATACAAGTCCAAAGAAGTAACATGATTATATTGAAAGGCTATTTTGAATAAATGATGTAACGACGTCATTATTATTTCGACTCACACAATAATTTATCCATGAAAAATGGAAACTAACTCGATCATACTGACAAATAAGACATAAATTAAATGTACCGAAAATACAGAATACAAACTACAAACATATTACATAACACACATATATAAATATTCGACCGATACCACAACAGTGATTTCATAAAATAAACACATGGATGCACAAATACCGAGACATGTGGTATAGCAATGCAAATTCACATTCTGTAAAACAGCCATATTCGTGAATAACGGCATGGTTATTTATAGAGAAATTCAATCATGTAGGAAATAAAAATAACCACCAACAAATACACAACAGGTCACTCATATTACTGAAATATTTGTTATCTGGTGTTGTTGGAAATGGGATGTTTTGTTTCTTATCATCAGTACCACACATTTGTCCGTCTTACCAATAATATGAGGATAATTAATCTGTGTTAAATGCCAAGTGGAATTATTACATAAACAAATCATATGTTTTATAATTGCCAACAAGACGACTTTCCACTAGAGTACAAAAGATATGAACGTTACCGCACTATAACACGACAGTTTTAACAACCAACGACAACCACTGTATCGCAGGCATCAACAAAGGTATTTAAAGGATGGGCGAAAGATACCAAAAGGACAGTCAGACACATAGATCGAAAATAAACTGACAACCCCATGGCTACCAAAGATAAAGACAAACAAACAAATAATAATACACAGGACACAACATAGAAAACTAAAGACTAAGCAAAACGAACCCCACCAAAAACTGGGGTGATCTCAGGTGCTCCGGAAGTGTAGCTTATTTGATTAAAAATCCAGTAAATAGTCTAATTCGGTAGGCTAAATTCGTGAAAAGGAAAGGGGATTGTAGTGACGACATAAGGAAGATATCCTATATACTATTTAGTTGAGTAAATATGCAAGGTGTCATGTTTTCTGTGCTATTGCACAAGTCTGCAGGAAGACATGTCGCCATACATAGTCCCATTATTCGAAATCAGAGAAACCCAATTTTGCTCATACTCTTAATTGATGTGTGGCTAGCAGAGAAGCAGCATGTGTTTGATTTTACCTTGATATGTACCAAGGCTATTTCGTATAGAACTTGAAGCAAGTAATATTGACAATAGTGCACTTGCTATGGCATCGGGAAATTGGTAGTAAAATATACATAAGATAAACATAGATTATTGTTTAAGGTAGCACAATACAAAGATTCTATACCTCCAATTCCCCAGTTTTAAAATGCTGCAACTTTCTTTATAATGCTTGAACATTTATAAAAGTGGTATTTATGGATAGCTAACAGATTACTCTTTTAAATTAATGCAATGTTAGTATTATACTATTTATACTATACATAATTATGTAATCAATTATAATGTAGACTGTGTCTACAAAATTGTACAAGACATTTTCATATTCAATTGAAATTAGCTTCTTCATTGATAACCTGATATAGTTGATTTTATTATATGTTGTTCCTAGTTCCTTATATAAGAAAATGTCTTTTATACCAAGTCAGGAATATGCCAGTTAATGTCAAATTGTTTGATTTGTTTGAGCTTTTGATAGAGCCATTTGATTAGGGACTTTCCGTTTTGAATTTTCCTCGGATTTCAATATTTTTGTGATTTTCATATTTTTATTTATTTTTTGTGTGATCTCCACTCTCCTAAATACCTCTAGCCATTAACGAATAAACAAACGCACAGCAATAGCACGGTAAAAAATCAGTTAAAAAAGATTTTTTTTTTAATTTTTCAATATTAAATGTATAGTTGTGATAACACTTTTTAAAAATGCTTATTTCAAACTGGTTGACCTCTAATATTTTTTTTTGTTTAACAACAATTCATCTGCTTTATTAAATTCAACACATGGCAACAATTTTTCATCAATTTTCAACAAAAATTTCATAATGTTTGTATAGGTTGAACAGTTACTGAATAGCAATGAAAAAAGTCTGTCCCGAGAAAAAAATATTAAATCATCAATCATCTAATTCGGGAGTGCTGTAAATCTTATATTTAGATAAGGTGGTGAATATCAAAGTTCCGGAATAGGAAGAAAATTATCAGTGGTGACGTAAATTGGTTGACATCAAATTATAATTTTGATAATTAAGAAATAATAATAATGTGTAGGCACGTGCTTTTAATGCCAAAGACAGCTACACCCTTGTTTCCAAATTCGCCTCCTCAAAACCCAACGGATTTTTTTCCAACGTAAACTGAAGTAAATATCAAATATTTGTGCTAAATTGCAAATTAATGTTCCTATCATCCTTTACAAAAACGTAACATAGAATTGAAACTATATATACAGAAAATTGGATAAGAAGTAAAATGTTCAGAATGGTAAGAACTACATTATTTCCTTTTCCATTAAATTTACCTGTGGCTTCTTTCTTCAGTACGTCTAATGCGAAGCAGTGACCTGGGTCAATGGCTATATCTCCGACATCTTATAGAAGGTATAACCTTGAATGATGATTGTGATATTACGTCTTTTATATCAAAAACTAAAGAAAAAGATTGGTAGAAACTGTGTTTCTAATCAATTATCAGAAATATAAGATACCAAAATTATGTATACGACTGAAACCACCAATTTATTTCATATAGGGAGGAAATCTTAAACACAGAAGTGTAAAATATACATATTTTAAGTCATTCTCGGGAACGATACGATTTTGCAACTTAAAGTTAATATCACCATTAATAACATAATAAATAATTACATTCGTCTTAAATATTGTGATGACTGCCTAGTGATTGCCAATCTATTTAGGGATTGAGAGACTATTCTATCTTCGGTGTTATTGGAATAGCAATAACTGTAAACACAAAGATCCTGCTAAGCGTGTCAACCTAATGTTCAAGGATTATGATTGTATTTGTAAAATCATTTGAAAAAATATTTTAGCTTAAAGACCCAAATGACAATGAACAAAGTCAGACTTATATCATGAATCCTTGTATCTATCTCGACTGTCTTTACCTGTCTGTATGTATCATATTCACAAAGTTTACAACCAATATTTATATTTAATCATGTTAATTTTTTAACATGACAACTTTGAAGCAATACACTAATTAAAAAGACAATATATATAACCTTTAGTCATAAGTGACAGCATTTACATTAATTAATAGTAAAAATATAATCATAATTACTCAAATAATCTCACTATGACATTTCCCCCTTTACACATTTTTTCACACCTGAAGTAAAATTAAGGATTTAAGTGTCTCTTATAATAACAGTAGATTGACAGTTATATATACTGAGTGCCAATGAAAACGCAACACTTTTGTTTTTCCAAAAAATCTTATAAGTTTTATTTTATTTATATTAGAACTTTGTATAGTTGGTTGAAAATGACTTTTAAGACAATTGTCGACAACTTTAAGGTTGAGTGATTTTTGGAACAAATGCGAAGTGAGGGTTATTTTGAACGGACATAAACCGAGTTCACCGCTTTTCAACATACGCACCATTTTCACGATTTTGTCATTTAAAGTTTGGCTAATGTCATGCATTTTCCCGCCCTTATTGTTAAGAAACTGCAATAAACATCTGAGTAAATGCCAGGACTTTCTGATAACCAGCGACATGCAGTTTTGGGCATGATCCAATGTAGCCTTTCACAACATACAATTACTGAGAAGACTGAAGTTAAAGCCTCTACAATAACCCAAATCATCCACAAATTCAACCAAAATGGATCATTTAATGATAAGCCACATCCCGGGATACAAAAAGCAAGAAACGCTCAGCAAGACCGATACATTTGGTCTTTAACATATCTGATATCGACTTTGATGGTTGTTCAAAGGTCACGAGAGTTCAATGGTGGTCACGGTAGAACCTTTGAGCAATTTCAGTAAAGCACCATTTGCGCTGAAATTGTTAAAGAGCACCACAGTCTTTCCTTAGTGACATCTAAACGGCCGTCTGGCGTAAACTTCGAATTCTGTAGACCAAAAATCATTCATTATGTACCAAAAACCGGCAGTGGTGGTTACATAGACATTTGGCACCCGCCTTGGTCAAAAGTCATGCTTTTCGCCGGATTTTGGTCCGAATGAGCAAATTTTGCATCAGATTTGACATGGTTTAGACGAAGAAAACCACCCCCAATATCATAAAGTCAGCTTGAGTTTGCTTTGCAGGGAAGTTGGAATAACATTCATCTGGATCACATTAAACGTCCGGGATGATCAATTCCACGGCGCTGTCGAGATTGCGCTGCACCACGGGGTTGTAACATTTTTTGTTAGGACTGTGAGTTGATGATTCGACATTGGATGTTTCGTTTAGCTATTGCGCACGAAAGATGACAATGAAACATTTTTGTTTCATGTCGATCTATTGTTAAAATTGTTAATTTTCAAGAACAATTTATTTTGAAAGATTATCATTTCTAATATAAATTTTATTTTTGAAAAACCAAGTGTTGCGTTTTTATTGGCACTCAGTATATATATATTCAGATATCACTACATGCAAACATATGATAAGATTCACAAATAATTTATATATTACAAATATGTAAACATCAAATATTATTTATCCAGATAATTCAAAATTTGTTCAAACATGTAGAACCCATATTTTGTATAAAATCCAATTATAAATAAAAGGTAAAATGTAATTTTCGAAAAACAGTATATTAGATTTAAAAAAATGAATTGACATATTTTTTATCAAAAAAGCATTTCAGAAGCTGAGAAGGCTCTATGTTTTTTTTTATAATATTTAACTATTATTAGTTGCATAGTGTGCTTGGGACCAAATACGATACGTATGGGATCAGTAAACATTTAGTATTAAGACTATGTGCCTATCAAAATGATCAAATATTCGTTAGTATTAAGAACTTATATCCATTGGTATATACAAAAACAAATACCAACACTAACAACTTCTTAGCTTTAAATGTATTTTATGAATTTATTTCAATCGTTCATCATCAATTTCTTCTGTTAAAATCTTTAAGATGTTTCCTCAACACCGTGTTGTTTTTATAAGGTAGCGTAACACCCCTACTTGCCATGTATTGAAATAAGCCCCACTCACTAATCAAATATGGTCTCTCCACGATGTTGTTTTTAACCAATCACATTCCCAGAAGAGTATAGGAGATAAGATAAATATACGTATCTGCCTAACATCCACAATGATCATTCTAATAAAATATGAATTGTAAGAGTAAGATTGAACATTAATTTTAAAGCGAAAGTGACTCCCTTGTATGGTTCCTCTTGGGACATTATTTTTTATAGAGGAATTTAAATTTTATAAATCAAGAACTACCAATCCTTAAACAATTACATATTTTCTTTGCTGGAACTATAAAATGGGGAGGGGAACCTCAGATTCAGTTTATCAGTACCTCTATTTTGGAAAATCCTTATATCTTATCTACATGCCTTTTTGTTTTTCTTTGTGGACTTATTTGTTTGTTTTTCTAGTGATTATATAACACAATATTGACTGATTTACCCTATATTTGACATTTTACTCAATGTTCACATATCGTTGTTAATATAAAGAAATTGTGGGCAACTGTCATACAAGTAAGAAGTTTAGCTAGCTATAAAACCAGGTTTTAGCCACCTTTCTTTACTTACGAAAATGCCTGCACCAAGTCCGAAATAAGACAGTTGTTATCCATTCTTTTGAAGTGTTTGAGTTTTTGATTTTGTCATTTAATGGAGGACTTTCCGTTTCAATTTTCCTCGAGTTCTGTATTTTAGTGATTTTACTTTTTGGTAGTTAGTGTTGCTCGGTCTTTTTCTTAGTATACTGTTTTAAGGTCGATGGCGGTATGACTGTCTATTGCTTTCGGCCATGGTGTTAACCACTTTGTATCTTCATCCCTTTTCCCCCACAACTTTTCTTGATAACTGATCACGTGGTATGAGACAACTCTCTATTCAAGTCACAATTTGTTAAAGGTAAAGTATGATAGGTCACAGCACCATTCAAAAAGGAATACCAACGGTCTGGTCCATATCAATAGTTATCAAACGAGACACGAGTAACACATGTTGACCACATCAACAGATGTTTAAGTACATATACCAAGAAACAAACAAGAGGCTCTTAAGGAAATTTCAGGGCTGATAGAACGTTACCTTGTGAACACTTTAATCCCAATGTCAGATTTGCTCTAAAAAAAAAAAACTGCTTTGGTATTTGAGATATAAGCCAAAAACTGCATTTTACCCCTATGTTCTATTTTTAGCCATGGCGGCCATGTTTTTTTTTGACTTAACAGAAAATAAAACACAAACTGTATTCCAGATACCCTAAGGATCATTCAGCTTAAAGGCCAGGGCTGACCTAGATAGAAATCCGGTTGGAGAGCAATTAAACCAATAAGGAAATGGGAGGGGCCTAACTATCTTATCAATTATTTATAGAAGTCAGCATGGTTAAACAAAACAAACACATGTGGAATTTACCTTTGTGTAGAAATTTATAATCCAGACTAAAACTAATTAGTTAGTTTAGTTTAAACAATATTTTATTCAAATAAATTGAATTGGACTAAAACTAATAACTAACAAATAACAAGATTATGATGATCAAAAATATTTGCATGATAATAGTTAACATTTGTAAGTTCAATGCATTAGTGTAATTATTCTGTTTTTAATAGAAACTGGAAATGCAGCGGTTCCAAATGTTTATCCTGTAATTATATGTTAGTTTTTTGTAAATTTTCTTTCCTTTCTGTGAAGCTGGTGCATTGGGATTCTTTGATTTCCACACTGATGTAAAACCTCTGTCCACATTCTCATTCCAATGGCATACTGCCAAATTTGATCTCAATTTATATTGATCATCACCAAAGCAAATTCTTTTGTCTTGAAATATGTTCACAACATTATTGAAACTTTCAACATAAAATGTGTCTTTAGCAAGAATGTAATCTTGAGGATATTTATAAATGGTTGAACTTTTTATAGCAATCTCTTAACATTTTTCTGGCTTTTAAATTTGTAAGTACAGTCCTAGATGGTTCATAGTTTGAATCAAATCTGCACCTTGATGAATGATGACAATTTTCATGGTTATCACAATAATGGTTAACAATGTTATCCAAACTTTCCTTCAGTTTTAGAGAATTTTGCTCACAGTTACGGACAGCCCAGTTAATGTGTGTTGCTATGGGTTCAACTTTATCTCCTAGCTGTACACTCCAACTTATACCCTCTGAACGTTTGGTACCTTTGGAAATCTTGGTGACAGCTTTTTTTACAGCCTTGACAGCATGCCATAAGTCATTCTGATTGACAGTAAATTGAGTGTCCCTCACAAATTTATTTACAGTCAAATTTCTATCATGTGCATGAATTTTTATGGACACATTTTTATTCTCCAAATTTTCATAAATTATTTGTGTTCCAAGTCTTTCATGTCGTTGGGCAACTTTATCCTGTGACTTTGTAATATGTTCACAGTCCATCACTTTGTGAGTTTTTTCTCCTAATGCTACAACTGTAGTATCTTTCGCATTTTCCCTCCAACCGTGTCTAGCATCTGTCATGATGTTGATGCCATCTAGGTCGTCATATGAAGAAATTTCATCATTTATGGGATTTTCAACTGATTGAACACTTTCATTTTCAGCATGTTCTTTATATTTTCTAAAGAATTTTGATCTTCTCTCTTTAGAGATGCAGCCTATTCCTGCCCCATTAACAAATCTAGTGTAATGTACTGGCAAAAGTCCACTGCTATAATATGCATGACAAATCCTGTGATTGACCAAGAACTCATCATTCGGAAGGTAAGATGATGACGACCATAAATAGGAATGTGATTTCTCCTTGGTACACATCAGTCTTACAGATGCTACATGTCCTTTCATAGTTCTTTTCAAAACTTTTAGCTTTCCATTACAAATACTGGTATGTGCCTCAAAGAGTTTTCCATATGTGTCCAAAGATTTTTCTGCAATAACAAACAGTCCTTGGTCTACATCCTGGCTTCTTGTTTGGGAATAGGTGGATGGATAGGGATGAAGTTCTTTCAAATTGTCACTTCCAAGTTGTTGTTTAATCCAAAAGTCTAAAATTTCCTCTATAATTAAACTATTGTTAACTGGCTTATTCAAAGTTGAAGTCAAATAACCCTTTACTTTTTGAAGTTTTTCCAAAATTCTTCTTTTGACAGTTTCGTCACCAGGAATTTCTATTCTAAAATTGGGTGGGCGTTTTCGTGAAGAATCTTGTTTTTCAGTAGCCATGACTGACCATGAAAGAAACTGAAGGATCATTACATGGCTTTTTCAATAAATTTTTTTTTTTTAAATTTCTGTGATTTGTTGTAAAAAAATAGTATTTCATTTCTTGCTAAATGAATAACTACATGTAATCCCCTAATTGCCTCTGGAATTGACATGCAATCCCCTAATTGCCTCTGGACTTTACATCTATTGAACAAATTTATGAGGTCACCTGCAGAGTCAGCAACTTTCTGTACACATAACCTGGTGATAAAATCCAGACCAGATTATCTTTGAAGTCAATATAAATATTTTGTTTGTGTGCTTTCTAAATAATCCAAAAAATGAGTGATAAGAAAGTTACTATGGAATTAAGTGATCTTCAATTAGAAACTATAAAACATTTGTTTGGGCATAATGATTGGGAAATTAAAATTCTTGATGACTCTGCTGTTGCTATTCAAAATGGCGGGAATGCACAAAATCTACAGATGACCACAGAACAGAGTACTCAAACAGACAATAATGATGAGGATGAAGATGATGAAGACAATGACCAGCCTGGATTTGTTATACAGCAAGACCCGTCCAAAGAAGAATGCAGATATTGCTTTTGTAGGCCATGCATTACTGATGATCAAAACAGACAAATGTGGTGGCATGGTCAGTCAGAAGTAGCCCATCAAAGAAACTCAAGTTTGAGAAAGGATCACTACAAAAGATTTTGGACTATGCTTCTCCATCGTGGTGCCTGGAATGATGATAGATATATGCTTATGAAAGCAGATGCCATGACCAGGGACCATAGAAGCCAAAGATTTGACTGGCACAAGAGAGACATTATGCCAAAATGTGTTGTGACACTTGTGCGTTGTTGGTTTCCTAATCCTGGTGGGTTTCCATATATGGGACACATGTGGGAATAGTTTTTTTGGTAATCTCCTGCAGGATTTTTTTATTAATTATATCGAAATCCTTTGTTCTGTATATAACACAGTTTTGGAGGGAAAATGATTGTGACTGGATAAAATTCAATATTATGACTGTAATTACACTTTTGGGCAAATTAGCTGCATATTTATTTGGTTCTTTGAATTATGAAAGAAATATAAAATGGATGTGAGGATTAAATAGGAATTGAATGAATTTATCACAACAGGTAAGGTGTTTGTTGATATTTTGCATGGAAGCATGGCTGCTTGCATGGCAACAACTACTTCCTGTGTAAACAAAAACAATGTATATATCCGCCCAGCTATCAATCAAAGTATATTTCAAATGAAAAGTACCTCTGCTTCATGATTTGTTTTAGGAATATAACAAAATAGAATTAGTTAATAATTTGTATTTTTCTTGCAACAGATAATATAGTTCAGTTCTAGGTTCTGTGACAATTTTTTTTCTAAAAATCACTCTTTGAACAAGGTTATTCTAAAAAATATGTCCCTGATATGAATGTGGCAAAGAAATTTGAATTTACCACTATTTCGTTCATTGGCTGCTATTTATACTCTTTCCCTGGCCTTTAAGTTTGGTTGGAATTGGTTCAGTAGTTTCAGAGGAGAAGATGTTTGAAATAGTTTACACCAGACAGACGACAACCACGACAGACACCAAGTGATGGCTAAAGCTCACAGTTCCTTCGGAACGGTGAGCTAAAAAAGGCATATACTAGTAGACTAAGAACAACCACTGGAATACAGGCTCTAGACTTTGATCAGGAATAGAAAGAATTGATTGGATTGCAGGAGGAGAGAAAGATACCAGCGTTACATTCAAACTTGTGAACACTTTAATCCCCATGTCAGATTTGCTTTTAATCGAAATCAAACTGACAATGGCATGGCTTAAAAAGAAAAAGACAAACAAACAATAGTACACAAAACACAACGTAGAAAACTTAAGACAAAACAACACGAACCCTACAAAAAACAAGGGATGATCTCAGGTGCTCCGGAAGGGTAAGCAGATCCTGTGCCTGTGTTTAAGCAATAAACTCTTCCAATACTATGGACAGTGGTGTAAAGGCACAACATAAGATCAAACTGTAAAATCAGTTGGAAACAGCATGACTCAATAAGGCAAGTAGCCAAAAATACATATACTGGGTCTAGGACTACATCGCCGCATGTAACTGATAGAACTAGCATATACAGACTGAAGCATATCTATCGTACAACTCCCTTTCATTGAAGCCAAGAAAACAGAACTTCTTATATAAAGAAAAAACTAAGAAGACAAATTCTAGTTAATTCATGCTAACAAAAATAGTCTAGTTACAAAAATGGTATTACTTCATTTAAATTAAATTATGAGTCCGGTGAAGAAAAATCTTTTTAAAGGAATCTATACTGGGAATCAACTCTAAGAGACTCTTTGAAAAACTTGATGACAATTTTCCATGAAAAATGAGTTGTAAAATTTTAATCTATAAGCAAACAGGATGAAGTGAAACAGCAGATGTAAGAATGGCTTACACACTACAAATCAACATTATCAAGGAGCAGACCAAATATAAAATCATTCCCTATCATAGAAACCAAGAACAGTTTGACGATGCAGGTAAAAACAAATAGCATAAACCTAACAGCCACAAAGTACCGATCTAAGAGTACTGGCAGTTGCTAAAAGCTAGTTCAACTGATAAATAAATCATGTTCTCCCAGCCTGAAGTATCATCAAGATGAGGAACATGTTACTGTGATAGGAATATGAACCTTTCTTTGTACTTGTCCAGCAGGCTGGGCTGTTTTTCATATGCTAGTTCTTGCCACCCTACCTGGACACAATCTTCTGACTCCGAGCCGTCCAGTCATTGCTCTTACTCCTAAATTCTGTATTGTAAGCAGAGAAGCAGCAAATATCAATTTTCATGACTTTGATTTGACCTAACCAAAGATCGATCCGATCCAATGACATCTGTCATTGGAGACAATCACACTTCCACATGCCCACATAGGTGGTTGTGACCAATTAGAGTGCTAGGATTAAAAGTATACATCAAAAGGAGTAGAAACTTAAATTTCAACTTTTGTTTCCATAATCCATGTCTCCTTTGCCTTGTGTCAAAGAAAAGTTAATTACGAAAATCACAATTTCCAGACTATGACAGTGCAATTGACATATGATGGCAGACATGTACAAGGATAGCTTTGAAAACTTTTTTCCCCATTAAAATTATAAATTTATCACAATTGTAAGCTTTATTAGGGAAATGTTGACAGATACATGCTTATAAAATGATGCTTCAATAAACAGAAAAACAGTAAAGATTTTTAAAAGAATTTTATTTTCAGATTTCTGTTGAAACATTTTTGGAAAAATTGCAAAGTATTGATAAATACAGTTAAAGGTATTAACAATGGCAGTAATATATTCCTATAAAACACAAGAGCAGGAAATTCATTGGCTTGCATGCTGTGATAACTCATCTTCAAATTCTAAAAGAAGACTTTGACAAACATATAAATAACCAAGAAATAAGATTAAAATTATTCTTTTTCTCAATGGTGGATGACTTTTCTACACTTAACATTTATGAAGTAGTAAATATACAAAACTTCTTACAGAGTCTAGATAATCATAAGGAAATAATTATCCAAAATTTAATATTATGACCACTTCTGTGAAGGATTTATAAATTCATTTTGGAGAATTTTATCTTCATACAAGATATTTCATAATGAACACCTTATATTTAAAAAAAAATGTAAAAACTATATCTTTTCAATTTCTACACCTTTCTATCACAAGCTTTTTCAAAACTTCCTTTTTTTCTGTCAACAAACACCAACATCCGGTTTGACAGAACAAAACTCTGTATATTAAATCAGAGGATATTTGCTTATTTTGAAATTTACTTTAAAATTTACTTTAAAAAGACAAGTTATTTATAAACATAACAAGAAGTCTTAACTTTCTACACAAAGCAACGTCAAAACACACAATAATAACAAACAATAAAGGGTATGAAATCAACTGTTTTAATTCATTTTCAAAGGATGATATACATTAATATTTTGTCTGTAATTGTCTTAAAAAGGTCTTAAAACACATGAAACACATAAAAAGAATTAGCTAGATAATATAACATCACTTGCACCTGACCAAAAAGTAAATGGCTAGGTGTTATCTTAAATGTCATATCAGTGTTGTGTGATTTTCAAGCTACTTTTGGGTCATGATTATGCATCAATCTCTAACATTTCAATAAGCCATTTGTAGAAACGACAAGAGTAAAGCAATTCTGTTAAGGCAATTTTTTTCAAGAACTTGAAAGTTCATTTTTCAATTATTATCCGAACAAATGTTCATTAACGTGCATAAAAACACATTTCTCATCTGTGTTAAGGTTTAAAAAAAGAATTCCTAAGAAGATCAAGTCTTGTCCATAATTTTAAGAAATAATAGGCAATTAAAAAAAAGAAAAATTGCAAATAATGTAATATCAAAAGAAAACGATTTTTAAATTCCTACATCCATGATCCACTAAATAATTTACTCATTCAATGATTGATAATACTGTAAATAAAAGGATTTCATTTTTATAACACATCAATTTCACTCTTCTTGGTTGGAAAAATATTGTTATAACTTACCTTTTTGAATTCGAGCCCATATTAATTGATTGATCTCTTAATAATGACAATTATATAAATACTCCACTATAATGCTATTAATGGGATGGCGGGGTAAATTTTTCATTTATTCTTTTAAAACAATCTCATGTAAACTCATAATTTCATGAAATGGATATGAACTCAATAATTCTTCAAAAGGATATGGGCTCCCAATCTTATAAAATGTACAATTACCATTTGCCAATACATGTAAGCATGCAATAAAATTTCAATCTAATTTATATTTGCATTGAAAAAATAATATAAAAGAGTTTTGTTGTTTTAAAATAGAAACATGTACTATATTCATGTATAACAGGCAATATGTGAATAAACAGTTTAGCTAAGATTACTATTATACAATAGTTTCATAGTAAACAATGCTAAGTATTAATATAAACTAATACATAAATAACTGTGGGCTATTCCACTATACATAAATAACTGTGGGCTATTCCACTATACATAACATATATCTAAAAGTTGGGAAATATTGGGTAAATGACACTTATCACTAACATATATTTCTGTTTATGACCTGTGCCATGCAGTTTTAACAATAATACTATGTTACCTGTCTTCTTAGAAAGATGCTTTATAATTTCTGGTGTATGGTAAAAAGTCAACTGTTTCTTGTTGTTTCAGTATTTTCTATGAACGGCGTCTTCCAGATTGTATTGATTTACAAAAGGATTTTTCACACAATAAAGTCGAAATACTTAAAAACTCAATGGTACAATAGATTAAAAGACAATATTTACAATGTGTGGTAATAAAATGTTTTGAAAATCAAGGTCTTGGTTATTGTTAAATGGAATAGCCTTTAGAGAGTAGATATAATTATATAAAAATAAAGGAAGATATGTAACAAGCAACTAGAAAGACAAATGTATATTGATATACAGATAATAACCAAAGGAAAATATTTCTATTCTCAAAGTATCAACTTATTCTCTTTATTTCAAGACTTTTCCCATTATTCATGATTTCCTTTTTTACAAAGTTATGCCCCTTGAACACCATTTTGATTGATTGACGCTTGTGTAACATTTAGTGAATGTCAATGAGGACAAAACAATATATTGTTAAGACTAGAATTATTTGGAGCACAAAAGCAAATTAAATGTCAAATTGCTGTATTGACTTTAACATGCTCATCTTTAAAATAATCAACATCTTTTTACATCAACTTCCATACTTTTTCAATCATTCCTAAATAACAATTAGTTGAAAATGGTACTTTTTAAAGAATATTATGACCTTGGAATAAGCAGCAACTTCTATAGCTATAGGTCATTGTAGGTGAGGGAAATTTCTTTTTAAATAAATAACTGACATACATGTAAAATGTATACATTTCTTATAATAAAAATAAATGTTTGGTAAGATAGAAAGACAGTAAATAATGTGTTGCCTTGACATAACCATATATCACAAATTGTCATTCCTTATTGGAGCTGGATTTGGACTAATACATAAATAATTATTACAAATATTTGTTCTTGGACTTCTGCACTTCTGTTATCTGTATTTCAGCACTATTATCAAACATGCTATTTGATCTCAATATTGTGTTACCGTCGCACAGCACTCGTTAATCGGAAGAATTTAACAAATTTTGTAACAAGTCCAATTATAAAGACCCACAGATTTCTAGCAATGTCACTTCGGGCTACCAATACCCTCCACAAGGCCACTATCACTACTGTATTGAAAATGTATCTAAGGTTTCTCAAGCTACAAAAAATAACAACATTGTTAAGCTAAGCTATTGGATTGATGTAATATTGATGTCAACTCCCACATTTTCATTTATTCATGAATTTTATAAGATATTTTAAATAGGAACAATTTCAAAAACTGTTGTAACTTTGTGCATGTAACTTTGTGAATATATTCACTCTTCACAGCAATAAGGTAATGTGTTTTGATTGTCGACAAGACATTTATCAAAACAAATGGAGAGATAACTAAATATAGGTCTCTGCATGGCTAATCAGCAATAAACGTTAATAAAGAGTAAGGTATAAAAATCAATTGATAACAAACATTATAATCTTATATGAGATAAATCAACTGATACCTTAATTTTTATTTGTTACATATTCTTTTGTAGATCAAATTTTAAAAGTCTAAAAGAACAAAACAGACAGAGAAAACTGACAATCCTAGTCAATAAGAATTCCAGTGGAACACCCATGTTAGGGATTGAAAACCTAAGAATTTAAAAGTTAAGAAAGGGTTTGCAGGTCTACCATATGTTGTGTTTTAGTCAAGGGTTTGCAGGTCTACCATATGTTGTGTTTTAGTAAAGGGTTTGAAGGTCTACCATATGTTGTGTTTGAGTAAAGAGTTTGCAGGTCTACCATGTGTTGTGTTTTAGTAAAGGGTTTGCAGGTCTACCATATGTTGTGTTTAAGTAAAGGGTTTGCAGATCTACCATATGTTGTGTTTTAGTAAAGGGTTTGCAGGTCTACCATATGTTGTGTTTTAGTAAAGAGTTTGCAGGTCTACTATATGTTGTGTTTAAGTAAAGGGATTGCAGGTCTACCATATGTTGTGTTTTAGTAAAGAGTTTGCAGGTCTACCATGTGTTGTGTTTTAGTAAAGGGTTTGCAGGTCTACCATATGTTGTGTTTTAGTCTGCACTTAATTGGCATTAGATTTTCATTGTTTTCCTTAGTGCACATGTACTTACTTTCTGAGATGAGCTTTAGCTGCTGGTAATCCCGATAGATCCTCATTCAATAAATATTTCTTAGCTCCTAAACAATAAGCCTCTAAGTAAGTCGGCCAATGTAGACCTCGTGGATCAAAATAAAATAACTGAAAATACAATGTATATATTATAGAACTGATTTTCTACATTTCAGCTGTGTAATTCATATAAATGTAGTGGCTATGTTTTGTATTAAAATATATAAATGTTCTTTCAATCATATATTTGGAGTCTTGGGATAAATCTATAGCAGGTATGATTACCATTTGAGTCATAAATTTGATTCTTTCATTCTTCAATGGCAGATATGGTACAAAGATATTTCAAACCCTACTTTTTTCCTTTAACTTAAAATCACACTATTTCATAAGGATGAAATGGTGACCTTATATGCTTCTAATGGGTCTTATTGACATTGTTACAGATTTAACACCCATGATAAACTTGTGGCCAAGATGTTATACCACAAACATGAGGTGTCAATATTTTTTGTACACTAGATCTGGATTTCGACAATAAATGTCTCTTCAGTGATATTAGGGATCGGAACGGTACAACACATTTGAAACAAAATAATAAATGCAATTTTCAAAACTTTGTCCAAAATCATGTATAAAAGAAGATCCAGTTCAAGTTTAGAATGTATTGAGGGAACCACTGTGAAAGCCTGAAATGGGGGACAAATAGCAATAAGGTGTATATGCCTGTATATGCATGCATGTATACTCCCTTCTAAGTCACTACACAACTTTTGGTATATTTATGATCAGTTTTAAATCTCAATCTCTTCTACTAATATATGGTATGATTGCCAATGAGACAAGAGACCAAATGACACAGAAATTAACAGATATAGGTCATCATACAGCCTTCAACAACGAGCAAAGCCCCTACTGCATAATTAGCAATAAAAGTATACTTTCAGGTCAGTTCTAAACCTCAGTTTGATACCTACCCTTCTATCCTCCGGTGACAGTTTACTTTTTAACATGTCTAAGTTGTTGTATGTCCATTCCCAGGAGTGTGTAGTGAAGAATGTCAGAGTTCCCATAGCTCTGTGTAACTTATTGTAGATCTTTACCATTCTACAAAGGTACCAGTATATATAATTAATCAATTCATAAATATATAATCGTCTGTTAGATATCATTTATACCATTTCATTTTTAGGCATATTTGTTTTAGGCTTTCAAATGTCTAGCATTTAAGGTAAGAACTGTATGAATTTATCATCAGATCTTCCATTTGAATTTGTAAACAACAGTCGTAGTTCTAACCAAACAAGACGTGATTCATTAATCTTATTCAATAAGGCTGTATTGCATATCAAATTCAAAATTTAAAGAAAAAAAATAATAATTTGAAATGAGCCATCATGTAAGTGGAAGTGTCTGATATGGACTGAGATACTGAGGAAAATATTAGATTACCAACTTCTAGAAACTTGAAATAAGTTGTCAATACTGACCCATATGATTTACAGTTTTTTTCTATAAAAGACTAAATTCAAGTGCTTGTAGACTGAAAACAACTAGAGGTACCTCATATATTTTTTTCTAATTTTAAATAAATCTTTTTTAATTACTAATAATGCTTGTATGCAGACTTCAGCAAAACAATGAAATCAAATGTCCACAAACTTGTAAATTTTCCTCAATCTACGAAAATTGATACCCACGAAAATAAATGTATCCACAGTATTGTAATCATGTGATCTCAAGTTAATCTTACCTTGGTCGTTTTCCGAGCATGCAGTAACCCAAATCAGCAAAATAAGCAGGGATCATATGACTTACAAATATATAATAATCTAGTAGAAATCTGAAAGATAATAAATACTTAATTATTCATATGGTAGAGATCCAAAATGGGTGCATCATTATATTTAATATTAAGCCTATTAACTTTATTTCAAACATTGAATATCAGCTGGGGAGTAAAGTAAAATATATTTCACTATAACTTGCAAATCACAAGCATTTTGTGTATGTTTATTTTTTAAATTGTCAAACAAAACACCAACTATCCATCTTTTTGTACCTAATGTATTGTAGAATTGCAACTTTTTCGAACTATATGTGTGTTTTGCTCATCTAAATATAAGACGTTGTATGTCTTACCATTACCAAAAAAATGCCTGACTTACAGTCTTCACGATGAACTGTAAAATCTACAGACCCGAAGCTCAACTTTTGAAATTATTTAGTTAAATTCTGTTGGCCTGTAGATATAATTTTTACAGGCCCGAGAGCAATTTTACAAGCCTGGGCTGTATGGGCTGCTGTTCAGCGTGAAGACTGGACTTAGGAATACATACCCAGATTTAGCTATTGGTGCTTTTGGTCTTCTGAAACAGGAATCTAACGGAACTTTCTTCCAAAAATTCATTACTACATTCTCTAGGAAAGATAAAGTATAACATGTGTTATGATTATGAACTTTAAAAACAAAATCAAAACCACAGAATTCTGAAATACCATTAATTCCATCTAATGACACATAATCACACTTTCTAAGATGAACTTGTACAACAAGGTCTATGGACACATTTACTTATTAGCTATTCTGAATTAGATGCACAAATGCATAAACAAAAACATAGGAGGCAAAAAATAAATCAATTTAGTTTACATGAATTAAGCGCTATCATTAGTGGTGATTTTTTTGTAGTTTGCATTTGCATCCATTTTGTGTACTGCATTTTGTCTTATTTTTTTGTGTGGAAAACTCCAGAACTTTTTAATAAGTGTGTTATCCTTTAAACAAATTAACAGTGTAAAGTACAGCTTTTGAAGCTAATATTCATGTTATTCAAATGTCAATATTAATTTTTCAAAATTATTTTTATACTTGGTGCCTACCTATTTCTCCCCATGTAAATGGATTTACAGATCCTGAGGTACTGTGGAATATTGGTACTGTACTTGGCTTGTATACTGCTGTGTACCAAGCCATGGTGATCATCATGTTGACTGGTATATCTACTGGAATAATGTCAGCTACTCCCATTGCGTCACAATTCATGTATCGTAAAATTCCTTTACCAGCCTAAAAGTAAACCAGGATAGTTATTACAGAAAATCATGCATAACATTTTTACAAAAACAACTCTCTTGCAATATCTTAAAATTTATAAAGCATATTTTTCATAAGTACTATTTGGAATGTAGGAAAAAGAGTTAAACTTGTTGATCTGAAGTGTTCTATAGCCCTCTATCTCTGCAAATATTTCGTTACCCAAAAAATCATACTAGAAATGTATGTGTGAGAGAAATTACAATGCAATTTTCTGTATTGTTTAAATTTCCAAGGGACATAACTCCTGTAAAATAGTTGATCACTTCTTTTTTCTATCTTATACATGCTAGAAATTGCTGGTATAAAATGTTACCCAATTTAAGTGTTCTAGAAATGTAGTGTGTGAGTGCTTACAACATTAACAGACAGACAGACACCAAGTATTTTTAGTTCCTCTATCCTCCTTTTTGCGAAAGGGACAAAACATATAAATATCAACAAAATTGATTCTTTTTTATAAGCTGATTGATTTTTTAATCTTTTTAATTTCAAAGCTTCTAAACTTACTGCCACATAAAGTCCACTTGGTCCATTAAAGTTATCTATCCAACCCTGAAAAATATAAAAAGTATACAAATTCCTGTAGGACACAAAGCAATTACAATAAAGAAAAAAAATTCAATTGTGTTATGGATATATTAAAAAATATTAGATGAAATATTGCAATAGTTGGTTTAAGTTTTGGAAAAAATGTTAATACTATTAATCCTGAGATTGAACACTGAAATTCCTTTAAAAATATCTGTTCAATTTTTGCTGATAATTTTCCATCATATCATTTTCCAAAAAATTACAAAATCTCACATTATCGTTACTAACAAAGAGTTACATTAAGCTTTGGAAACACTAATTGAATATAAAGGAATTTTCAGAGTCTAAATTTGACAACCCTTTTTTTCATAAAATATTTAAATATCAATGAAGGTGTAACAATAATTTGCTATTTACTGGCCAAGTTTTTGCTGAGTACAACCAACGTAACATGTGACCCTACATTTTAAATATGTCTACTTTGCAATTTGTACAGAAAACTTACAGGAAATGGCTCCTTCCATGAAGCACCAACAATAGAAGGACGTAAGATTGCTAGAGGTAGATTTGATCCTTCCTTTATCAACAAATGTTCTGCCAGCTGTTTTGTAAAGGTATATGTATTGGGTTTGTCACCAATCAATTTTGAAGTTATTTGATCAAGCATCTCATCGTCTAACCAACTGTCAACAGAAAAAAGATATTTATATATGAACAACATTAAAACATCTTTATAATAATCATAATAATAATATAATTTACAAATTTACAAAAGTGGCACATATTGATTGCCATAAAACAACATTTAGAGTATTTAAATATAAAAATATCAATATCTAATTACTTACCTTTGACTACAATTGTCAATTAGATATTTGCTCATATCAAGATCTATTTTTGTATCTTATATATATTTATCTGTTGAGATATATTAGGCTAGATCTTATCATTCCTGTATACTCAGTAAGCAATGATTTTTTTTAAATACTAATTATTGCTTATTGCAAATAGAACTGTACATCAGTTTAGGATTGAAATTGTATGACTACTTGAGCTTTGAGTCTTGATTTGGCTATACTTTGGGTCTTTTATGGTTTGATTCACTCTTAAAAATTGTATTAAGATTCTGAGTGTACATGGTAACTTACTCTAAAGCATCTATGAGTTTCTGTGGTTCAACACTAGGTTGGTAAACCATTTCTTCTATGAATGGTCGATCACAATTAGCATATGCTGTTGACACATGAACAAATACCTGAAAAACAATTTACAAATTAAAGTAAAAGTAACAAAAATGATGTACAAAAACAGTGATAGAAACTTAAGCTTGATTTGAGATATCCATTCCACATAAACAATCATGGTAATAATATATAATGTTATAGACCCTTCAACTGACTAGGACTTATTATTGGCATATCTGTTTTTGTGGGGGTCAAGTTCAGAACGATAGTTATTTAGAGCTTTTTCCTAATGCTCGTAGTTTAACGGTTTTTGACAAGAAAAAAGCTCTAAATGTTTAACACGTTGTATTTTTTAAAAGTCCATGTGCTGCTGCATGACATCATCACATTGTTACTACTTTGCATGATAATTTTCTGATTTGAACTGCCTTATATTCCATAGATGTTTGGTTTAGACTTCTATAAATTATCAATCATGTATCCTTGACCAGAATAATAACATTTCAAGGTTAAAGTTTGTAAATAATACTTACTTCTAGTTTCTTAAAGTTATTACACAGTTGAATCATTTTTCTTACTCCTAAAACATTCATTTCCATGGCAACTCTGAAACAGGATATAATCTATTATTATCATTATCAACCAAACAGATGGAAACCAGACTAATTTTGAAACCTGGGTAATTTTTATTTACAATAACACTACAGTCAAAACTCTGTATTTGTCAAATTTATCAAAGACTGTCAAACATATTTTATGTTCCTTTTTTTTATGTTATAGTTATGAAAGTTCTAAATTAAAAGAATCTCCATAATTATTGAGAAAATTTGTTAAAGCTAATGGCGAAGTGATAGCATTGTTTTCAAAAAAAATAAATATTATGGTCATAATGGTGCAACAGTTTTAAATAATGCTTAAAGAAACTGAAAATATCTACATTTCATTATTGAATTATGTATTGGAGATACAATGGATCAGTGTTAGTCTGTTAAAAAAATACCACAAGCCCCCTTATCCATTGTGTCTCTCAATTAAACCATTGTACAATTTTTCCAAAATCCATATAATTATATTAATTATACCATATTATAAGTAATTTCTGAATATATAAACATGATAAACACTCAATTCTCTTGAATATTGCAGGAACACCAATATTTAATATTAGAAGTATACAGTTGTGTGGATGATTTTAATCAAGACAGAAATGAATAATGATTTGAATGAAATTACAATGTAAAGACATGATTAAGAAATTTGACCACTTCTAATGACAAAAAAAAGCTAATTAGAACAAACTCTCCAGTAAAAATGTAATATTACTGAAAGAAAAATTATTTTAAGGTGTTTAATTATTGATTTACACTTATTTCATTTATAAACATGTGTTACATAAAAATGTTATTACACAGTTAGAATATTTTTTATTTGAAAACTATACGATAAATTGGCATAATAGAATATTGTCTCAAAATGTTGGAAAAAAATTACGTACTTATAAATTGTTTAAAGATATTTTTGGAACAGAGATGTATTTGAAGGAAAATATTTCAATACGATATAGAAGTGCATTTGCTAAATTTAGGTGTGGCGTTGCCCCCTTGCGAATAGAAACAGGTTGTTATGAAAACAAAACTGTAATTGAAAGAGTTTGCTTTGTGTGCAATGATAAAGTTGAAGATGAGAAACATGTTATTTTAGATTGTCCTTTATATGCAGATTTATGTGAAAGTTTATTTTATGAAGTTAAAAGAAGTAATGGTGATTTTAATATTTTATCTAATGATGAGAAGTTTATATATCTTTTTAAAAGTACTGATTGTTTTGATATGGTTGCCAAGACCTGCTTTAATATTTTAAGTAGAAGAAATAGTTTTTTATATGCTTAATTGATAACTATGTTTTTACAGACCTGAAATATTTTATAGACATGATAAATGTAGTTTCATAGTTTTAAATAACGGAAATGTTTTATAGACATGATAAATATATAGTTAATAATTTATATTGATTTCTATAGTCTCTCATAATTCTTTATAGAACATTGTAGAATGGCACTTGTATCTTAATTTATAAAATTACTGTTTTATTCAATGTATATATTATGATGATTGTATCATATGTATTATATATTGCAAGTGGTGAGACTTTAATAAAATATTGAATCTGAATCTGTAAAGATATGAAATGTTCTTAATTTCTTTTAAATTATATGAACCAGATGATAATTATCAAAAAATCGTGATACATTCCTGTTGCAAAAATATCAGTGATTTCAGAAACAAAAAGTAAAAAGTAATCAAAGAGCTGAAGAGCTCTGAAGGGAAAAGACGGCCATTGTTCCAATTTTTAGGGGGGTATCTTTTGATAGTCTACATACAAAGAATGAGCAAAAGAACAGCTAGAACATATAGAAAGGCTGACAATAATGAAACTAATTGTTGTTTATTGTTATTTCATTTCCTTAGTCAAGAATTCATCATAGAGACAATTTGGACCAATGAGATCTGCACCTTCTAAATCAAAACATTTGATTTAAGTTGGGAGTTAATTATCTAAAATTCAATTGAATTTAATAACTACTACATTATATTTTAAAATTTTAATTATGTACAACTGAACGGCAGGCCTGCTAAGACTATTCTCAATTTTTTGTGACAATATTCTCAAGAAAGTGAGGACTGAAAAATCTATTCAGTTTTAATTTTCCATTGATAAAGTTCCCAGTTACAACTCTCATCACAGGGATACATGTACTTATAAAATCAAATATGATTGATATAAAAGCTGTGTGAAGTTTGTTTCCAGATCCCACATTTTGATATATCTATAAAATTCATGAATAAATAGCTTTAAACTACAAAAAGCAATATTTAAAAAAAAAATGACCACTACAATAATTATGTTGGTACGCAAAATTATTTTTTAATTGATGACTACTTATCATATATATACTTAATGTGACATTTTTAGTGTTCATATACATTAACTTTCATTTTAGTGGGTAATTACTCATCAATTGAGGTGCTCCTTAATTGGAGAAAGATTCTAAAAACATAACTTTACAGAAAGAATGAAAACTGCAGTTGCTCTCCCCAATCTCAATAGGTATAAACTACAAAAAGCAACATTTTTTTTTAAATTTTTTTTTAACCATTTCAATAATTATGTTGGTACACATTTTTTTTTATATAGAAGACTACTTATCATATACTAAATGTCACATTTTAAATGTTCAGAAACATTTACTTTGATTTTAGTGTAAAATTACTCATCAATTGAGGTGCTCCTGAATTGGAGGAAGATTCTAAAAACAGAACTTTACAGAAACAATGAAAACTGCCGTTTCTCTCCCCAATCTCATGTATCCCCATTGACATTGTTTACCGCGAAAGTTGACCTACATATTATCTGATTATAGCTTCAGATTCAAGCATTTCATGTTGGTGTGTGAATCATCTACACTACAGCAAACATCATTAGGTTTATATTTAACAAATACGGATTTTAAATTAGTATACAAGTACTGTGAATGATTTTTATAATGATTCTGAATAAAGGATATCCCTGTGTAGTGTGGCATTCCAACAATGACGTCACTAGGTTAGATATATTTAGAATATTTCGTGTAATACTGATTTTTCCGGACTGTAAAAGAAGCATATATGGTGTAAGGGAAAGCTCAATATACGATAATTTCATGAGAAACAGAAGGGAAATGTGTAAAAAATGTATTTAAAGTCAATCTGTTCTCCTTGTCATCAATTTCAGTATGACATTTTGAGGGGGTTTCCAAACTATCAAAACAAAATGATTGACGTGAGGGAATGATACTCTGGCCAACCCCATTAGGGAATTGACGGCTTGAAGCCGTCTTTCCCCAAAAACAGTGAATTTAACTACAGATCGTTAACTCTTTAACGCATAATTTACTTCAAGGAAAGAAAACCCCAGTCATTGCAAACCCTAAAATTATGTTTTAAAACAAATTCCAATATGGAAAAGAAATCAGTAATTAAGACAATTCAAATGGGTAAATTCTTTTTTTCATAGAACCAACTTTTACAAGTGGAAGATTCCAAAGAACACAGCTGTTATGGGTTAATTCCATCTTTAGAAAAGTCATGTGTATTAACTGAGAACAGTAATTTGATTTTTTTAGTTCCTGAATTCTTCATGTAATGTTAATTTTATCTAGATCCATGAACATTAATATCCCAATATATATTTTCAAATGAACAAATAGAGAGCAAGCTACTTTAAAGACAACAGATATCAAAAACTTCTAACAGTTGAAAATCACAGTAATAAAGAAATAAATGTCATTGAATAAAAGTAGAAGAAAAAATCCTGAATCATTACTATACATCTAGAAAGATCGACTAAATCCACAAATAGCAAGATCACTCTGCAAGATAATTCACTGATTAGTAGAAATGATCTAAATAAAATATTGTGTTATTTTCTAACATGTTAGTTAAATGAAGCAGAGCAATTAAAAAAAATTCTGTCACCCAAAATTTAAAAAAAATATTTTTACAATAAAAAAATAATGTTTCTTAACTGTTAACATCAGTAGATATGCAAATACAATATATCAGATCGTCATGATGGTATTATGTTTGTCAAATCTAAATATTTGTTTTCTGTTTACATTTTTCCATTGACAAAAATCATGTCATCAATTAACAAATTAACATGTTCCAATAAATCATACATGTAGGTTACATGATTATTAAAATGAATGACAGAAATATTTGCGTGCAGGCATTTAAAAAGATGTGGCCATCTAAAAATAACTAAATAATAAACATAAATAATCATCAATCAACATGAACTAAATAAAGGTCTTTAGACAAACCTTCTATAGATCTAATATGAACTTTGATTGCACATGACGTCGCTTACTGACTTATAAGGGATAAAATTTAACAAAAGCGCAGTAGTCATTATCCTTAAAATACTGTGGATACATTTATTTTTTGTGGGTACCAATTTTCGTGGATGGAAGAAAAAGATTTCATAGTTTTGCCAATGTCTGCATACATGCCTGTAGGAAACTTGTTATTTGTTGGACATATAAATTCATGGTTTACCTGTACCCATGAAATACATGAAAACTGGTACAGCATGAATACTAATGAATCCACAGTACTCTATTTGCCAATTCCCTACTTGATACTGCTGATCCAATCTTTCAAAACAATTTGGTTCCCTAAAGCTTTTGTAGACTGGTTCTTTAACAGACCAATTTTAAATTGCTGCCTATGATATACATAATTTTAACAAATTTTAAATGAAAAAAAACTATCATGACTATTTATATCAGAAGGTTTTAGCCTAACAAAATATTACATGTAATTGAATGATTTGATTATGCTCTTTCTCCAAGCTTCTTATTTTCAATGAAATTCTGTCTAAGGGAAACAACTGAAAAATTGTTTTCTAATTACTGTAAATTCAGAAATAATTGGAATGTTTTTATTAATGCAAAAAATGTGACAGAGTTGTAATTGCAATACATGTAATTTAAACTCACACTTTAAATTTATGTATGACAATGTATGAATTAAGTAGAATTTGTCTCAATATGCAAAAAATAATATTGCATTTTAGTCTAAAATAACAAAATTGCAATAATGAATGCACACACATGACACAATAAATTTCTGAATTTACAGTGCATGGTCAAATATGGAATTGGCAAATGGACTATTGGGCCTGAATATTCTCAGGTTTTGAATCGAACAGTCCATTTTACAAAGTTATATTAAAGCAGCATAGCAAATAATGTTGAAATTTATCCCTGTATTTTAAGTGCAGCTTTTCTTTTACCTTAATGCAGAGCCTGATTTGGCACTGCTTGAATCTATTTCCTCACTGTTACTGAAAATACAGGTATATTGTGCTAATGAATATGACACAAACCACAGGTACAATACACAATACATGTGTATCAAGCAATAACATGTAGCTGTATGCTATAAATATATAAATACCTACTAAATTTATATATTTTAATAAAAGCATGTTCAAATGCCATAACACACAAACGTCTACATGTACAAAAGCTGAATTTAACTGCAGGTATCATTGAATTCTGGCAGGAATTAAGCTATATTTGATGACACTGCTTACCAACAAATGGTTAGAAGATTTCAAACATTTACAGACATACAACAAACATATACTGTAGACAGAACAAGAATGACTCTCATGGCTGATCAATGACTTAAACAGATAAAAACTATTTTGTACTTAATTTCTGTGGATGTTTGAATTTATCCATATGGTGTTTCATGCACACAGAAATGTTTTTCATGTGACTTTGTTTGTCTGATTTGTAAAACTGATAACATTTTATTGAGCGTTTTATTATCTGGATTGATTTATCATTACATGTTTTGTCCCCACAACTGATCCTGATATAAAGATTGATTATGCTTATAAATATGCTTGTCCCATGTCAGATACCTATTTTCTAATTAGTGAAATTTGTTACATACTTTTTCATTTTATGCAGTGATTTGGTGTTGATCCTGTATCTCAAGTTACATTTGTTTGAATCATTTATAAGTTGTTTAAACTATGAGGAATTTAAGTTTCCAAATACTACTGATACATGTAAATTGTTGAAGACCACACACTCACTTCTTTAAGAGGCTGTCCAAGTAAATATCAGGCAAATCCTATGATATGGGTGGCACAACATAATTTTTTCCGACTGAATTTTTGGTTCCAATGCAATGTTTATATCATACAAAGGATATATATGTCAAAGATATTTTTGAATCAATAGTGGATGGCTCAGAAAATTATTTTAAAGTTCACTAACAACGCAACAAAATTTTGTACAAAATGAAGAGTTATCTCCCCTTTTCAATGAATTTTCAGTGCTTTCTATGTATTTTTTTTTCTTTATTTGTTGCAGTTAATAAAAAAACAAAATTTAACTTTGAGAAAGAATGAATTTGTGATATGAAATAGATGAAAAAATGTTGAAAACAAAATATGTCATGTGCCATCCACACTGCCTGGTTATTCCATGGACACCCTCTTAATTGTATATCATTTCAAGATGTACTTGTGTTGGTAGGTTGCTCTCTTTTTGATATACATGTAGTAAGTCTAATTGGTTTACCTTTTATCATAGATCTGTTACTCAGTTCCCTAGTGTCCAGTATGTTGGTTCAACAAGTTGGACTATGATATCCATTTTTTAATTTTATTTGTGTCTGTTTGTTATATGTCCTTTTGTTTTGGTGTAAACATACATATCAAGTCAGGAGCCTGTAATTTAGTGGTTGTTGTTTGTTTATGAGTTACATATTTGTTTTGTTCTTTTACATACATAAATTAGGCCGTTAGTTTTCTCATTTGAATTGTTTTACATTGTCTTTTCTGGGCCTTTTATAGCTGACTATGTGGTATAGGCTTTGCTCATTGTTGAAGGCCCTACAGTGACCTATAGTTAAGTTCTGTGTCATTTGGTCTCTTGTGAAGAGTTGACTCATTGGAAATTATACCACATCTTCTTTTTTGTATATACCCACTACTGTCATGACTGTGTCCTACTTAAACAGAGTGATAATCAAGAGTCACAATGTGCATGTTATAGCTTTTAAGGCATACATGAAGCCAAGACCATGAAAGCCATACAAAAATGGAGGAGAAATGCATTCCATTACGTATACAGCTAAATAGCCTACAGTGTCTAAAGACTTTTACATATATCCCTTTCCAAAAACTAATTTCCAGAACCATGAATTTAACCCAAAAAAGTTTTTTCCCATTGAAGAAAGGTTGAATGGTACCAATCAATGAAGGGAATCAATGACAAGTAATCAGAAAGTTATTTATTTTTTAACAAGACAAATTCACACACATTTCTGTTTTATAATTGAGTTGGGTTACCAATGTATTGTAATCAAATACAAGTTAAAACTATGTGAAATTGGAAATATGAAAATTTGATATTCAGAATAAGTGATTTTGACTTTATAAAATATTTTGTTGCATTAAAATTCTATTAAATATCCTTTAAGAAACATATCATGTGGTAGTTCACAGGAATTAAATGTACTTCACTAAACATTGATAAACCAGCAGAACTTATAAGAAATTATTATTTTCAGTCGGGTTCATGATTCTGGAAGCTAGCTACATGTACCTGTGTTATATATAGAAACATTTTTCACCATCTTCTAATTCATTTGAAAATCTATAACCCTTATATCACAACCAAAAAAGTTACAATCACCTTGGGTGGTCTGTACTCAAAGATACCAATAAAACTTAGCGGTATATAACTAACCTAAGAGGTTCATCAAATCGTATTGTAGCAGCACTATGGAACACAATGTTGACTTGGTTCTCCAATATCTCCACATTTTCTTCACTGATACCCAGACCTTCCTGTGTTATATCACCATGTATTGGAATCAGCTTTTTGTCAAAGTTTGGATTTTCAGCTCTGACTTTGTCAAATACCTGGAAAAAGTGAATTGATGTTTCTCAATATTAAAATAAAAGGGATGTTGTATGATGGACAGTGTAAAAATATTCACAACAGACTAGATAATGTATGGTAACACAGATGATGACAAATAAAGAAGATACATTCTATTTCAAATATGAGTCAATAGTGTGTCTAATTTTCATTTATGTTTCAGTTTTTACCAGATACTCTTTTAATCATATTGTTAAATGCAGCATACATGTAAAAAAAATGATGTACATGTACTTTTATTCAAAGTTAAAAGAAAGATATACATGTATTTAAAAACGTATATCTACAAGATCTTCAATGTACATGCACAACAATCTAATACACATTCAGCAATGGTTCTAGCATGTAGGCAAAATAATCTAGTTCAATCTGTACCATCAATTTTTATTTCGAATAACCGATTTTCTAAAATTGAAATACCAGAAGACAGACAGCTGATATTGATTGTAAAAGATTTTAAATCTAAAATACATTATATACAGGTACAAACATTAACATGGAAAATAGCCTTGAATATAATACATAATTGATCATGATGGTGTATATTTATTTAATCCTTAAACAAATTGAAAAGATTTTAAAATTTATAATCTGATCAATAAACAAGATAAATATATTTATATATATCATACATTGTCATATATGTCATTTAATGTGTACACAAATGTAAGCTTAAGTGAATCAATAATTTAAAGGAAAAAATATTTTTGGCAATTTCACAAGTTATGAAATTATTATACACTGTATCAATATTTCTGTAATATAACTAAAAAAAATATGTGGGTATAATAATTCATAAGACATCAACCCAACAAGACAATGGCATTAAATATTTACAGGATGTACAGTACATTTGTAAAACATTTAAGATTATTCACGGCTAAATCTGGACCCCTTTTTATTTTAGTTCCAGTTTTAAAACAATGCAACTGCTTGGACAAGAACATGTAAATGAGTTAGACCCTGTTTACACTGGTATGAAGTTGAATCGATCCTTTTTTGGATCGATCTTAAAAAGACCAGTCCGCGTTTACATTGCACAAGCAAGATCGATCATTTTGCTCATGTTGACTTATTTGTAGATCTTACCTTGCTGAACATTATTACTGTTTTAAGTTTATCTCCATCTATAATAACATTCAAGATAATAACCAAAAACCACAAAATTTACCAATTTAGGGGCGGCAACCCAACAACCAGTTGTCCTATTCATCTGAAAATTTCAGGGCAGATAGATCTTGACTTGATAAACAATTTTATCCATGTCAGATTTGCTCTAAATGCTTTGGTTTCAGAGTTATAAGCCAAAATCTACATTTTACCCCTATGTTCTATTTTAAGCCATGGCGGCCATCTTGGTTGGCTGGCCGGGTCATCACAAACATTTTTGGAACTAAATACCCCAATGATGATTGTGGCCAAGTTTGGTCAAATTTGGCCAAGTAGTTTTAGAGGAGAAGATTTTTGTAAAAGTTAACAGACGACGCTGGACGACGGACGCCAAGTGATGAGAAAAGCTCACTTGGCCCTTTGGGCCAGGTGAGCTAAAAAAATTGGTCAACAATTTTAGTCCTTCAGGTAATTAAGTTATATGTAAGTAATGATGGAAGATCTTTATATATTGTATCTAAAGTCACTAGGACACTATGTAACTAATAATATCTCCTCTTTTCAAAGCATAGGCATAATTACTGACTTGACAGTAAGGTCCACAGATATTTCAGACATTTTGTCACTCTACAAAAGTACATGGTGTATGCATGTACTTACAGGAGTACAGGAGGTTTCAATGACAGTCAACATCTTCACTTACTGCAGACTGTTAGATTTCTTGCACAGTAAACACATAGACATACATACATGACATATATGCATGACGATGATGTACATGCATAATTATTTGAAAATGGGATATTTCTGTCACGGTGAACACATATACATGTAATTATCCCAAAATGTGAGATTTCTGTCACACTAAACATATTCACTTACTGGAGACTGTGAGATTTCTGTGATCCTTTGATGACAGTCTTGAGATTTCTTAGGTCGAATTAATAAATACAGATTTCCAACATTAGGACAACTCCTTAACAGTTTTTCTAACAGGACTTTGCCAATAAAACCTGTTGCTCCAGTTATGAAAACATTTTTATCTGTATAATACTCTGAAACTGTTGGATGAAGTGATGCCATTGTTAATTTGTAAACCAGTTATATCTTTGTCTGTTGGAATGTTAGAACCTGAAAAAAGAAAATACTATGAAATATTTACATTTTAGAATGTTCAAATAACAAGCAAGCACTAAAAAGGATTCAACCTGAAAGCATTAAAAATGATAATAGTCCATGTCTGAACTTTGTATAAAGATGCGAGTGTAACCGATAATCGGTTGGTTGCTGTCAACTGATAGTAATAGATAATCGGTTGGTAATTTCAACTGATTATCCAACACTAATTTCTGTGTTATTCTGTCTTTTGTGAAGAGTTGTCTCATTGGAAATCATACCACATCTTCTTTTTTATAATACATAGAAACAACAGGCACAGTCTGTCTCTAACATAATACCTGTTACTTGACCATACTAAGGTAGCCAACTACAAAATAATCAACACAAACAATTAACAAGTGGTGTTTCCTTTCTAGGGAAATAACAATAGGAAATTCAATAATAAGTCCTGCTTGTGTTTCCTCTGTAAGGAAATATCTATAGGAAGTTCATTTTTTACACGTACAACTGCACTTTAAACTTATTATTGTAATACATTGTAGACCTGTTTATAATCAGTGTCATGTAAAATCTGTTGAAACTTCAGTATACAACACTGTACAACATGTACAAGTGACAAGGTGTTTTAAAATAAAATGTATATGTTGTAGAACAGTACATAACGTGGTCACACTATAATCATAAACATACATGTATTTTAGATGTAATTCAGTATTAAACTACAATGTAAACATATTGTAATATGAGTGGAGAAACATAACATCAACCTCTTTACTTATGAATATACTGCGGAATGAAAATGTTGGGGATTTCCAAACTTTGACTGCATTAATATTCAATTCAGAAGGTTACATCAAGAAATCTTATACATTGTATGTATACATGGTATAACGAATTGAAAAATACCCATATATTGTATCTTTGAGTTGTTTTTTATGAATGATTTACAATGGTTGACCCAGGGTCATTTGGCATAAACAATGTCACCTAATAATCAGTTCTTACTATGATATAATTATAACATAAGCAGTGCGACAGGAAAGTGCAGGAATTCTAAATTGACAAAACCACATTGTTTACATACTGTACATGTACACATTCTCCATTTGTACTCACACATTGTATTCAGAAATCCAATCTTTGTAAAGAGTTTTTTCACGGAAAAGTCAACATGCAGTGAAATAAAAAATATATTTTTCAAATTTAAAGTCAGTTGTCAAATTAGTTTGTTGTTGGCATTAATGATGGGTAATTGCAGGTATGGGCATAGGAGAATCCAGGGGGGGCCCTGGCCCCCTCTTTCATGGAAAAAATTTGGTTGATTATATAGGAAATCACTGAAGCATGACTGGAGAGGGCCCCCTTAGGTCAGTCAGCAGGCCCCCCCCTTATGAAAAATTCTGAATCCGCCACTGATGGGTATCTCACAAACTGAATCTACGGCAGAGATTCCATCATTGTATGTCCATACCTCAAAGAAATTTTGTGTCAGTTAAAGATCATTTCAATGTATATTGCAACATAATGTTCTGTACTATCAAAGATTGACTTAAATGCCTTAGTTACAAATATGTAAAAAAAAAGATAAAACTGGTTGATAAAATGTACTGCTGACTTTGTTTACCCCTGATTGAAACAAAAGTGATAAGACATAACTCTACAATTGTGTACTATCAATCTAACTATAGTTACAGTTCAAGTTTTTGATAAAATGCGTTTATCAAGCTTTACCTTATAGCATTTATTCCAAGCGCAGGGCATGTTATATATGACACGCTACATGTAAAATGTAGGCTTGACTTCAGTAGTTCCTGTGACCTTTTGTAACATGTAAAAGTGCATTGATCTCTGGACATTTTGATAACATGCATTAATGATATTAACTGTTACTGATAAAATTCTCTGATAAAACTATCAATATGTTCAGTTTCTTACCTACTTTAATGACACATTGTCAGATTTGATTTGAAGGTCAAATATATTACAATAAACAAATAAGCCTAAAGGGCATTAAATAGTGACACATATAGAAAGAGAAGTGACTCTTAATATGAATAATTTGAATGCATATTCATGTTAGCCCTTTGAACCCCCCTTTTTTGTTGTCATGTTTGATGGTAAAATTGTTAAGGCTAAATAGAGTTTGATAATCATGATAATGAAAACATGAATATTTTCTTGCCTAGTGTGGAAACTGATTAAAAAAATTATTGAGATATTTCCAGACTAAACCAGCAATAATTATAGGTTTCATAACGAGTGAGAATTAGATATCGATTGATATCAACTCGAGTTATTTAATTTCAATAATAATAAACGAGCCTATGGCGACTTTTTTTTGTGTGTAAAGTTTTGAAATTTTGATCAAATAATTAAAATAATAAAATTCTGAATATCTTTAATAAATTTGACAGCTTAGAAATTTAATCAAACTTTGAAAATACTAAACCTAACATGCAATTTTGATCATTTAAATTTTTGAAAGTTTGATATTTTTTAAACCCCCCTTTACTAGCATTTGGCACCCCACCGCTTTATCAAACTGAGAGTTTTGTGGGCAACATTCCCTGAAATCCTGAAGAGCAATCTCTATTCACAATGAGTTATTTATCAATTGGTAACATACTAGAATATATATTTAATAATCAGCTTGCACAGTTGCAACACTGTACATGCTGTAGCAACAAGAAAAACATTGTGACAAGGGAGACAACTCTAGTCAAAACATACAAGGAATTTTTTGCATGTTTTAACGTTAAAAGCAAAGACACATTTTGTCATGAGTGTCAGTCCTTGTAGTTATGTATTTGGCTGGTAATAAAGTTTAATAATATGATCGTTTGCAGACGTTGCATGTTACAATTAAAATTAAAATAAATGAACCGGTGACGATGACCCAACCCACTTACCAGACACACGCTTTTGACAATCCCAACATGATTAAAAACCTAACTCCTTCTACATTTGTCTTTCTCAAGTCCTTCTTTATTCATTAAACTTGTTATATACTTACTGTCTGTTTATTTTCATTCTCAATTTAAGCTTTTTTGCATGGTTTACTGAAGGGATACCCCAGCATCAGAGTTCAGAGTTCAAAAAGGAAAGTTTGTAATGCTAGATCCACTCTGATTGGTTAATGTTCATGAAACCACTGCATGGATTTCCGTAAAACTTCGGTAATTTCCGTCCTGTCGTTAATTTATATAAAAAATGCAGAGACACACATTTTTTCGGGCTTCTCAAGAGTTTTCACTGGTATTAAGCCAAACAAAATGTCAGCCTCCAGTGAATGACGTTCTAGATATAAAAAAAACCATTTAAATATTGATACACAAATCGTAATTACAACTGTTTATATATTTACACTGGGAATGTTATATATTATAGCAGACCAAAATCTATGTTACCTTAATCATGTCATTGTCAATTATATTCTGTGACATGAATGAAATGAACAATACAAACAGCACATACTGATACTACATAATTTATATACTTCTTCTTTTATACCTATAATGGCATACCTGCCAAGTTTTCAAAATGCCCATGGGGGTTTTGTGTGCAAGATGGCTGCCATACTTCTAAAAAACCTTCAAGGGGGCCTTCAAATACAGTGTAATGTTGTTTTTTGGCTTCATACTTTTACAACCCTCAATTCATTGTAAAATTAATTGTTTTGTAAAAATTGTGGACATAATTGCACTTTAAAAATTTCATTTTGGGAGCCTCCATGGGGGAAATCCCCCGCAAATAGTGACAGTTGGCAGGTATGTAATGGCATAAATAGTTTTCGATTGACATAATTTAAGCAGCAAACTTATCATACGTATGTTGAATAAAGTATGATTTGCCAAACTTGTGCACCTCCTTCAAAAGAACCACCAGTCCTTGCCAGTGAGGCATAAATAGAAAAGTAAAATAGGCCAAATCAGGAACATATATATATATATATTGACAAGATGTGACACTCATACCTGTCAACTGACCCGTATTCTGCGGGTGTGACCCGAGATTTTCACATTTCTGAGGGATCACCCGGAACACCCGCCGGGTCATTGAAATAACCCAGGAATTCCGAAAATGACCCGATTTCACCAGTGTTTCTTAGCCTTGAGATTGATTTCATAAGTAATATTCATTTGAAATACCTGCAAATTCGTAATTCTTTCATGAACAGGAAGTTCATCTAGTTCTGTAAACTGTCAAATTAAGTGACCCATTAAGTGCATGGCTTCACTTGACAGCTTTGGTGTCAAACACACTGTTAACACCAATTACCTTAGCTTTAGGTCGTAAATAAATTGCACCATTGGTTTACAAACTGAACTAGAGTTACTTCCCCTTATTTGTCACCATTCAAAATTATTCCTTATATTTACGTTTTATTGGTGAAAAAGATTAATTCATAAAAATTTAAAATTTAAATACATATTGAAAAATAACTTTTCATTATTTTTATACCTTTATACAATTTTTAAAAAAAAGTTGAAAATTATTTTTTACAGTTATACTTCCTTTAACTGTATTACTATATTTTATCATACTCTAATTTCCTTGTTAAATGACAAATGTTATGGTTAAAGGCTTCATAGTCAGTAGTCTCAAACATTTAAGAATTACATTAAATTCTAGGGTTTGATGATTGTAGTATATTTTCTCAAAAAGTAAAGCACATAAGACTGAGTTACACAAATTTATAAAAATCTTTAAAATTGCAATTAAATAATATTTAATAAGATTTAAAATGACTTAACAAAGTGAACATGCATTGATGTTTTGGTATCTTTGATATACATTATAAGAAAATGTACCATAAATACTGAAATTCCGCTTGAAAAAGTTCGTACGCGTTATGACCTGAGATTTGATTCTTCAATGCAGGTCATGACCTGCATTTTCATTGTCACAGGTTGACAGGTATGGACACTACCTAATTGTAGTATATCCCATTATCGAGTCAAAGTTAATGAAGGCACAATACTGAACTAGACGTGTTAAAAGAGTACTCTCTATTATACTAATAATCTGATAATATCAATAAAATGGCATTCAAACTTAGTTTTAAAGTGATGCCAGTGTATCGATCTTGTAATCGATGTCTTTAAATTTAATATTTATAATCCCATTCATTTCAATTCAAAAGGGTACAGAATGCAAACACATGAAACGGAATAATAAAAAAATTGCCTTGATTTTATTCCAAAATTCATTATAAAACACTTTACATAAAAAAAAAAACCACACTTATTGTAGTCATTTCATATGACAATATATATCTACTTAATGAAAAAGTTTTTATAAATTTATTGACAATTAAAATTATGCTGTTAATTTATTTAGAAATTCCTAAAGTTTTTCAGTCAGACTATATATATAGCTACCAAAATCCATAAAAGTTGTGAAGTCTCATAAAGTCAGAGAATTTATCAATTTTATACTGAAAATCCTATAAGATTCATTTCCTGTTATATATATTGTTCTCAGGCCAAACAAAGTACAAAGTTGAGGAGCACAAAGGACCCTAAATAATTTCCACATTCTTAGCTGAATATATATAAAGTTTTGTGAACAGATCTAAATTATAATTATTATCATAGATATGATAATTTATAACATTGAAGCTCTGACTACTGGGATGGTGATACCCTTGGGGAAGTACTTCCTTTTATTTTGTGCCAATGTTAGGGGTCTACATGCATAAATTTCTTCATAGATTTAAGCAAATTCAATGGTTGATTAGTAAATTACTGGCCACAGACTAGAAAAAAAAGAGGTTTTCTGAACAATTTAATTTCTTGCTTTCTTGCTTGATCATGTTGAATCATCACTCCAATCTAGTAAATATCCTTAATTGTAGTAGATCATGTTTGAATTCTGTTGGTCTAATAAGAAATAAAGCCATTACCATGATTAACCTACATGTATCCAAATTGAAGGCCGAGAGAAATAACTCTAATTGAAATTATATCCTATCAAACCATATTGGATTATCCATCTGATTTTTACATTAAATGTAGTAATAGTCAATATAATTACACTGTCTTGAAAGGCTTTTTTAATATTTTGCTGTGACGCCAAATTAAAACAGCTTTTCAAAACATCATAATTTGGACTTCTAATTTTGTAGAAAGTACATGCAATGTCATGCACATGCAAAGAAATACATCATGTTTATTAAACAACTAGGAGGTATTTATTATAAGGAAGATCCAACTTTTACATATCTGCAATGATTTATATTCTTGTTATTTTTCTATACTTTAAAAAAAATTGCTTGCAAAAATTTGTTGGTTTACCTTATATTAAAGACTTGTAACATAATTTGTCATATTTGTTTGATCTCTGTGCTAAGTCGCTACATGTACCTTATTCTCATATCAAAGCTTTAAGATGTAAGGAGACATTATTAATCAGTGACACCACAATTCATGAGGAGAAGTTATCAGCAACTTCACAATATGTGAGGAGATGTTATCAAGCTTGCTTTTGTCAAGTGTTAATTTTTCTAAAGGAGGGAAAAAAAAACTAGTATAAGATTGATAAACAGATTATTATATCTTCTACGTATACATATAACAAAATATCAGCTGCTCAACACAATGTGAAGTCAAGAAAGTTTACACGTACATTGTGGCTTGCGGATGATATTTTACAACATCAATGTGTGGAAAACTCAATAATCTACACATAAAGTCAAGTTGGTGTACATGTAGGTGTTAATAATCAATGATAATAGTGTGTTGAAACATTATTGATGATTTCTTTTTTGTCAAGGAATAGTAGATAGACTTATCTATAATTAAACATAAAAAATTGTTTTGTATTTCAGGTTCAAATAAACAGATAAATGGACCCTGGTGAAGAAGAGGATGATTTTGGAGACTTTGGTGGATTTGAAGTAATTAGAGTTATCTCTCTTGATACAATTTTATTGTAAATTCAAAAGAATCACACACAGTTACTTATATAGCCAAATTTAGTTGTTTTGCTAATAGAAATTTAATTATATATATAATAATTATTATCAATACCAGGCCTAGGTTTTCTAAAATGTTCACTTTTCAGATCATAAAAGTGGCATACAATACAGTTTAAATTTCTCATGTTGTTTACAAGCTAATGATGAAATTAGTTTATAAATACATCATTTCCTAATAAGTCATGTTTTGGCGTTGTTATAATTACCTTTTATGTCCACCACATTATCACCTCCCTTGTAAATGTACCATATAACCTTTAATGGTTAATTGCTGTAAACACATGCTCTTATTGAATCATGTAAACACCCTGTCATCAAAACAGTTATTAACAAGAGTTGATTGGTTTTCAGATGGATGCCATTTACATGTTAACCTTATCATGCTGATGGTGAAGAATATCAGTATCAATAAATAATTTTGAAGTTGTTTTTCATATGTGACTCACTTGCAACAACATAAAAGTATTTTGTCATGTTGATGAGTAATATGATAAATAGTTACTATATTTGGTATATGTGTTTCTTGCTAGGTCTACATGTCTGTCAGACAAGGTTTACCTGATCTCTATTTACTGGTCAATTGTTATTAGGAGTGCTTGATAATGGTATTCACTCCAGTATACATATAAAAAGCACAGTCTTTCAAATTGTCAATTTAAATGTTCCACTCTAGCAAGCAATTCTTATCTCTGTCTTAACTGATCAATTGGTGATTGTTGGTGTTAAATGACAATTGTTTGACATCCAGTGTGTATTGGTGGAGGAAGCTACAGTGCCAATGGAGCACCACCGACCAACTATCAGCAGGAAAACTAGCAAATTATGATTTGAGTGGAATGCACATGCCATGTGTGGGGTTTGAATTCACATCATAATTAGTGATACTGCAGATAAATGTAAAAAAAAAGATGTGGTGTGATTGACAATGAGACAACTCTCCACAAGAGACCAAAATAAGCCATTTAGAGGTCACAGCCACTGAAGCCCCTTATCTCCCTTTATATATAATTTATACAATTTGCAAACAAAACTACAGAAAAATCCTTTGATTAGGTAAAATTTTTGATTGACAATGCTTTGATAATTAGACATTATAAAGTCAAGAAAAATTAATTGATAGATTATCAAACAGATAAATCAGAAGAAGTATTTTAAAGAAATTTTCTTTCATTTAGGTAGCTGAGCCTGTCCCTCCTAATGTAACACAGGAACAGGCATCAGGTTTAGAGGCCAGTCCTTCCCCATGGGCAGTGTTTGCTGCAGGTAAGTCTTAACAGGGTATATCTAAGTCAAGGGGGGGGACTTTAATCATGACTCCAGGATCAGGTGTTTTTAAACTCGGGATTTCGGGATTGATCCTTTCAGGATCCAGGAATTCTTTTTTCGAATTTCAGGATGTCCAGAAATAGATTTCTTTAAATTTGGGACCTCAGGATTTCATGTTTTCAAGCCCAGGATTTCGAGATCATGACCCCTTCAACAATGATCAACAATGATCTTCTGAAAAAAAGAATCTTTTCTTGGCTGTGTTTTGCAGGAATGAATTTGGAAGCTGTTTGAATTTGAATTTGTCTTTTTTTAGGAATAAATTCATTGTTTTTAGGTATTGTAACCTTTTCATCATCTGCAACTAAATGCACTGTAGATGTAAGACAAGTGGAACCCCTGACTTGACTGTTAAATACTCAGATTTCCCCCTTTAAAATTACTGTCTGCTGGCGATTGCTAAATAAAATTGTATCCAGAAATTTAATTCCCCTTGTATCATGTCTTTAAGTTTTATTTATGTTAGCAGTTTTAATTTTCTTTATCTGAGAAAAGAGTCGTTTTGATTTTGAATTTTAGTAAATTATGAAATATGTATTACAAAATGTAATACAAAATGCTAAAGTGAAACAGCACATGGATTTTCAATACAAAGGAATCTATAGTTGATATCTTAAGCTTGTGTATGCAGGGTAACCACCCTTGTCAATCTTATTATGTTACAGCAGCAATACCAAAGTGTTGTTGTTAAAAAAACACCTTTCCAAAATATGATTTATATGTACATAATTGTAGTTTGTACATGCAAATAAATAATGTAACTGTAAATGTAATGATGGGTTCAATTTGCATATGCAGTTACAGTATCATATGGCAGAACATTCTTACAGGTTTAAAAAAACAATGTTTGGAAAATTTAGAATGCATGAATTTTTTCGTATTTGGGGAATTACGGAAATGGAAAATAATAAATTACACTTCAGTAATTTGTTATTTATTAATGCATCAATGACAACCATAATTAATAACTGTTTTACATTTTGTATGTGCCTGTAATTCAGTTGTTGTCACTGCAAGTGCATAATCAACTTTTTAGACGACTGCAAAAATTGAAAAATTTTTGGTCCTATATTGGTATGACGTTGGCGTCGTCATCGGCGTCGTCATCGGCGTCGTCATCGTCGTCGTCCGAAGACATTTGGTTTTCGCACTGTAACTTCAGTAAAAGTAAAAAGAAATCTATGAAACTTAAACACAAGGTTTATGACCATAAAAGGAAGGTTGGGATTGATTTTGGGAGTTTTGGTCCAAACAGTTTAGGAATGAGGGGCCAAAACGGGCCCAAATAAGCATTTTTCTTGGTTTTCGCACAATAACTTTAGTATAAGTAAACAGAAATCTATGAAATGTTAAGATAAGGTTTATGATCATAAAAGGAAGGTTGGAATTGATTTTGGGAGTTTTGGTCCCAACAGTTTAGGAATTAAGGGCCAAAAAAAGGTCCCAAATAAGCATTTTTCTTGGTTTTTGCATACAATAACTTTAGTATAATTGTAAATAGAAATCTATAAAATTTTAACACAAGGTTTATGACCACAAAAGGAAGGTTGGGATTGATTTTGGGAGTTTTGGTCCCAACAGTTTTAGGAATTATGGGCCAAAAGGGTCCAAAATTAAACTTTGTTTGTTATTTCATCAAAAAATGGATTATTGGGGTTCTTTGATATGTCAAATCTAACCGTGTATTTTGATTCTTAATTTTTGGTCCTGTTTTCAAATTCGTCTACATTAAGGTCCAAATGGTCCAAAATTAAACTTAGTTTGATTTTAACAATAATTGAATTCTTGGGGCTCTTTGATATGTGAATCTAAACATGTACTTAGATTTTTAACCGGATTTTTGTGACAAAAATATCGGTTATTGATTTGGGGATGTACGGCGGGCGGGCGGGCGGCAATCAAATGTTGTCCGTGCATTAACTCATGAACCGTTCAACCAAAGCTTTTAAAATTTTAATATGTTATTACTGACAACCATACGAAGGTCAAGTTCAATAATGGCGATTTTGACTTTTACCGTTCAGGAGTTATGGTTCTTGAAAGGCGGCAATCAAATGTTGTCCGTGCATTAACTCATGAACCGTTCAACCAAAGCTTTTAAGATTTTAATATGTTATTACTGACAACTATATGAAGGTCAAGTTCAATAAGGCGATTTTGACTTTTACCGTTCAGGAGTTATGGTTCTTGAAAAAGATTGAAAAATGGAGTTTTCAGTCGTGTCCGTGCATTTACTCATGAACTGTTCTTCCAAAGCTTCCTAAATTTTAATATGTTGTTACTGATGACAGAATGGAGGTCAAGTTCAATAATGACGATTTTGACTTTTACCGTTCAGGAGTTATGGTTCTTGAAAGATTGAAAAATGGAGTTTCCAGTCGTGTCCGTGCATTTATGCATGAACTGTTCTACCAAAGCTTCCGAAATTTTAATATGCTGTTACTGATGACAAAATGGAGGTCAAGTTCATTAATGACGATTTTGACTTTTACCGTTCAGGAGTTATGGTTCTTGAAAGATTGAAAAATGGTGTTTCCCGTCGTGTCCGTGCATTTTCTAATGAACCATTCAACCAAAGCTTTTGAAATTTTAATATGTTGTTACTGTTGACAAAATAGGGGTCAAGTTCCATAATGACGATTTTGACTTTTACTGTTCAGGAGTTATGGTTCTTGAAAGATCGTAAAATGGCGTTTCCATTCACGTTGTTGCATTTACTCATGAACCATTTATTCTAAGCTTTTCAAATATTATTATTTCAAAATGTTGATACTGATGACAAAATGGAGGTCAAATTTGATATTGATGATTTTCACTTTCACCATTCATCAGTAATGGTTCTTGTGATATTGCCAGGACACAAATAAATGTAAATAAATCCGGTTTGCTGTCGTTGTGACAGCCTCTTGTTGATTTATGGGCCCAGTTTTCAAGTTGGTCCAAATCGGGGTCCAAAATTAAACTTTGTTTGATTTCAACAAAAATTGAATATATGTGGTTCTTTAATATGCTAAATTTAACCATTTATTTAGATTTTTAATATTTGGGCCCGGTTATCAGATTGGTCCACATTGAGGTCTAAAGGGTCTAAAATTGAACAATATTTGATTTTATCAAAAATTGAATTCTTAGGATTCCATGATATGCTGAATCTAACCATGCATTTAGATTTTTGATATTGGACCATAATAGGTAAATGTCCAATTTAATTTTTTTAAGTTTTTTAAGTTTAAGTTCTTAGACCACATTGATTCTGTGTCAGAAACCTAGATGTTGTGTCAACTATTTAATCACAATCCAAATTCAGAGCTGTATCAAGCTTAAATGTTGTGTCCATACTTGCCCCAACTGTTCAGGGTTTGACCTCTGCGGTCGTCCAAAGCTGTGCCCGGTGGAGCATCTGGTTTTCAGGAGTTATGCGCCTTGGAAATATCATTTATATGGAAAATTGCAATTTAAGTGCTTTCAAGGCTACATTTCTTGTGGAATTGTAATGTAATTTTTCACCAATATCTATGCTGAGTTTCAAAATCAGTTTTGATCATTTATTTGTATTTCCTTTGGATAAGTAAATTCTACATTCAATATAGTCTACATTTTACATTTAAAAAATAAATGTTTTGAAGTTAAAAAATCTATCAGTGGGAGACATTGGAATGCAATTCTATTATTGTTTTTAGCTAAAATCAGGCTGTTAGTTTTCTCACTTGAAATGTTTCGCATCTTGTCATGCATAGACCTTTTATAGCTTACTTTATGAGAAGGGTTTTGCTCACAGTTGAAGGCCATCTGTTGACCTATGCTTAAAATCCTTGTCCGTTGGTCTCTGTGGATATATATTATCTCATTAGCATTCACACCACATCTTATTTTTATACTATAGATGTTCTTAAATACAATAAATAGGATATGATAGATTTTCTGTGTCAATTGTAAACTCAATGTAATTAGTTAATGATACATTATTGATGTGATGTAATTGAACAAAGATTATCTCATTGAAATATCTAGTGCAAGATTGCATGTTTGTCTATAATATAACTTGTGAAACACATAAGTCTTAATCAACTTGTCATCCTTTTTATTGATTTTTATTTGTTTAATCGGGACCTTAACTTATGTAAACTTCATCTGAAGTAAACAACAAAATGGGTTTAGTAATGGAATATTTATACTGTAACCACAATTATGATACTCAGAATAAATTTTGTGTAAAATATTCTTATTTCTTCATTTCTGAGTTTTCTGTATTAATAAAACATGTATTGTTATTTCCTAAAATTATCAATAAATAATTTCATTACATGTATGTTCCATCAGCATTGGTAATTCTAATTGGCTGACAACAACTGTGATGCACTGCTATATGATATTTTATTATATATATATTCTACATAAAATATTGCAGCTTCAATGTATTACTGCATGTGTTATCCATGGCAATGTTAAAATAATGCAGTAATTAACACACGAAAAGCTTGATACACCTGTTAATGTCATGGTTGTAGCAATGCAGTAATTAACACACCGAAAAGCTTGATACACCTGTTAATGTCATGGTTATAGCAATGCAGTAATTAACACACGAAAAGTTTGATACACCTGTTAATGTCATGGTTGTAGCAATGCAGTAATTAACACACGAAAAGTTTGATACACCTGTTAATGTCATGGTTGTAGCAATGCAGTAATTAACACACGAAAAGCTTGATACACCTTTAATGTCATGGTTATAGCAATGCAGTAATTAACACACGAAAAGCTTGATACACCTGTTAATGTCATGGTTGTAGCGATGCAGTAATTAACACACGAAAAGTTTGATACACCTTTAATGTCATGGTTGTAGCAATGCAGTAATTAACACACGAAAAGCTTGATACACCTGTTAATGTCATGGTTGTAGCAATGCAGTAATTAACACATGAAAAGCTTGATACACCTGTTAATGTCATGGTTGTAGCAATGCAGTAATTAACACACGAAAAGCTTGATACACCTGTTAATGTCATGGTTGTAGCAATGCAGTAATTAACACACAAAAAGCTTGATACACCTGTTAATGTCATGGTTGTAGCAATGCAGTAATTAACACACGAAAAGCTTGATACACCTGTTAATGTCATGGTTGTAGCAATGCAGTAATTAACACACGAAAAGCTTGATACACCTGTTAATGTCATGGTTGTAGCAATGCAGTAATTAGCACACGAAAAGCTTGATACACCTGTTAATGTCATGGTTGTAGCAATGCAGTAATTAACACACAAAAAGCTTGATACACCTGTTAATGTCATGGTTGTAGCAATGCAGTAATTAACACACAAAAAGCTTGATACACCTGTTAATGTCATGGTTGTAGCAATGCAGTAATTAACACACGAAAAGCTTGATACACCTGTTAATGTCATGGTTGTAGCAATGATGCATACAAATCTAATTATAACAATTGAATGAATGATTCTTTTTAAACAATATTTATGGTTGTAAAAGCAATGCACACATTTTAAATAAAGCCCTTAATGAAAAATGTGCTACTTTCAATGCTTTTACACCCTTATAAAACTACAAAAAGAAGCATTCAATTCTTAAATGGAAAGAAATTTAGTACATGTATTGGTATATGTTTTTTTCTAAACATAATAATAAGAAGATGTGGTATGATTGCCAATTAGACAACTATCTACTGAAGTTCCAATAACGAGGATGTAGGACATAGTAGGCATTGGTTCAGCCTTCATTTAATGAGAAATACCCATGCCGTATCGTCAGCTATAAAAATGAAAATATTGTTTTCAGAATTAACCTATTCTCCCTATCTTATTTATCCCTTATACATTGCATGTTAAAATAATTAACTTAACAATGCTCCTACATGTATTATTTAAGAAAACAATAATAGAGAGAGAGGAAAGCTAAATGAATAAAAAACATGTTTTTGTTTTATTAAGTTATAGAGAAACAGGGGGTGGGGTCTTCTGTTGTAACAGAGATATTCAAGTGGAGAAAAAAGAATGAAAAACAGATCTTGATGTATTCTTTTAATTGTGATCTTGTGGTAGTTTCAAGGAAGTCACATATTTCAAATTATCTGGAAATCTTAATTGTCATGATTGTCAGGTATCGATAGAACTTTAAAAGATAAAAAGGTTTTAGATCTGTCAATAGATAAAATTGATGCATAATTGCATAAGAACTACAGGTATTCATTAGAGCTGGAGAAATTTTCATAGCTTAAAACATCAGTCATGTCATTTTATAATTCTTATGAAATGAAACAGAAAATAATACACTATTTTGAATAAAAAAACAACAACTTGAGAATGAAGAAATCTTGATATCAAGATAAATGGATTTTTTTTCTTTGATGCAAAGAAAATATGATATTTGAATGACAAAAATGTAAATTCAAAGATCTTTTCATTCCTAGATATTTTTCTGTAATTGGCAAATTTACATATGAATGGCATTCATTTGGGTGAAGCCATGAACAAATTTCAGAATATATTTCAAAAAAAGAAATCTAGCCATATCATTGAAACATAATTTAAAGGCTAAGATGGAAATAGTAATCTGAAGTATATTTTTTTTTCATTTGACATTTAACTTTCTTTGAAGAATAAGTGATGATGTTTCAGGAATAATTTTCACGTGTGAAAATTGTCAATAGATTACAGAAATTTGGTTGCATTAGGTAATTATCTGGATGCAGTTTATCTCACTCAGGAAGTTGGTAATGTGAAGTGCTGGGAAACATGCATACAGTAAAACATTAGAACAGTTTTTCTTGAAACATAATTGATCTTTCTGCCTTACTTTATGGTAGCAAAAAAAAAAAAGAGGGGATAATTTATTTTCATTAAAAATTTATTTTGAATTAAAGCAGTATTGATTCTATTTTTAAAACATTTTTTTCTTAAGGATGATATGCAAAAGGAATGTTTATTTTGAAAAGCCTTTTGTTGATTCATCATTATTCGTTGGATACCAATGTTGATATGGGAACAGGCTAGGTGAACCAAAATTTCTAGTGTTCATGCAATGTGTTACAAATTTTCTTTGGGCTTGTATGCTGATTTTTGAAAAACTGTGTAAATTAAATGTCCATGAAAATTTTAACTTTTCTTCAATCCATGTCACACTATTCAATATTTTCTGATAAATTTTTCAACCTGTCCCCTCCTTAAAACTGTTATTACTATGGATATATATGGGAACACAATTCTCCTTCATTTTCACTTCTCATAATTATAACAAGCAAAAATAATTGAATTGTTTAATGTCATTTTCTATACTTTTGTACAGCTGCATCTTCCTTCAATTTCAATGGAAGGTTAGTGGTTTTCTCCTGGCACTCCAGCTTCCTCCATTAAAAAACTGGCTTCTAGAAAATAGCCTTAAAGTGGTGCTTAAAAGTGGTGTTAAAAACACATAAAGTAAATAAATGATTAATCTTCCTTCAATGAGTAACTTACAAACTATGTTAAACACAGAAAATTAAAAGCTTGTTTTTAACTTGTACTTGTACTTCATGGCTACGACTTTTGTTAGCTGTGCCAAATATAACATGACCTTTAAAAGCTCATATTGCTTAATTGTTCTTGGTATTAGATTTGATTTACAAAACAAAATTTGAATATCTAATATAGGGTCCTTGGTGGCCAAGTGGCAAAAGAAATTCTACTACTGTAACACTAGCCAGTCAACACTGAGGTTGTGAGTTTGAACCCTTCTTGTGGGGGTGCACTTAGTTTGTGCCATATATGTTTTCCGTATTAATTTAAATATGATATAAGCCTGGTTTTTTTTTTAGGAAAATCAGCTATTTGTCTCATTGATTATTGTATGCATAATCTCCAAAGATAGAATCATTTACATTTTTCAACTAAATTTATGATTATGAGTCTTTAAAAAAGGATAGGTTTACCTAGTCATTTAAAATGTTACTAGAACACACCTGCGAAATCGGTTTTTTAGGTCACCTGACGCGATGAATTTTGTAAATGATTTTATGACTAGAGAATTTCAGGAAAGGTATCAAAAGTCATAGGTACTTTGGGACAGGACAACTGTTTTTCTAGCCCGGCTCCTCCTTTCTCCTTTTTAACCGGATTTTTGTGACAAAAATGTCGGTTATTGATTTGGGGATGTATGGCGGGCGGTTGGTCGGGCGGCCGGGCGGCAAACAAATGTTGTCCGTGCATTTACTCATGAACCCTTCATCCCAAGCTTTTAAAATTCTAATATGTTGTTACTGACAACAAAATGAAGGTCAAGTTCAAGAATGACGATTTTGACTTTTACCGTTCAGGAGTTATGGTTCTTGAAAGATTGAAAAATGGCGTTTCCAGTCGTGTCCGTGCATTTACTCATGAACTGTTCAACAACTAAAGCTTTTCAAATTTTAATATGTTGTTACTGATGACAAAATGGAGGTCAAGTTCAATAACGTTGATTTTGACTTTTACCGTTCAGGAGTTATGGTTCTTGAAAGATAAAAAAAATGGCGTTTCCATTCACGTTGTTGCATTAACTCATGAACCATTCAACCTAAGCTCTTTCAAATTTTAAAATGTTGATACTGATGACAAAATGCAGGTCAAATTTGATATTGACGATTTTCACTTTCACCGTTCATCAGTTATGGTTCTTGTATCATATTGCCAGGACACAAATAAATGTTAATAAATACGGTTTGCTGTCGTTGTGACAGCCTCTTGTTTTGTTTTCTATTAATTTCAATAATGTAAGCGTTAATCTGTATATTATGAATATTCATTACTATGCAAACCAGAAGTCTAGTCTGACTTAAAATTCCGTCCAATGACAGAATAGTATCTGGACGTTTTTTTTTCTTGTTTTTCTCCCAAAATAACTCAAACTGTATAATCATAAGAATGGATGACAAATGGGACTATGCATGGAACATAAAGGACCCAGAGGCATGATGATTGATTTATTGTGGAAAGAAGAGAAGCGACACACAAAATGAGGTCTTTTCTTTTAATAGTATAGATAATCAACTTCTTTAGACACATGGTATAGTGGTTGATAGAAGTGTTTAGGTACATGAAAGACAGAACAGTTAAAAATAATGTTGATGCTTAAGATATAACAAGCTGTGATATATAATTATACCAACTCTTCTAGAGTTTTCATCTTTTTACTATCTTGGTTATCAATTAAATGCCTTGTAGCGCTCACAGTGCTTTGATTACTTTTAAAATCTTTTGATAGGTAAAAGCAGTGCAAAAAAAGGGAGCATTTACAAATCAAGGATACTTTACACTGTGCAAACATAGCTTACTTAAAATGGTTGTGGTTTTGATCATTGATGTTAGAGAGCAGCAGTAACCAGTGATTGTTCATATCTTTGTCCTTTGATCTATAGCTTTATTAAAGTAGTATTGAAAGTTGTCTCTTTGGCAATCATATCACATTTCTTTTTTTTTTTATATCAAAGACACTGTTTTTACAAGGATCAAAGTGTTAAAAAAAAGGAGGAGAAATTTTGAAATTTAAATCCAAAAGTTGAGGATTTTACCTCTCTCTCCCTATGGCGACTGATCTACAGAAGGGAGGAAGAAATATGGGTTGAACAAATAACTGTTGACAGCTATAAACTTCAATCATCATGCATGCCTGTTACCAGCAGTACTGGATAGTATCTGTCTTGTGTGGTGACTGTAAAAAACATTTTGTCTGACTGAAACTAGATATAAAAGTTGAGTTTCATGTTTTATATGATTTTTTTATGTTATAACGAATCATTCATTGCATGATATTGCTATTTATTTTTTATCTTTTATGAACTTTTTATTTTAGGACAATAATTTCCTGACTGTCATCTAATTATTTGTTTTATTTAGAAAATATTTATGTAAATTTTGTATAAAGGTGTAATTGTTCTTTAAAGTTGTAATTAATGATAGGATGTAAAGCAGTGTTAGCTGTAAAATTTTAAGAGAGGTAAATGTCTCGGAATACTGTAAAATAATTGATGGAAGTTATTTTGAATTGATATTTAATTGAAAAATATACCCCAGTTTCCAACCTCTATTCTTTAGAACTAATTGATAAAAAAAACATCACGAAATATCTAGAATTTTTATTTTTCGTTACAAGTTATATGATATGATAGAATTTTTTTTTAATTGATTGATTTCTATCTTTTTGATCATCCCTATAATATTTACTATTCACGAATTCTGCAAAACTTAATTTCCTGAATCTACAATGTCATTAAAACTTGCTTAGAGTTATTTACAAAGTACACATTGATGTGCCCTAATTTGGCATCAAGCTGATGAAATATCTCATGTTCAGAAAAGCATTAAATGCAAGCACTATTTGTCATCTACAAATTACACAATATATTTCAAATAATACTGTTTTTTCAAAAAAATACTACTAGGTCATTTCTGGTGGGATCAATTTATAACATAATAGAATTAGAAATTTATTTTATTGTTAGGTCATATTTTTATTGCCAGAGCACATTCTCATTTTCTAGTGATATAAGCACAAATTTTATTTTTTATCCTGAAATTTGTTATATATGTCAACAAATTAAATTGTAAAAAATGACAATGAAAGTTCAAATCAAATTGAAATAACTGAAGACAAAAATAATGTAAAAACAAAACCTGAAAATATGCTTCAGAAATATATATCATGATATACTATGTATTCATTTATTTTTTACATTTGTACTAATTAGGGCCCCGCCTTTAGGCGGGTCGCCCTATAGTGATCAGTCTGTCCGTCCGTCCGTCCATCAATCCGTCCGTCCGTCCGTCCGTCCGTCCATAACATTTTAACTTTGTGTCCGCTCCATATCTAGAGAACCATTATGATTTCATACTTTATACTTTACAAGTTTATTAACCACCACCAGAGGGCGTGTCATGATGTATGTACAACTTCCTAGGTCAAAGGTCAAGGTAAAAAAACTTTGGTTTCAGTTGACAACCCTGTGTCCTGTGGTGAAGATCGTGTCCGCTCTATATCTTGGGAACCGTAATGATTTCAAAGTTTATACTTGACATGTATATGAACCAACACCAGAGGGTGTGTCATAATTTATGAACGACTTCCTAGGGCAAAGTTCAAGGTCAAAAACTTTGGTTTCAGTTGACAACCCCATGTCCTATGGTAAAGATTGTGTCCGCTCTATATCTTGAGAACCGTTATCACATTTTAAAGTTTATACCTGAAATGTATATAAACCAATATCAGAGGGTATGTCATAATTTATGTACAACTTCCTAGGTCAAAGGTCAAGGTCAAAAACTTTGGTTTCAGTTGACAAACCCATGTCCTATGGTAAAGATCGTGTCCGCTCTATATCTTGAGAACCGTTATCATTTCAAAGTTTATACTTGACATGTATATAAACCAACACCAAAGGGTGTGTCATAATTTATGTGCAACTTCCTAGGTCAAAGGTCAAGGTCAAAAACTTTGGTTTCAGTTGACAACCCCATGTCCTATGGTAAAGATACAATTTTTTAATGCACATTATTCACAGCGGGGCCCACAGAGATGGCTCCCATCTCAATGATATCTAGTTTTTCATGGATTAATTAAGGAAAATTTGCATGTTCCAATGGAAACTTTGTTATAAACATTGTCATAATATCTATTCCTGTTGGAACAAATATTCTATACCATTTATTCCGTTAGGAACATATACTGTAATATTTATTCCTGTGGAAATAATATTCCAGAATATATTTTCCTTTTGGAACTTACGTTATGAAGGAACTTCTATCCCGTGACACATCAATATTTAATTTTTGTGGTTTTGTCGGTGTCTTCCCGATTGTCCCACTTTTTGAAATTACAGGTAAAAAAGTAATGAAATTTTGTGGGACAATTGGGAAGTTCAAATGTGGGACAATTGGGAATTGTTTTGATAATGATTATCCAATCAAAATGAGTAGCATATATTACAGGTTACTAATCAGTGTAAATTATAAAATATTCAAAAATAAAACGAACAAATAATAATACATGTGTTGTATTAACATATTTTAGTCTTAGATGCACATATTTTTTTTTTAAATACATGTAGTTATTATTGGCTGAACTAGCTGTCAGTAATTTTTTGAATAATCTCAGATCTGTACTTAGTGTCTTTCTTTTGAAAATCCTGGCTACGGGCAGTAGGAATGTTGGTAAAACAATCTCTAATAATGATTTTTGGAAAGGAAAGGCAGATCTGGTAAAAAATCTAGACAGTAGCTTCGTTATCAATAAAGAAAGTTGTTGGTTCAGGTGAATCTGACATTGGGTGTAAGCAGTCTTCAATAGTGTCGAGAAAGTTGTATTTATTTGCACTGAAAAGTTGCAAATATTAGTGGAAACATCTCTCCATCAACAAGTTCGTGTGGGAGGTTAGAATGTAAATGAGTTTATACCTTTTTAAATTGCATGCATTATATCTATTTTCATTTATAAACTTTACAGAGAAAATGTTTGTAAAATTACGGTATTGACTTTTGTTTTATAAATAACCTAACATTGTAGATATAGTTGATAAATCAGAGATATATATTTTTTTTAAATAAAAGTTGCTTTTATCAGTAATGATTTAAAAAACTTTTTTTTATGCTTTTATAAAATTAATATTTTATACTGTTTTAAAATAAATATTTTATACTTTTAAAAAAATTAATATTTTTTACTTTTAAAAAAATAATATTTTATACTTTTAAAAAAATAATATTTTATACTTTTATAAAATTGATATTTAATGTGAAAAAAATAATTCTTGTTTATTTAGCAAAACAAACCACAGTTACTTTGTTTATATAACAACATTTTACTTCATAAAATAATGTGGGACAATCAGAACTTTTCATGTGGGACAATCAGAACTCTAAAAATTTAAAAAGTGGGACAAACAGTAATGAATCCACAGTAGGCATACATTGTTGATGATGAGTACTTACTGCATAAAACTCAATGTCAAAATGAAATGATGTAAGAGAACCTGCACGTCTTTAATGTAAAAGGATTATATATTTCTTTAAGAATGTTCAAGGGTTACAAGATTGTCATACAGCAATGACTCATTGACAATGACTATATGTAAAAGTGGAGAAACTGAGAACTTAATTAACCCTCTTGCTGCTGGAGGGAAACATATGTCCACACTGGCTGTGCCGAAGGGACACATATGTCCACACTGGCTGTGCCGAAGGTACACATATGTCCACACTGGCTGTGCCGAAGGGACACATATGTCCACACTGGCTGTGCCGAAGGGACACATATGTCCACACTGGCTGTGCCGAAGGGACACATATGTCCACACTGGCTGTGCCGAAGGGACACATATGTCCACACTGGCTGTGCCGAAGGTACACATATGTCCACACTGGCTGTGCCGAAGGGACACATATGTCCACACTGGCTGTGCCGAAGGGACACATATGTCCACACTGGCTGTGCCGAAGGGACACATATGTCCACACTGGCTGTGCAGAAGGGACACATGTGGCCATGGTTAAATTTATGCAAGCTTCTCATCATTGCTGCATCTCTTTCAATTAAAAGAATATTTAACAGTGTTATGTTTTTCTCCAATGGGTCATTATGTCGTGGCGTCATATATCGAATGACGTCATTGTACGGCATGTTACGTCACAAACGTCGAGCTGTCGTATTTTCTGTCATATGAAATGCAACCATTATCGTTATTTGTGTGTTATATTGCACATTGATAATACTACATATTATTCTCAGCTATAGATCAAGTAAACAGTTACGGTAAATTAGAGAGAAATACTGCCATTTGATACAAAAAGTGTATCGAAAAAATACGTTTCCAGAGGTCAAATGAGGAAATCTCTCCACAAAAGTACATTATATTCTACTGATCAAAGATTATTTGGAGAAGTTGTCAAAAAACAATGATTGTGTGTGCATTTTTCTAACCTTACAGCCATAAGAAAATCTTGACAGCAATGTAAGAACCGAAATGGTCTGTAATCAAAAGGTGCCAAGGTTTATATGTAATCCACAGACACAACAATTTCCTGTTTTGAAAGTGCAAGCATTGTTAACTTTTCCAAAAACTGTTATAAGTTATAGAAATTATGGACACAAAACTTTTATGTTGCAACACAAGTAAAGCAATTATTAAAAGGGACATAACTCTGCAATTTATTATATGATGACATTTAATTGAATAATGTTATATTATAAAATCATTAAATTATTTGTTCTTTTGTTTGTAGGAAGCAGTCCTGGTAGTAATGTGAAACCAGATCTTTTATGTGGTCAGAACAGATTTCCTCCCGTTCTTGACCCTTCTGTACCAAGCTCATCAGCAGACATTATACTGAATGATGATACTAATAATTCCAATGAAGGAAGTTCGATAAACACAGACCGTTATGATGGTACATCTGGAGACCAAAATGGGGTCAGTGAATGAAATAGTAGACAAAGATTTTAGTAAAGCAATCTTGTGGTTCTAATTATCATCTTTATTTCTAAAGGAGCTGCAACTCCATTGTTGAAGTATTTGTAATATGACATATAAACATATTGTTTTTTCTTCCTAAATTTTTCATTGAAACAATTTTTTATTTTCTACAGAAAATGTCCAAATTTGTGACTGTTGTCAATCTGTTATCTTATACGCTTTCGATCATGCTCAGTCCTTATACTGCTTATGCACACCTGTTACCTACTCTGTACATTCTGCCTCTATCAGGTTAACCACCAAACAGTGTATTGGAAATTAAAATTTTGCTATTAATACATGAGTCATAATCACACCTGAACTTCATCAGTATACAGAGATTGACATTACTAAATTCCATCATTGACCAAAAAATATATTCTACAAGTAGTTTTTGGTTGTACATTTGTAGTAATTAAGAAAACCAGAACAAGTTCAAATAAAAAGATTTTAAAAGCAGAGAAAACTGTCTGCACCTAAGTCCTTATAATCAGCATGACTTATCAAATGACAATACGCATACCAGAAATTCAGACTAAAAATAAGGTGTATGTACTTTAATTCAATCACTAACATGTGATATCTGAGGTTTGTTCTAGTATTACGTATACTAAAAGATGCAAAACTTCAAATTAATTTTCCAAAACAGTCTGTTATTGTTGTATCTTTGAGAACTTTTTCACAAAACATTCTTAAATAACAGTAAGACTTTTTGAGAATGGACAGAAATACTAATTATTATTTTGCAATCTACCTACAGAAATCCATATATGTATCAAATTGAGAATGAGAGTTATAGTTATTGTTATACTCCCCCTATCTCATTATTTACATGTTATACTCCCCCTATCTCATTATTTACATTTATAAAACTTACAATCATTTCTGAATGCACAGTTTGTTAGGATCCAATTAAAATAAAGTTTCAAAGTATCAGTAATTTGTGGATTTTAAGGGAAAAAAATAAAAAATAGGTAATTTGCATGTAGCCATTTAGAGTGGGGTGCTCATTTTCGCCATATCTTTCCATGTTTTCCAGTTTTTGTTCAGGTCTATATGTTTTTGAAGTATACTGATATTTCTATATGAAGATAACTTCAAATGCAAAATATTCTTAAGCTTGAAAACGTGTTTGTTTGAAAATAATCATCTGAAAAGTTAGATTAAAGGGTGTTTGAAATTGCCTGATTTTTGTCAATGGGGGACACATATTCGCCGTTTTTATACATCTATTTAAACCCAAATAACTGCAGCTTTAAAGAAAATTTTTCAAATCAATTTCATTATAGATGGCAATAGCAGACATTTTAAAGGTGTACAGAACTGAAATTTAGGGCAATCAGTCAAAGATTTACTAAGAAATACTTCTTTGAAATCGTGTTATTCATTCAGAAAATTGGCCGAAAATCGTTATCCGTTTTTCGGTCCTTTGCGGTAGGTGCCGCAATTTTGTCGTAGTTTAAAATAAAATCATATTTATTATAAAAATCTTAGTTACCGGCATATTTCTTCCATTTCAGCCATCTTTTGAAGTATTTACAACTCAAAATTATAAAACGGCGAAATTGTGTCCCTGGCGAATATGCGCACCCCACTCTACCATGTTTACTGAACTTAATCATGAGGATGTATTTTCGTAGGTACATTTTTTTTCTAACTACATAAATGTAATTCATAGTAAAAAGTCTACAAACTACAAAAGAAACCTGATTGAGAATGATAGAGTAGGGAGTTGAATGGATTAAAACAAACTTATAATACAATTTTCTTCTGTTTTATAGAACTTAGAGGATGCAATCCTAGCCAATGATATTTTAGATGGAAGTTTTAAATCAACTTCTAGCCAACATTCAAGTTCTGGCGCTACATCTGCAGACCTGATCAGGACTATTAATTTAGAAACAACTAATAGGATTCAGACATTAAGGAGTGACAGTCAGACGGTCGATTTGGTTGGTGATTTATTAGGGGCTTCACCAGGGATAGTTCTGGTTGAGGATGAACATTTAGAAAATAATTACCTAGACCTAGGAGAATCTAATGGTCCATTGGTTCAGAATAGAAATTCTTCAGATAGACTAACTCCTCTCCACATATCTGTCAGTGAGAGTTCTGGAGAGTGTAAGACTATTGATGGAACCAATCCACTTCCACAATTACCAGCATCCCCTAGTGGATCCACTCACTCCTCTGAAAGTTATCACATGAGTGGCCCTATTTTGATTGATAGTCTACGCAAGGCCTTACATCCCAAAGCTACTGTTGATGTGACAAAGCTTAGTCATAAACAGGTTTGTATAGTTTGAGATTTTGTTTGGAAATTTGGTTAAATCTATGTATACAGTATAGTCTTATATATATATAATTGTATGCAAGATTTGATCAAGCAATAAAATTCTTTCTCACAAAGCAATTAAACATCTGAAAAGTGCAAACCACTGTATGATAAATCAGCCTGTTCCTGGTTAAGGAACATATAAATCAAGAAAATGCATTGAATTCAGCTAAAAGGTTTGCCAGTACTTTTTAAAATTTTGATGTAGATAAGTGAAATTTACACCTTTTTAGCTGACCTGGCCAAAAGAGCAAAGTGAGCTATTCTCATCACTTGGTGTTGGTGTTGTTGTTGGTGTTGTCCGTAAATATTTACATAAATCTTCTGCTCTGAAACTAAAGGGTCAAATTTAATCAAACATTGCCTCAATCATCTTTAGGGTATCTAGTTTAAAAATATGTATGATGATCCTGATGATTAACCAACATGGCTGACATGGCTAAAAATCAAAGAAAGAAATTATGTCATATTTTTGTATTCTTTGAAAACTGCTATAGATAGAAAAAGACACTGACAGGGGCAGCGCTTATTGAAATGCTGAGATCTACTTTCTGTAGACTTTTTTTTTTTGGAATCATTGCCCTTTGACAAATATATTTTTCAATTTTTATACGACCGCAAAAATTGAAAAATTTTTGGTCGTATATTGGTATCACGTTGGCGTCGTCGTCGTCCGAATACTTTAAGTTTTCGCACTCTAACTTTAGTAAAAGTGAATAGAAATCTATGAAATTTTAACACAAGGTTTATGACCACAAAAGGAAGGTTGGGATTGATTTTGGGAGTTTTGGTCCCAATATTTTAGGAATTAGGGGCCAAAAAGGGCCCAAATAAGCATTTTCTTGGTTTTCGCACTATAACTTTAGTTTAAGTAAATAGAAATCTATGAAATTTTGACACAAGGTTTATGACCACAAAAGGAAGGTTGGGATTGATTTTGGGAGTTTTGGTTCCAACAGTTTAGGAATTAGGGGCCAAAAAAGGGCCCAAATAAGCATTATTCATTGTTTTCGCACAATAACTTTAGTATAAGTAAATAGAAATCAATGAAATTTAAACACAAGGTTTATGACCATAAAAGGAAGGTTGGGTTTGATTTTGGGAGTTTTGGTCCCAACAGTTTAGGAAGGGGCCCAAAGAGTCCAAAATTGAACTTTGTTTGATTTCATCAAAATTTGAATGATTGGGGTTCTTTGATATGCTGAATCTAACTGTGTATGTAGATTCTTAATTTTTGGTCCCGTTTTCAAATTGGTCTACATTAAGGTCCAAAGGGTCCAAAATTAAACTTAATTTGATTTTAATGAAAAATGAATCCTTGGGGTTCTTTGATATGCTGCATCTAAAAATGTACTTAGATTTTTTATTATTGGCTCAGTTTTCAAGTTGGTCCAAATCGGGGTCCAAAATTTAACTTTGTTTGATTTCATCAAAAATTGAATAATTGGGGTTCTTTGATATGCCAAATCTAACTGTGTATGTAGATTCTTAATTTTTGGTCCTGTTTTCAAATTGGTCTACATTAAATTCCAAAGGGTCCAAAATTAAACTAAGTTTGATTTTAACAAAAATTGAATTCTTGAGCTGAATGATATGCTGAATCTAAACATGTACTTAGATTTTTGATTATGGGCCCAGTTTTCAAGTTGGTTCATATCAGGATCCAAAATTATTATATTAAGTATTGTGCAATAGCAAGAAATTTTCAATTGCACAGTATTCAGCAATAGCAAGAAATCTTCAATTGCACAGTATTGTGCAATAGCAAGAAATTTTCAATTGCACAGTATTGCACAATAGCAAGAAATCTTCAATTGCACAGTATTGTGCAATAGCAAATATTTTCAATTGCACAGTATTGCGAAATAGCAAGAAATATCTAATTGCACAATATTTTATTATGTATTTAAACAAGTAATTATTGTTGCAAACTCCATTAGAAATTTGAATTGAGATCAGTTTTGGAAAAAGGGAAAGGGGGATGTGAAAAAAAAAATGGGGGGGGGGGGGGGGGTTAAATTTTTCTCATTTTAGATTTCATAAATAAAAATAAAATTTCTTCAAACATTTTTTTGAGAAGATTAATATTCAACAGCATAGTGAATTGCTCAAAGGCAAAAAAAATATTTTAAGTTCATTAGACCACATTCATTCTGTGTCAGAAACCTTTGCTGTGTCAACTTTTTAATCACAATCCAAATTTAGAGCTGTATCCAGCTTGAATGTTGTGTCCATACTTGCCCCAACCGTTCAGGGTTCAACCTCTACGGTCGTATAAAGCTGCGCCCTGCAGAGCATCTGGTTGTTTATTTAATTGTTATTTCTGAATATATGATATATAGAAAGAAATTTTACATAGCAAAAATGATTAGCAAGACATAAATTAGTCAGCATTGCCACAATTACCAATTTTACTGATTATCTAGAAAAAAATAAGTAATCAATAGAAACTAATCAGAGATCATATTTGAAATCCTTTGAAGACTTCTTAAGGAGTTAACGCCCTTGAATGACGATTTTTTAATAACAATTTTACCAACTTTTTTTTCCATTTTAGTCTGTTAGATTGAAAACTATAATAGGTAACTCAACTCCTTCAATGAGTGATTGCCCATAAATAATGATTATTATCTTTTATTGCATTTTGGCTTATTATTTTGAAAACCTTATAAGATAAAGAGATTCCCAAAATGTAAAGAGAAGCAGTAGCTTAACATTTGTCAAAATATCTGAAACTGTCCTTTGACTCCCTGTAGGTGTTATTGCCCCTGAACATTTTTTTTGCCATTTTTGACAAGAAGTATAGATAGTTAAAGAAAAATTGTACACAGCAAAATTATTTATAAAGTCGAGTAAAATAAAAAATATTTTATGTTGCAAATTAGATTGTAGTCTTCTGCATCTCCCATGCTGACATATGGAACATACCGGTATGTTAAAAGGTAAGAGACCCACAGGCTCATTAGCGCAACTATTCTACATGTACTTATGTACCGGTACATGTATAGCCCTAATTTGCATAATCTGTGGTTAACACCACTGTGTATAGTTCCTCTAATGATGTTATAGACTGACATTTTACATAAATACTTCCAGTAGACACCAGTCATATAATCTAGGTTGTGTAACCATAATGACGAAGAATACGAAATAAAATGGCAAGTGGGTTGATAATATATGATAAAAAAAGTAGTGATCTGTTTTATTATAGAACAAAGGGTGTGTTTTTTTTTGTGGGATCAGTTATTATAGTTATTAACAATTACAAGCAGGTGCTTGTTCTAACTGTGAAAAACTTTAGTCTAATTAGTATAATTGGTACAATCAGTAGTAGTCAAGTGTCAACCATATTGTTATTTTAACACAATTGATTATATTTCATGTTACACATTCTGATTGTGTGATGAATAGGCCTAGGAAATGCTTCAATTATCTCACATTTAATTGGTTTACATTTAGTACTATCTAATTGCAATATTTCTATTTTGAATTGTTGCCTGGCCCTTAGATATGTTTATTTTAATCTATATACATGTTTTGATATGATAAACATATATTGTTCTTGGAAGACATTCATTTGGACTCATCTCTTGTTACAGAATGAACATAGACATTCGTAAAAGAGTTCAAAAGTTTGGACCATTGTATCTTTTTAAATGTAAAAGGTGCATTGTTTTTTGGCAACAATAAAAAAAAATAGATGTCAAAGCAGAAAAATTACAATGCAGTTTACCGCTATATTATTGGTTTATTCCCGATTGTCCCACTTTTAAAATTTTTAGAGTTCTGATTGTCCCACATGAAAAATGTTCTTAGATAAACAAGGTAACTGTTGTTTGTTTTGCAAAATAAACAAGAATTAATTATTGCACATAAAATATTAATTTTATTAAAGTATAAAATATTAATTTTATAAAAGTATAAAATATTAATTTTATAAAAGTATAAAATATTAATCTTATAAAAGTATAAAATATCAATTTTATAAAAGTATAAAATCAGTATTAATTTCATAAAAGTACAAAATATTAATTTTATAAAAGTATGAAATATTAATTTTATAAAAGTATATAAAATATTAATTTTACAAAAGTATAAAATATTAATTTTATAAAGGTATAAAATATTAATTTTACAAAAGTATATAAAAAAAAAGTCATCAGATAAAAACACTTTTAATATAAAACCAATATTATATCTCTGATTTATGAAAATAAAAAAGTTTTTAAATAAATAAATAAATAAATAATGCATGCAATTTAAAAAGGTATTAACTCATTTACATTCTACCCTCTATCTGCGAACAGTATATCTAACAGTCAATTTATATGTTCCAGAATCTATATGAAATTGTTGATGGAGAAATGTATCCACTAGTACCTTTGCAATTTTAATAGGGATTTCAGAGGACATGTTAACAATATTCTCTGCGCTATTGAAGACTGCAAAAAAAAATCACCTGAACCAACGTTCTTTATTGATAACGAAGCTGTTGTCTAGATTTTGACCAGTTTTGTCTTTTAAATAATCACTATTAAAGATTATTTTATCAATATTCCTTTTGTCTGTGTCGACAAGACTCGTAACCAACTATATACAGAAGAATCAGACTTCAATAAAAAATAAGAAGATGTGGTATGATTGCCAATGAGACAATTCTCCACCAGAGACCAAATGACACAGAAGTTAACAACTCATACAATTCCCAATTGTCCCACATTTAAACTTCCCAACCGTCCCACAAACATATTCCTGATTGTCCCACAAAATTTAATTACTTTTTTACCTGTAATTTCAAAAAGTGGGACAATCGGGAAGACACCATATTATTTGACTTTTACGACAACACCTAAGAGATGTTGCAACCATGTTATTAAGTCCACAAATCTTTAATGCACAAAACACCATTAGCAGAAAGAACACATTTAAAAAAGGTGGTTTCTAAACTTTAAATTTTTAAACCAAACACAAGCAGCTTAGGTCCAATATAGGGGACCAGTGGAATCCATTTTAAATAAACATGTACTAACAAAAGAAAAAGACATTAACAATTATAACTTCTCAAACTTTAGTATACATAATCTCCATATTGACCCCTATAGATGTTTTAGTCATTTGACAAGCTGAGGTCAGGAGTCTGAAATCAAAAAATCATATCAGTGTATTATTTACTGAAGTACTTTAGGAAATATAATCATTTACCATTTTATAATAATTAAAACACAAAAAAGAAAGAAAAGAAGATGGACACTACTAAACAATATTGACTTTAAAGTTCGGTTGTCAAAAGAACACACATTTGAACCTCAGCTTTTTCCCCTAAAACACAAAGCATTTACAACTATCAATATGTGTGGAAATCTTAGACCTAATTGTACCTATAATTCAGAATGTTCAATGATTTAACCCACTTAACCAGCAAGCCTCTTAAACTTGTGCCTATATAAGCTGATTATATCTGTATGAGAGTAGAGTCATCATACCTGTAGCCATATGTCTTTTAGGAAAAACAGGAGGGCAGGGTAATTGGAATCATTGCTCTGATAATTATATCTTTAAATGGAATCCGGTAATTTATATTCTTTACTAGATTTTTTTGGGAGGGCCAGGGTTTGTTCAAACACCCTTAATTCCCTAGCAACAGTTGTGCTGATATAGATTATAATCTGTCACATTTATGTTACTCTTTCAACTATCACATGTCTCTTGTATTATCTTTATCAGGTTTGCGTCAAAAGCTTGGAAAGCCAAACATATAAAATGTTTAGATCTGGTCCTCAGTAGCTATACATGATAGGTGACAATATTTAACAATCTCAATATGCAGATAACCTGATAATCGATATATATTCGGCTGCATTAGTGTCCTTTGGAAGTGCATTTTTTGTTTTACCACTAAACCCGAAGATGACTTGATAAGTTCGGGTCAAACTTGGTTCATACATTATGACGTCACTGATATGTCCAAGTCAAAGTTATAAAGGCAGGGTCAATGTATTAGACTTCACAAAGCCTTGATATGCAATTTTGTTTAGAGCTGAGCAAAGTGATATAGACAGTGGGACGACTGATAAGTATAGATTATCTTATTTTTTTACATTGATATCATGAAATATCAGCAGGGAGTCACAATGTGAACCTTTTTGGCAGTGAGCTCAGCACAGCAAACAAGGTAAAAAGCTTCATATTGTGTCGATATGCTGATATTTTATGATATCTGTACTACGAAAACCTGATTATCTGTTTATCATTTTATTATAGGGCTCTTTCCCCTCCCTAAGACAGCTGGCTCTTTCCCCTCCCTAAGACAGTTTTTTGCTTGACGAAAGCAAGCTTGATAATGTCTCCTCTCACATTGTGACTTTGCTGATAATGCCTGCTCTCATCTCAAAGCCATCATACGAAAATTACAGAGTGACTGAGCAGGGTGATATAGGCGCAGGGAAGGATTATCAGTGACAATATTGGTTTGTTGATCTGTTGTGTGGAGTATTTTTCTGTCTTACATTTTCCAGTTTATAAAGTGTTAATGTGTAGATTTGTTCCTCAGCAACTATACTGAATAAGACAAGATTAATGGGTAGATGGATGCATTGCAAGAAGTGTATACTTGATGTGTATAAATGTGTGTCTGCCATATGTTATATTGCCTTGATCTCCAATTGTAAAAAAGAAATTTTAACTTAAGATCTGTTCCTTACTATACTTGTTATATCCATATCATATGAACTCAGTTGGATAGTTATCTCTTTGGCAATCCAACCACATCTCCTTATTTTTGTGTTGATACATTGTGATAGGCCAACAATATTTTGTGTCTGAATTGTTTGCAGGAAATAAATGTTGGTCTGACATTTGTCAAATGACCATGAACTCAATTTCATGCTCCAGTGGTCAGATTATTATAAAGAAGCTTTCAGAATATGGTCTGTTCTTTTAAGTTACTATAGCTGGTCAACAATATTTTGGGATTGAACTTGTTAAGAGAAATATATGGGCAGATTAATACATTTGTAGTAATATATTATATGGTATTAACCTCAAGTTCATGCTCAAATGGTAAGGTTCACTTTTACGGGGAGGTTTGTTCCTTTGAACTATACATTGTATGTCTACAATATTCGTTAAATGAATTGGTTTCTCCTTTTAACCTAGTATTTCAATTTTATGAATTACATGAACTTATAAGCAAACTATGTCATCTCCTCTTTATTTTTTTATCCTATAATTACAGGCATTTCCAAGCCAAATGTGTATCATTTCCTTTGTCACTTTAAAATGTGTAAGGTTAATCAACAACTGTGCTGAGCAATTTGGATTGCATGGAAGACTGGCATTAATTTTGCATTAGTTTTGTTTTTACAAAACAAATTAATCATATGCCTATAATTGCAGCAGGCATGTCCAGTCTTTCAACAAAACAGTCATTATATACCTGAGAATTCTCTGCTAACTAGATTTCCCAGGTGATGGTCAAACTCCTTCAATAAGTGAAAGCTGAAGTAAATTTAGGTTAAATTGATCGATATTTTAAAAATTTTGAAAGATAATGTTGAATTGTCATATGAAATTATAGAAGTTTCTGCTTTAAGGCTCCTGAATATTGGAATACAATGAATTGAAAGAATCATATTAGTAGAATATGATTTTTATCATCTTTTTATGACCTAATCATATGACTATAACTATGTATCATAGAGATGAAATTGTATGCTCTATTGTCAGCCTTGTTACTTTCATGATTATAAGTATAAAAATATTTGATCTCTTGGACTAATAGAAATATATTTTTTGCATGAAACAAGCGTATGTGCAATTTCATCTGAATATAATAAAAAAAACATCTAACATGACAATATGCTGTCATACATATTTAAAAAAAGATATATTTTTTATATAAATAAATTAAATGACAGTTTGTCAATAGCTAAGTTCTGCCAATACGCCTAAAATACCTTTCTATACATTGTATCCTAAAGTGGGTTCTTAAATGGAGAGTTGTCTCATTGGCAATCATACCACATCTTCTTTTATGTAACTGCTTATGCTAACTGTGAAAGTTATGTATGGTTGCCTGTCATTTTTGTGTTGTCTTATGGTGTTTAGTCATCTCATTGGCAATTGCAATCATACCACATCTTCTTATTTGATAATTTGCATATTTATATTTTTGAACTATTGACAACTCGTGATGAGATAGGTTCCTAAAATACCCATGAACAAGTGGCTGTTTTATTAGCATTTAGCCAATAGTACTATTAATGTATAGAATTAACTCAAGTATCAGGAATACATTAAAAAGTTTTTTGCTTTAAATTGCAGTCATCTATTTATTGTCCTCCAGCAGCAAAACTGTTCTTGTTGAAAAAGAAATACCATGTGTCTGGTATAATTTTTCATGATATACATATCGAAGATTTTTAGGTTTGAAATTCAGCGCTGATCAACTTTCCTTAAAAGGAGTTATGTCCCTTGAAAATGTGAATTACATGTATTGGAAAATTGCATTTTAAACAGGTTCATATCTACATTTCTTGTTGGATTTTTATAAAAAAATTTGAATTTTAAAAGGAAAGATTTATGTTAACAATGTCTCGTACCAGTTTGAAAATAAGTGCAAATCAATCATTTTAACAGCAATAAAGTACTTTGGAGATGTAAATTCTATACCTTTGTAGAAAAAAAGCCTTATAAGCACTCACTGTGAAGCCTAGATTCCCCATCAGATTTATCCAAAATAAGTACTTGTACCAAAGGTTTATATCAGCTGTGAATGTCTTAGATGAAAAAAGAAATCGGTGTCACTGAATAACTATTTTTCAAGAATAACATTTCTTTAAAACGTAAAAAATTATAGAAATTACATTATAAGCACTCTCAAGGCTTCATTTTCTTGTTGGAATTTTATGAAATGTCATCAAGGCTATTGAAAAGTATTATAATTAGTGCTGATCAACATTTTTCACAGGAGTTAAGGTATTTCCCCATGGTAATATAAATTGTATGAGAAAAAATGCTTTACTGTCTCACACCTCGGAAGAAATTCATGAAAAAGTTATAAATGAATAAATTTCAGTTATCGCTCTTAGACAAGTAAAAGATGTGCACCAGTAGGGGAAATTAGAATGCTGTTCAATTTTTTTTCATTTAAAAGATTTAAAGGTGATTTAATGAAACTAAATATATATTTTGCATTGATTTAAAGTTTTTAAAAAGTATTCATAAAGGAGTAGGTCCGGTAAGACTCCTTTTTGGCCCCAAAATATAGCAGTTTTACAAAATTGTTAAAATGTAAACTTTTAAATATATATTGGACAGTAGAATACTTCTGCTACATAAATATTGGTTGTTTTTGGCAATACAATGCACATATATCGAGTACTAGCACCATTAAGTCACTCTAAATTACTGAAATCTTCACAATTCTACCATTTTAGCTAAATTTTAGACGGTTTTCGTGTAAAACGAAAGTGGCCGCATTCGTGTTCATCCTTAATATTGAAATGTAAGTTGTATTTTATGATAATACATAACATATATAAAGATTTTGGATGAACACGGATGCGGCCACTTTCATTTTTGACAAAAACTATCTAAAAAGTGACATTTTTCGACATATTTGGTAGATTTTTCATATTTGATCTTGAATCGGATCGTTTTCAATGACTAAATCAGTTAAAATCTTTTAAAATTAACTAATTGATTCAAATGAAATAGACACTTAAGTGTTTAAAAAGAGGTCAAATTCATTTGTCAGATGAACTTGAAATTTGAGGCCAAAATTGATCCTTACCGGACCTACTCCTTTCTGTTTTTGATGTGAATGAAATGTGATATTGTTTACGTCAATAAAATAACAACAGAACTACATGAAAAACAAGTCATCCTAAGTTCAACATTATGGTCTTTAACAATAGACTATTGTCTACACTATATGTCAGACATGAAATTGTTCTGAGTCTTTTAAAAACTGTGAATGGATTAAACACAGTATATCAGAGATCTGCTATAAACACAAAATTAACATAAAAACAAAATAAAAATTGATATATATCTAAAAACAATCTCTGACAAAGTTCATGACCTTGGACAGTCATATGAAATTTTTTGGGTGAAACTATTGTTTTCAAGCACATGTTACCCTCACTCTTTCAATCTTCATTAGTAAATATCAGAGGAATTTAGAAGAACTAGCTTACAAAATTCTGCAAAGAAAAAAGATACTTTTTTCTCTGAAACAATACTTATAGAGATATCAAATCACAGAATGCTTGCAATTGCTGAAAGCAAGCTCTAAGTACCTGCTGAAAAAGAAACCATTCCTTCCATTCCTTCCTTCACTCTAATATTAGCACTTTACTTCTCAGTATCTTTCATACAACAAACATGTTGAACATTGCAAAGAGACACTAATCCTGTGTTATGTCCATGATTTAACTTGTTGATTAATTTGGTATCAAACATTTCCAGTGTAACTTAAATTAATACATTTTCTACCCGTTAGCGATTGGATTTGACCTACTGGTAAATATATTACTTCATTAAAAGTGCCACATGTGGAGCAAGATCTGCTTACCCTTCCAGAACACCTGATATCTCTTTTATGACCATAATTATTTTCTTCAAAATCAGTTATGCAAATGGTTTTATGTTATTTTTGGGGCTCAAATGGTTGTAAATAATTAATAGAGCAATTGTCCAAAGAATGTCTGGTTATCAGAAGCCATTATTTGATGTGGGAAAGCAATTAGTTTCCTAACAAGACACAATAAAAATGAAGATTCTTAACTGTGAATTCAGATATTATTGCAACGTTTTTGTGAATGCGATTAATGTCCAATATTGACATTCTAGTATTTGATGCACATTTTTCAGAAATTGAAATAATAAATGCACACTATAATTTCTGAATTTTCAGTATTTTAATTTTTTTTTAGGTTCATCCACAAAAATTGACAAAATAAGGTAAATTATTTAAATTATGGAAATTTGAACTAATCTGCATCTATGATGTAAAATGAAACTTCAGGGTTTTGTTAATTAAAAAAATTGTTAAATTTTGTGTTGAAGTGTATGACAAACAGTGTTTTAAATGATTTTTTTTAAATAAACACAAAAGATTAAATGATTTTAATTGTATTTTACTGGTAAAATATATTGACAATCACAGAATGCTAGATACATGTAGATATTAAAAATAATTTATCATGTATTAGTCGACTGATCTAATGCATATGATGTCCTGCATGGTCTGGTTAGACTATTTTCAGACTGTCTTTTGCGCATTATGAGTTGGAAAGCTCTTCTGAAATCTCGTCTAAATATCCCATAGATCATTGGATTTACAACACTAGAGGCGAAGGCAAACAAGCTTGCAGTTGAATTAACTGGGCCTGATATAATATCTCTTTTAGATGACACTTTGATAAGTTTGGTTACACTGAATGGAGTCATACATATGAAATAAGCACAGACAACAATTAATAAACTCCTTACTGTTTTAGCGCTAGCACTTTCTTTCTTAACCTTCTTCTTCACTGAGTTGTTTTTTGAAGTCTGTAATGTGACAGCCCATATTTTCATTTTCTTTTTGGCTTCTCTTAATATTTTCATATAGTTAAATCCAAGTACAAGACCTGGTCCTAAAAACACAAAATGAATGCCACAATAACGTAATAGATTGCATTATCTCCCTTTTTGTGCCACTGTATGGCACACGTTATTTCATAGTAGTCATACTCTATCCAATCTTCTATTATTGGTACCATTGAGAATATTATTCCTTGTATCCAAGATTCAGCTATAAGTATTGCTAAAGTCTTGCTGGTTATAAGATCTAAATATTTTAACGGAAAAACAACAGCATATAAACGGTCTACACTGATAAAACACAATGTCATCATGGATGAAATGATAAAACAATAGTTAGCAGCACACATTAAATTACATAACGAATAGGGAACAGTACGAGTATCTGTTGTTAGAGCAACAAAAGTGGACAGCATGACAGTGGCTCCATTTAACATGTCCGTTACTGCCAGATTGATCACTAAATAGTTTGACTTTTCTTCTCTTAAAGATGGTGTTTTTATCACTGCCAAAACAACCAGAACATTGCCAAAAACAGAAAAGAATATGAATAATACCATAATAATAGCCAGGAAAATAATAGTAGGAAGATGTCTATATTCCTCTTCTGTATCACAGTTTGTTGTAGCCGTACAGTTGATCATTTCATCAAAGTCTTTAATACACGTAAATATTCAGATTCCGTTGTGTGACAATACTCCATTAGGGTCTTTCCTTTGATTAGAATCCATCTTCTTTGGTGTGGCTGGACATCGTGGCATTTTATTTATCGTGTTTCCTCAGCTATGGATAATCTGTCAAGACATCCTGCACAATTTTTTTTTAAGTGAAAAAGAAAAGTATTTTTTCCAATTTATATCGCTTTCACAAAAAAATGTGTTTACATTATTTTTTCACTCCTAGATATACATTAAGATTACTCAGCTGTAAAGTAAAGTTCCTGTTTCACTTTAATATCTCACTTCCTGTTGCTATATTAAAAATGATCTATATAATTTATAAATTGCACTAAAATTGTAACTGAAATCTTACTGATGTCCTTTTAAAAGTTTTTCTCTATTTCGTCATCCAAACATGTAGAATTTAGTCATATAGAATCTGTTTAGAAATTGTCAGAAAATCCACTTGTAAATTTTCCTGAAAAAAAAACCCAAACATTGTCTTGTATTTCTTAGAAATATTCCAAGTAATAATAACTTCATGAAATGTAAATCAGATCTAGATAAATCTTTCTGACCAAATCAATTTATGCAATTAGTTCTGATAAACCGATCTGAGCTTTAGTCGACTGAATTAAGATGTGTTGTATCTGTCGATTTGCTGTTATTGTACGTCACACCTTTTGTCTTGTAGATGTTTTGTTGGGAATCTCTATTGACAAATCACATTTGAGGACTGATAGTTTATGATAATTCCTAAATAGATATATTACATTGCTAATAAATGTCCTGTTGACTTTTTCCTGTCAAACAAATAGATTCTTTCAAGTTGAAAATTATTGCTATTGATTATTGTAAAATATATGGTGATTTTTTGTGAAAGACATTGTTTTTACCGGAAATGTCTGAAATTATTTTCAATTACAACATACTCAGAAATTGTTCATTTGGAACAAGAAACTGTTTTAAAAGTAATTCAAATAAATTGTTTTTTTATTTTATTTTGATGTATAATATTTCTAGTTGATTTACTATCTTTATGAAATATGCATGGAAATTTTGAGGATAAGGGTTGAATGAAATTAAATTGATTGTGAAGAATTATATTCTCTAAATTCAAAGGAAAGGTTTTGTGTTTACGACACCGTAACAATTGAGTTTAACATGTATCCATTGTAGTGAAAATCTTGTCTTTTTTCTACAGAAAGTGGTATTAAATGTTTCAAAAAGATAGTAGAGAAATAATAAATGATATATTATTATGAATAAAGAGTAAGTTTTACCTTAAATGGAGATGTCCCCTGTATAAAATAAGGAAATATTTTTTTAATCTATTGATTTCTTCTCAAAGGTGTCAAAACATGAACTGGGATAAACCAAACATTTTGTAAAAGTTCCTTCTAAGTCAAATGTTCTAAAAATAGTAAACATTTATAATTAATTCAACTGTTTTATCAAAACATGACATGACATGATTAGTTTTCAGAGAAAACTTCTAAAAATAGAACTGGTAATCACTCTAATTACAATACATGTGAAAATGGGTATCAAATATACTTTTGTCATTTCATCAAACAATAAAGGACTTTTTATAAAACTATGTACATGTACTTATTAAAATTTCTAAAACAAATTACAAAAACTTTACAGTCTAAAAATTATCGATATAAAAAATGTCTCCTTCTGTCTAAAATTGATTTGCAGGTTTTGGCACATTTATAAATAACATTAACGTTTTGGCATCCCAACACAAAAGACAGTTTCTCACGGTTCGTAAACATGTTAAAGTTCTCATCTACACTGTTTAGAGATTCATAAAGTTCATTCCTTAAATTGTAATAAAGCGGACATTCAATTAGTACATGTTCCTCAGTTTCAGTTTTATTATCACACATAACGCAAGTACGTTCATGCATTAGTTATTGTTTGAAGCGCCCGGTTTCGATTCATATAGGTGCAAGTTGCAACCCCTCATCTCAATTGTGAATATGCACTACGTTGAGCAGGAGATAACAGGGTTTTTAAATAAAAGAGGGACAAAAAAGATACCAAAGGGACAGTCAAACTCATAAATCTAAAACAAACTGACAACGCCATGGCTAAAAATGAAAAAGACAAACAAACAACAGCACACACGACACAACATAGAAAACTAAAGAATAAACAACACGAACCCCACCAAAAAACTAGGGGTGATCTCAGGTGCTCCGGAAGGGTAAGCAGATCCTGCTCCACATGTGGCACCCGTCGTGTTGCTTCTGTGATAACAAATCCGGTAAATGGTCTAATTCGGTAAAGTTCACAACTAATTTCGTTTTTGAATGTTTTATATGTCCTTAATTTGTTACCACCACCATCCATACGTCTTGAAGAAACTCTATGTAGATCTTCCGTCCACTTATTTTTTAAATCGGTTAAAAGTTTATCTTCTATTTTTGCTAACACCGAAGTTTTGTGAATGTTCCTGTCATTATACCAGTCACTAATATTACAAGATTCAAACAGCTGATAAAGTCTATAATTTGAATCTTTGTATACATGCTTGATAACGTTTAAAACTATTTTCTGCCCAGTTATGAATTCTATTAATAAGTCGACCAGTGTTCATATACCTTAAACGATTCCAATGATTTATAACAATTTATGGCAATCATACCACATCTTCTTATTTATATGTAAGATGAAATTTGGCAGAATGTATATGTTCTTTAAATCAAAAAATTTATTCAGCACTAGGGTACATATTGATGTTGAAATATGGCAAATTTTACATATTTTTGCAAAATTTCGTTTGCAGGACACTTATAACTGAAATTGATAATTTTTTTAAGAGGACAATATTTGGAATTATTTCTAAGTTTGAGGAACATTATTAACTAAATCACGCCAGACGTCAAATGGTCATTTTCTGCCACTGTTAGCCCCAAATTTGTTAAAATTTTATAGTTATATATGAAAATATCCTTATTGTGATTTGTCAGAATGCTAAGACTTTCAGAATTTGCACGAGTGGAATAAATTTTCAGGAAATTGACCGTACCACTCTGTTTTATGTTGGATTACTGGGAAGGTTTTTCACGCATTTTGTTTCATTTTTCAATGTGTCAAGTTCAATGACCATGAAGCTGTAATAAAACCTGAATCTATTTTGCTTAATTCCAATGACTTTTAGAAATACTAATTAATTTTATTTCATGATTTATAGTGATAAGTATGTCATCTGGTGGATGCTGTAAAAATCTGAAATAAATATCTCCCACAAGAAAAATAACATTGATATAAAAACAAATGAAAAAAAAGATTGATCAAATTTTTGTGAAAATGCCTTTTTCAGATGAAATTCAATACTTTTTTTGTAAACATGTTTATATAATTTAAACATGAACAAATAAAAGTAGGTTAGCATCACAGTGTTCTCCCCAGGATTTTTGGATAGCGCTGTGGTAAGCGCGTGATTTTCGACAATTCTCAGTAACTTTGTCGCGGCGCGCGGTTGGTTTGTAATTGATTTGTTATGTGTTTTTCTTATATAATGCTATTGATGTTTTCTCTTGTAATGATGTCCTCATCATGCTCATGGAAGTTACCCCTTTGTTTGCTAATGTTATTGTCTGGATATAGTCTTAGACATGATAGAAGAAAAGTCTTTTTGTCTCCATTGTAAATACATATAATCCTCATATCATCTGTCTATAAAACCCAAGGAGAAGTCTTTTCCATGGTGGGTCTATACCAGACTGCCTAGATGTGAAGATTTCTTATCACTAACAGGTGATGTTGCAGAACATGTAGGACCAACAATAAAGTCATTGTCAGCTTCTGTGAGAAAGTTTTCAATGACAAGATTGGTATTTTTTACATTTACTTTTATTAACATTTCTAGCAAAGTACAACTTTTCAATAAAAATGAGTATAGTATTTCAAAGGAAGAAATGAAATTGCCCTTTTAATAATATTCAAATCTTATCAAAGACTTGCTTAAAAAAAAGGCTAAAATATTCCAATTATGAATATGAAAGAAATCCTTTAAAAATATTTTAAAGAGATTTTTTTATTTCAAAGGTGAATTACCAATCAAATACATTATGTATGCCAATTGAAACAAATACCACCTTTAAAGGTTTTGTTTGATAATTTTATAAACATTTGAATACATGCCACCAGATAAGTTTGTCAAGATTTGACAATACTTCTTTTAGGTCTTTCCCTCCCAAATTATCTCCCTTACTGGCTGACATAACTTCCTGTTTACACCTGTGTCTTTTTTTAGCATTAAATACTATTCCTTATCCAAGCCATCCTCTGTTTACATTAAATTTAAAGCAATATTTAATTAAGATATATTGATGATTGGTTGACAAATATCGATATTTTATATATATTTACACAAAATTTTCGTTTTGTTTTATTCCCTTATCCATTTGAAAAAGAGCCATGTATGGTCAAGTAATCGTAAAATACGGGCTTATAATGAATCCCTTGATAACAGGGATGCTTCTTTCAAGCAATACAGGTTCGACAGTTCGGTTGTAAACGCAAAAAAAGTAATGATATAATCGTAGATGGTTCAAAAAATGGTCGAGACAACGTTGTCAGAGAGGGGGGTAAAACTTCCCTTATATAATTTAGAAATGAACTTTTCAGCACCCGAGACATGTATTATATGTCTCTGTTAGCACTGTCCATTCCTTTCATACGTTTCGGCATCTTTAAAAAGCGAAAAAATGTAGCAGTGTTCTGTTAACCTTACGACGTTTAACTTGGCTTCACCCAAGCTGGACATCGAGAAAGTGAATTTCTCAAGTCTAGTATCAGCTTGGGGTTTGTTTTTCTAATCATATCCTCTTAATTGTTTTCAAAGGGTAAAATTCATTACTGTAGAATTGCTGATTAAACAGGTATTAGTTCGATTGGGTGATAATTAATACTTCAAAGACTAGCTCATTGAAGCCAATTTGATCGTTGTTAAAATCAGTGTTTGTTCAAAGTTCGTTAAACAAGTTTGTGAATGTCGTTGGGAAATGCGGTCAATTTATTTCTTCTCATTTCATTCATATATGCCTTTATATATTCATTAAATAGATGTCAATGTTGAAATCTTTGTTTATTTTGATCTCTCAACGACGCCATTTTGTAAAATTTATTAGACTGGTCCCGCGGATTTACTTTAATACAACGGAAATAATTCTTTCAAAAATCGTTAACCAGTCAATCACGTGATCCGAAAAGAAAAATAAGCGGGAAATTTTAAAAATACGAAAAAAAATATAGCGACGCGGTTGAACGGGATAGCGACGCGGTCAGTGCAATAGGACAGCGGGAAATTGAAATAGCGCTGAAAATCGCGGCGCTAAAACGGCCTGGGGAGAACACTGCATGATCAATAAGACAGTAATACAGCTACAAAAAACCCATATGTGTATGCTTTTTAATGAGGGGGCTAAACCGTAAAAAAATTGAGTATGAAATAGAATGGGAATCATAATTGCTTGTATACTTGTCATTTCACAGTTTATTGCACAATTTTGAAAGATAAAATTGAAGTCATTTCATTTCACAGTTTATTGCAACATTTTGAAAGATAAGAATTAGTCTTTTTTAGATTATTCTAACGAAAAGGAAACAATTTTGTAATTTTCAAAAGTGTATCAAAAAAATTTGTGATTGGTTAGCAATGTCTGATACAGTAGATATATATTTATCGCTATTTCACGAAAATTTTCCTTTGATCTTTTTGACTATTAATTTCTTTTGTCAGAACAGTAGGGTGATATAAAAAATTATTGCTAGAGACTAAGGGTGCATGTACCATTGTCAATGAAATTTACAAAGTTGTCATAGGTAAAATAGTGATAAACAGATTATCATTGGTCATCTCAATTTGCTGGTTTTTCTCAGAAAATCAGTCTCCTTGAGATGACCAAAGATAATCTATAAATATCCAAACAATGGCATACATTGATTTTCATTCTAGTTAACAAACAATGCATAAAAACTACAAGTCGTTATATTTTTAAGCAGAATTATTCAGTAAGCTACACACCATATTTGATAAACATACCAAAAAAGACTTGGTTCACACTTGAAAGTTTTGTTCCCTGTTTCCAGCTTTGATTACAGGTAATCCTATTTATGATAATGAGTTATGATTATTTAAAACAGCTTAAATTTTTGAAATCAGCTACCTAAGTATCAATTTTTGAGCTCGCTTGGCCCCCCCTTTTTTTTTAGATGAATTTAGAAACAGATATTTGGAAAAAACTTGGTTTCTGTGAAAAACAATCGCAAAGTTTGAGAATCATCTTATTGATCTTTGATTGTACCTTTTCCTGGTACAAATGTATCAAACTTGTAATATACACAATGTATATAAATATAAGTTTTTTTTATAAGAAAAATCACAAATTTTGAGAAACATCTTTTATTCTTGGAATTCAATGAGAATTGAAATATAGGTTTAGTATGCTATTCAAAAATGTTTCCCTGTTCAAAAAATTACGATCAGATGACTTGTTAAAAAATTATAGAGCTCAGATTTCAGTGAAACGCTATATATTTACATAGAACAATATCATGAATTTTTTCCTGATATCAATTTTAGATAAATTGATACTTCTTAAACCTTGAAAGCTTTAAGAAAATTGACACATAGGTATAGTATACTGTTCAAAATTGTTTCCCTGTTAAAAATGTATCCATCATATGACTTGTTATAAATTTATAGAGCTCAGATTTCAACTTAACACTATTTATGTAGAACATATCCTGAATTTTTCCTAGTGTCAAATTATATAAAAATTGATGCTTCTTAAAACCTTGAAAGCATATTGCTTTGTATTATCAAAATTAATTGTTTGTTTCTGTATCTCTCTGACATTTGATTTTTCTATGTTTTTTTGGTTTTTTTTTAATTCTGCAATTGTATCATGCCTTGCAAGGGATGGCTTTTATTAAGATCAGTTCTAATAATTAAAATAGGTTTTATTATCACTACATGTATTCTCTCCCATTGTGGTAATTGATCATTCACCCTTTAAAAATAACTATATTACTGTAATTAATAACTATTTACGATAAAGTTAGTGACCGTAGTGACTTAATTCGTGATACTAATAAGTATATGATGGTTTAGGCTGTATCCTGATTTACTGTTATTTAGAGCATTGATCATTATAATAATGTATATTATTAAAATCTTCATAAATGTACCCATATTGAATTATTGACTTCCCAGACACTTATAAATTTGCCAATTATTATATCACAGGCAATTTATTATTATTCTATTTATGAAACTTTGTAGATAATAATAACATACTATTTAGATGTGCATATCGATGGAATATTAAGATGAAATTTATTTCTAGGAGTAATGCCCCTATATGAACTTAAAATTTTGGCCAAAATATACTTCTGCAACAGTTTGTCAACGCAATTCCTCTGGCCAGTTTGTTTGTCCAGTGACAATGTGGGGGCGTGGGGTATATGAGCGTACTCACAAAGGTTTTTTAATTTCTGTTTGCAATGACCTTAACTACGAGATCTCTAGTTAAAACTTGCGCTGTTGCACAGAGCAAGTGCAAGGGAAAAAGCGTTACATGAAAGAATGCAAACAAACATGTTCTGGATGATAAATAGTAATAAAATATTCTTAAAGAACAAATGTAAAACAACAAATCATTTACTGCGCTTATCCAGTAACCTTTTGGGGTATATTATTAGCAATGGCTAAAACAGTTTACCAAATTGCAGTTTGAATTCTTCTTCTCCCACAAACTCATCAACTGGTAAAATATTTTAACAGCTTGCTCATGTGAAAGGTTGTTAGTATTATTTTCTAAATATCAACTGAGAAATGAATTAAAATTTACAATTGAATGAAAAATATATATTTGTTACCTTATGTGCTGCGACTTTTTGTTCAACAATTTATTTTTTATTTATTTTTTTGCTGTTGCAAGAGTTCTTTTCTTATGTAAAATCTATTCATTGATGAAACAATTAATGCTAATTATAAGCTAGCCTCCCTTCATTTAATAAACCTTATTGTATTCACAATTAAATTAAACAGTTATTTATATCTTATTTTATATTGGGAATTTAATTGTTTCAAAGATTTTTGACTCCTGTTGTGTTGTAAATATCCAACTTTGTGTTAATTTTAGACTCATTAGAACATGTTGTGATTTACTTGGTAATCAAATAATTCACACCTTTTTAATATGTCACACTGTCATAGATATTTACAGACAGTCTGGGATTATATTTTTTTGACATGATAGATTAGTAAACTTTCATGGATTGTTATGAAACTTGGACAGAAGCTTATCTTCAAGACTAAGAAATAGCATGTAATGCTGCATTCACAAGTATATTTAATTCAAATTCGCTAAAGTTGTTCACACACCAGTGGTGGATCCAGAACTTTTCCTAAAGGGGGAGGGGGGGCTCCAGTCATGCTTCAATGATTCCCTATATAATCAACCAAATTTTTCCCACGAAAGGGGGAGCCAGGGCCCCCCAGGGCCCCCCTGGATCTGCCTATGCACACTCTTCTTTTTTTTCTAAATAATAATATGATTAAAATTATATAATCAATTATTTGATAATGCAAATTAAAAGTTATCATTGTTCAGACAGTAAAGCCAATTTGACACACATTTCAATTTGTATTAGAATTTCAGTTCAGATGTTTTTTAATGCGAAATAAACTAATTCGAATTAGTTAATGAGAATTGAATTCTAATTACGTGTCAACGCAGCATAAAGATAAAAGTTTGAATTTTTAAAAATCTGTATTTAACTGATAAATGTTCTCACTGTTTAAGTCAACATTACACTCAGAAGCGAATTTAGGGGGGGGGGGGGGGGGGGTAGTGTGGCAGGGGGCCCTAACCATATTTGAGACTCTCTTCAGAACCTTTTGTAATTGGTACTAAAGGAAGCTTGAAATTTTAAAGTGCCACATGTTTTCACAAACATTTGTGCATGTGGCTTATTATCCGTCTAGCGCTAACATTTAATATATGAATGTTTGTTACTGCACAAATAAGTAATTAAAGTACATGTAAATAAAAGTCCACTTACCTTTACCTGTATTTATGAACTCCTGGATATATTATCAGCTAATTGTGCCATTATTGGGCAGATCATTAGTATTGATGTTCTTTTATATGTTTACAAATCTGATCAAAAACCCATTGATGAAATTATCAGATATTGGTAAACACTTAGCTATTAAGATTAATATTCATGTGCTTATTGCAATTTTTTATATATAAAAAATCAATTATTTCTGAAAGAAGTTGCTATGATTAAGCAGAAATATTTATTTTGTATGCATCAGGTATATAAAGAATATTTAATAAACTGGGATCTAGTGATTAGATTTTATTTATGGAAATTCTTTGGTCTTATTTTTTGTAAGGCTAAGGATTGTCAAATCTACTTATGGCAACTTTTTTATTCTTTGGTCTTCTTACTCTTGGCATTAAAAACTAAGGATTTTATAAGTCAACTTTGTGGCAATTCTTTGGTCTTCTCAGCATTAAAGCTAAGGATTGTCAACATCTATTTATGGCAATTATTTGTTTATCTTTTGGGTCTTCACTCATTGGCATTTAAATCTAAGGATTTTATAATGTCAACTTTGTTGGCAATTTTTGGTTTCTTTCACATAATGGCTAAGGATTGTCAACATCTATTTATGGCAATTATTTGGTTCCTATCATATTGTGGCTAAGGATTGTCAACATCTATTTATGGCAATTATTTGGTTTTCTTTCATATTGTGGCTAAGGATTGTCAACGTCTATTTATGGCAATTATTTGGTTTCTTCATACTGTGGCTAAGGATTGTCAACGTCTATTTATGGCAATTATTTGGTTCCTATCATATTGTGGCTAAGGATTGTCAGTCTATTTATGGCAATTATTTGGTTTTCTTTCATATTGTGGCTAAGGATTGTCAACGTCTATTTATGGCAATTATTTGGTTCCTTTCATGTTGTGGCTAAGGATTGTCAAGTCTATTTATGGCAATAATTTGGTTCCTTTCATATTGTGGCTAAGGATTGTCAATGTCTATTTATGGCAATTATTTGGTTTTCTTTCATATTGTGGCTAAGGATTGTCAAATCTATTTATGGCAATTATTTGTTTTTCTTTCATATTGTGGCTAAGGATTGTCAATGTCTATTTATGGCAATTATTTGGTTCCTATCATATTGTGGCTAAGGATTGTCAACATCTATTTATGGCAATTATTTGGGTTTTCTATCATATTGTGGCTAAGGATTGTCAATGTCTATTTATGGCAATTATTTGGTTTTCTTTCATATTGTGGCTAAGGATTGTCAAGTCTATTAATGGCAATTATTTGGTTTTCTGTCATATTGTGGCTAAGGATTGTCAACTCTATTTATGGCAATTATTTGTTTTCTTTCATATTGTGGCTAAGGATTGTACATCTATTTATGGCAATTATTTGGTTTTCTTTCATATTGTGGCTAAGGATTGTCAGTCTACTTATGGCAATTATTTGGTTTTCTTTCATATTGTGGCTAAGGATTGTCAACGTCTATTTATGGCAATTATTTGGTTTTCTTTCATATTGTGGCTAAGGATTGTCAGTCTATTATGGCAATTATTTGGTTCTTTCATATTGTGGCTAAGGATTGTCAACGTCTATTTATGGCAATTATTTGGTTTTCTTTCATATTGTGGCTAAGGACTGTCAACGTCTATTTATGGCAATTATTTGGTTTTCTTTCAAATTGTGGCTAAGGATTGTCAAGTCTATTAATGCAATTATTTGGTTCCTTTCATATTGTGGCTAAGGATTGTCAACGTCTATTTATGGCAATTATTTGGTTTTCTTTCATATTGTGGCTAAGGATTGTCACAGTCTATTTATGGCAATTATTTGTTTTCTTTCATATTGTGGCTAAGGATTGTCAGTCTACTTTATGCCAATTATTTGGTTTTCTTTCATATTGTGGCTAAGGATTGTCAACATCTATTTATGGCAATTATTTGGTTTTCTTATCATATTGTGGCTAAGGATTGTCAACATCTATTTATGGCAATTATTTGATTTTCTTTCATATTGTGGCTAAGGACTGTCAACGTCTATTTATGGCAATTATTTGGTTTTCTTTCAATTGTGGCTAAGGATTGTCAACGTCTATTTATGCAATTATTTGGTTCCTTTCATATTGTGGCTAAGGATGTCAACGTCTATTTATGGCAATTATTTGGTTTTCTTTCAATATTGTGGCTAAGGATTGTCAACGTCTATTTATGGCAATTATTTGGTTTCCTATTCATATTGTGGCTAAGGATTGTCAACTCTATTTATGGCAATTATTTGGTTTTCTTTCATATTGTGGCTAAGGATGTCAACGTCTATTTATGGCAATTATTTGGTTTTCTTTCAAATTGTGGCTAAGGATTGTCAAGTCTATTTAATGCAATTATTTGGTTTTTCTATCATATTGTGGCTAAGGATTGTCAAAGTCTATTTATGGCAATTATTTGTTTTCTTTTATATATGTGCTAAGTTGTCAACGTCTATTATGGCAATTATTTGGTTTTCTTTCAAATTGTGCTAAGGATTGTCAAGGTCTATTTATGGCAATTATTTTTTTTTTCATATTGTGGGTAAGGTATCAAAGTCTACTTATGGCAATTCTTGATAAATTTTGGTGAAACTATTTAAGTTAGCAAGTTACTAAGTAGACACTACTTATGACATTTTTAAGTCTTCTTTAACACGAAGCTAAATTAAAGTTTGTCAAAGTTACTCTTCTAATGACAATTCTTAATCTTTTCTACATTGAGAATAAGGTTTATCCAACAACAGTATTTTATCTAAAATCAAGTATACATACTGATTTATGACATTAAAAGTTTGTGGTCCCTGGTTACAGGACAGACCTAATTAAAAAGATGTACAAGTTATCATGTGATAAAACCCTGTTTGTAACAAGAAAAATGTCATTGGGAAGATACCACTATGGATCTTCTCGTGTTGTTTTATTATGATTAAAACTTGTGATTGTTCATTATATTTCTATTTAAAGTGGCCATTGTTTGAATGAAAAATTCATGTCAACTAATTTGTGGAAGGATCATAAAATATAGATTAATGATTATTCCTAGTGTAAGCATACTAACAGCCAGAAGGTTGTCAAAGAAAGAAATGATCTTGATTTAATTTACAGACAATTAGTTTGACATATCTTTCATTTATATTATAAGTTCAAAGACAAGAACAATTTACTTGATAGGCCATACAGTGACTTAATTATTAGTTGTTAACTTCTATGTCATTTGGTCTCTGGTGGAGAGTCGTTTCATTGGAAATCATTCCACATCTTCTTATATTTGAATGAGTTGTGATGTTGTCTTTTGAGATGAAATGTCCACAGAGAATGTTTTAAAGAAAAAAATAATGTAAAGAAATATGATATGAAGGGGTGGGTACTGGTAATAAACCAAGTAATTTGAATGTATTTAAAACAAGTAAATGTAATTGTTATAAAACAAGTAAATGTACTGGTAAAAGACAAGTAAATGTACTAGTAAAAGACAAGTAAATGTACTAGTAAAAGACAAGTAAATGTACTAGTAAAAGACAAGTAAATATACTGGTAATAAAACAAGTAAATGTACATGTGATAAGACAAGTAAATGTACTGGTAATTAAACAAGTAAATGTACTGGTAATAAGACAAGTAAATATACTGGTAATAAGACAAGTAAATATACTGGTAATTAAACAAGTAAATGTACTGGTTATAAGAAAAAGTAAAGGTACTAGCTGGTAATAAGACAAGTAGACTGGCAATAAAACAAGTAATAAGATTGGAAGTTTAGACAAGTAGTGTGCTGGTAATAAAAGGAATAAATGTACAAGAAATAAGACAAGTAAATGTACTGGTAATAAAACAAGTAAATGCACTGGTATAAGACAAATAAAAGGTACTGATAAAAAGACAAGTAAATGTACAGATAATAAAACAAGTAAATAGGCTTGTTATAAAACGAGTAATTAGACTGGCAGTGTAGACTAATAAATGTACATGTAATAAAACAAGTAAATGTACATGTAATAAGACAAGTAAATATACTGGTTATAAAACAAGTAAATGTACTGGTAATAAAACAAGTAAAAGGTCCTGACTACTGGTAATAAAACAAATAAAATGTACATGTGATAAGACAAGTAAATGTACATGTGATAAGACAAGTAAATGTACATGTGATAAGACAAGTAAATGTACTGGCGATAAAACAAGTATTAAGATTGGCATTGTATGCAAGCAGGAGATTCATTGACTCATTCTTTTTTTTATATAAGTATGAAATTCGTTGAGAAAATCCTCATTGGAAAGGTTCAAGTAGAATTTCATGAAATATTAATTTCAAAATTATTTATTATTTTTATTATTTTGATGTTTATCCTGTCGTATTCTTTACAATTATAGTAACGATATCCTAATATATCCATGTACAAAGTTAAAAATAAGTTTTTTTAAAACAATTATACTAGTGTAATAATGTTTATGTATATTTTCAGGCTGAAAATGGGACCATCTCAAAGACGAAACCTTCACAAGTGCAGGTGGATCCACTTATTTGTGAAGAAATCCGTCAGGCCAGACTTGAAAGTCAAGGTGCCATAGCAACCATTGTGGAACAGTATAAAGTAAGAAAAACAAAAACATGTTCAGAAATTAAAGATATAGCTAAATAATCTGTCAGTTCTAAGGAAATGTAATGGTTTCACAACTTTGAGTTTAACAGGTTCAATCACCGTTTTCTACATGAGAAAATGCCTGTGTCAAGTCAGGAGTATGACAGCTGTAATCTATTCATTTGATGTGTTTGAGCTTTTGATTTAGCCATTTGATTAGTGACTTTCCGTTTTGAATTTTTCTCAGAGTTCAGTATTTTTGTGATTTTACTTTTTAGTGAGTGCTAGGCTAGACTCATTGTGGAGGTAGATAATTATCTTCTTGTCTATTTGACTGTTGCTTGTGGCAGCCTGTTTTGTGTTAATTGTAAAAAACTACTTTGAAAAACTTTTAAATGACATTTAGACTCAGATTTCATTTCAAAAGTAGTGATTTACTTTTAGAAAGTAAATACCAGAAAAAGATAACAAGTGCTTGATAAATATTATTGACTGAAAAAATTGTACATTGATAGAACGATATTAGAAATGGATTTCATCAATGAAAATGTGAACAGCTATACAAAAACTGAAGCTTTTGAACCTCTTATTTCACATAAGGAAAAATTAGGATTTACTTTTGATAAGAGTTCTGAAAAAATTGAAAATAAAGTAATGAAATATTGATTTGTTGATTCTAAATCAATATCCCAGCCTTTAGAAGTTTATCTTGGCTTAAATAATTACTGCTACTACAAAACTAATTAGGCCACACCCAATTATAGTGAAATTGTTAAACTATAGTAAAATTCTGTTTGCATGTGACTTGCAAACTAATGTCTTGCACTCTAGACCACTCGACCACAACTCTTTCTAAATAAAAACAATTCAAAAGTCGTAGTGTCACTTTGTCGGGTTACCCTAATCGTTTGTTCGTCTGATCATTCGTTCATCCGTTTGTTCATTCGTCTGTCTGTCCAACTTTAGGTTAGATAGTTTTTGATGAAGTTGAAGTCTGAATAACTAGAAACTGAGTACACATGTTCCCTATGATATGATCTTTTTATTTTTATTGCCAAATAAGAGTTTTTATCTCAATTTCACGGTCCACTGAACATAGAAAATGATAGGGATAGTAGAAGTGACTGGATAAGCAAAGTAAATGATAGTTAAATCAGACAAGACATTTCAGAATGTGCACTTTGGTTTTAAATTATAGGGAAAGAATTTGACATTTGTATTATCATTAAAACTCAAACTAAATTATTTGAAAATTTTACAGGAATTGTCAAAGCAATGTATTTCACAACAAGAGGAAGTGCTAAGAGAATGTAAACAAATACTTCAGCAGGAGCAGGAGGTTCAAACTCAGGCATTACGTCAGCAACAGGTAAATGAACAACAGGTTTAATGAAGAAACAAGACAAAATTGTTCAGATGCATGCATATGGCAGCAACAAGTAAGTGAACAACAGGTTGAATGAAGAAACAGGACCAAATTGTCCAGACCCATGCATATAGCAGCAACTGATAGGTGAAAACCAGAAGGGTTGATCAAACAGGTTGTGTGACTATTTTTTGCTCCCTGAAAAAATTTCAATGAAACAATAATCACAAGAGTGTATAAGAATTGCCTTATACTATCATAATGAAACGGAAGCAATAAGGGATGATAGGAGTTTACCTCAGGAATTACAGCTGATAATTAAAAGAATTAAATGGTCAGTCAAATACTACAAAGATAATTATGGAGATTTAGTGTTGACATGTATTTCATTTGTATTTACTATGTGAAAACTTGCTTTGAAGTTATCATTTTCTTATTTTAAACTGATGAAAATCACACACAGAAATGTTTCCACTGTTGGAAAATAAACATTTAATGTTTGTCATATATGCACTGCACTGGTAATGTCAACAAGATATGTATTTAATTTCCTTTACATTCTAGAAATTTTATGATCAGATTTCATCAGATTAACTTTTAATAGATATTGATATCGCTGATTAATTTTTTTTAAAACTAATTGATTTTGTAACTTAATTATCCTGTAACTGTATTTAATATAATTCTATGGGGAAAAAATTGGGCAGACCAGATTTTTTATTTTTTTATTTTTGAAATATGATTCAGTTTAATGTTAAAGTCAATATTACGATTTAATTGTTAATTGAAATATTTAGTAGAATACACAGAGTTGATTTTATGTCATAGAAATAAAGTCTTCATTGCTGTACATGGTAGTTCCTGGTTCAGTGTAAATAAATAGAGACACAATATAGAAATCATTGAAACAACAATACAGAAATACATCTATTAAATAAGGATGTTAGCTTAATTCTGTTTCAAAATAACAAGATTTAAAAAAATTGTTACAAATTGATAATATATATTTATGGAACTAAAAGGTCTGACCTTGTTTTTAAGATATAAGCCATTGAAATTTTAGAACTGGAAAAGATTTTCTAAAATTTTCATACTGATACATTTAACCTGACAGTGTTTTCTTAAAAAAATTAACAAGGATTTGGTAATAGTTTTAAAAATGCTATTTAGATTGTATGTTAGGAATGGAAAATTTGGATTGTAGGGCAAACTTTTTAAATAGCACCATCTGAAAAGAAAGTGATCAATCAGATAAGCTAACTTCCGTAAGAATGGTACTGTAAATTATTTTACCTTTTATCCTCTTGAGACAGAATATGATATGTAAATATACATTAAGACCTTTGAGTCTGAAATAAAGGTTATCATATCTTATCCTATGATCTTAGTAATAAGCTGACACTGATATCGGACATCATTCAGCATTTTCTAAGTCATATAGTTATGTCTCATGAGCACTAATGAGTTGGACATAACATTCTTTAGAAGCAACGTAATGTAAATCTGATTTGTCATGTATCCAACTGTGATCATCTTTTGTATGAACACAACCACAACATTAGAAAATCATATAATATAATTGCCTTGAAGTTTGCTGGAAAGGACAAAAATGAAACATTATATGACAGTTTGAGGTAAAACTATGGTAATTTGAATTCCAACAGTGTGATAATTTCACACACAAAAGTTAGATGTAATATTGTCAACAAATAGCTAGACATGACACTAATTAAAATAAGAATTGTAAGAATACATCCTCGAATGAAAAGCATGCAGTAACCCATGTACATTTAATTATTTCAGAATGAAGAGTTTTCAAAAGCAGTGGAAGAAGAGAAATTGAGATTAAAGAAGGAATCATCTGAAATGATACAAGAGCTGGTGGCAGAACAAAAGGTTTGGCATTTAAAAAATCTGCATTACATCTTGTTATTTTATATTATGAACTAGAGATAGGTTTTTAAGTCCCTCTCTGGCAGCCATCTTGGATGATGAATTGGCTTCAAAGTAACAACACTTTGTCTGCTCCTCATAAGGAACATTCATACCATGATTGCTTTCATTTCATTAAGTGGTTCTCTAAAATTAGACATGTGTATGTATTGTCCAAAGGGTCCTATGCTAAACTAAGTCCCTCAAAATCAATTTATTGTTTAATAAGTTGAAGATCAAATACTGCCTGCTGTGGAACAAACACCCCCGTTGATACAGAAACTGTGTGTATTTCTAAATTATCTCAGTCTGGCCTGATTTTTATGCCCCACCTACAATAGAAGGGGGACATTATGTTTTCTGGTCTGTGTGTCTGTTGTCCGTCCGTTCATCTGTTCTTCTGTTTGTCTGTCTATCTGTCCTGATTGAAGATGATGGTATTTCCATTTTTAGACATCTTATTGAATTTCATATATTTTCTATCTGCCATAGCCATGGATAAAAGTAAAATTAATGGGTAGTTAAGATATAATTTTGCATTATAAACCCAATATCAAATATAAAAATGTGCATGCTTCACATTTTACATGATTTTTGGGTCAAGTGGTGCTTAAATAATTAAACATTATTTGCCCTATACATTTCTTGAAACTTTCGTAAGAAAGAATTGTCTGCTAAAATATGTAAATAGAGATTTTTTTTCATTTCAGAAAGAATTTGATTTCCAAATGGAAAAGGAAAAAGAAAATTATGAAAAGAGATTACAAGAAGGTTTAGAGGTAAAAAAAAATATACATTCTAGTCAATGTTTCAAATCTTGGCCTCAGTGATCTAAAAAATTGATCAGCACTGAGTAACTAGCCTCCTGTCAACACTGAGTTTAACAGTTTTAACATGGCTCTTGGCAAGGTTTGTACAACTCCAATCTTCACTGACAGGGATTGTCAGTTTTCCTGAAGAAGATTGATTCTCTCTTTAAATTCTATGTTCTTCATTTTTCACTTAAATCCAATATACTGGAAGACCTGAAGCAAATTTTTAAGACAAAACTCTGATACATAAGTACTTCAAACTGTCTTGTTAACAGCTGAAGGATATTATTCAATAGGTTTATTACATTAAACAATCTGAAATCACGGAGCCACAAAAGTGGCCTTATGATGTCTTTTCCTTTTCCTTTAGAAAATTACAAAGAACATTTGCTGCTAAAGATGAAGAAGTGATACGTTTTTTATACAATAAAGAAAATATTATGTGAATTAGTTTCCTGATATTTTTACACAAATCAATTTTCATGATTAACTTTATGGGATTTCAATCAAATTTTTACATTTTTTGAAGAAAAATTCTTGAATCCAAGTTCGAGAAAAATTTGTCATAACTTTCAAAGAAAATATATTAAATTTCTACTAGTGATATCAAAAATGCTATTTAGCTAGTATTTACCAAATAAAGATGTTGACTAATTTTTATAAGCTCCTAAATTTGCATGCAGAAAAAAATTATGGTAATTTTATCTTCAGATGTAAGCTTAGCATTCACCATAAAAGTGATTAATTAATTAAAGAAGTCAAAATTGGACGTCTAAATGTTTGTTTTCTGTCTTAAGTTAAAAAGTTGTTTGGTCTCAAAGAAGTCCTTGAGGAGGGAATTAGGCATACTGTTTCCATGGTTGGTGGAGTCAACAAGTGTTATAAGTTTAGTTCAAGGGAACAACATATTGTTAGTCAATGCTGTTTGTATAACAACAACATTTGGTTTCCATGGAGTTTAATTGGCCATGCCTCTTTCATTCGTTGGCCATTGTCAGTTTATGTGCATGTTAAAGTTGTGCCATATATATTAAGTTACAGCATTTGCATTGCACTATCAAATGTCCATATAGACAAGACAAACCTATGTGACAGATAATAATTTATTACATCAGTTTGTACGTCTCAAGTCCAAGACAGATAACTCAATTTTAACTATAAGAGACAAGTGCTTTTTATCAGATAAAATATTTTATAGGAAGAAAAAGAAAGATGTAGAAAAGAATTAGAGGAAGCATTAGAAAATGAGAAAACTCAAATGAACAAGAAATTGGAAGAAGAAAAGGTAACTGTTTTACTAGAAAATTGAATTTAGGAGAAAGATGAGCTTTATAGAACTTGAAGAAGCCAACTTGACTTTACAATTAATTAGTCGTTATATAAATGCTCATATTGACATATATGTATTTTATACATTGGAAGACAAATACGATTCAATTTTAAAATGACCTCTGAGGCCAGCTGTTTCTATGCAAGTAAAATTATATTGTAATCAATAATATGTATAGTAGAAATCGTTTGATTCCAATTTTCTTGGGGTTTCTGGTTATAGGTAAACCACAAATTTAAATTTTACACGAATTACAAAATTTCTATAGGCTTTGTAAGTAGAGATTTGCAAAAGCACAAAATCAAATATCCACAAAAATGCAAGTTTTCCTCAATCCATTGATACCCATAAAACTAAAGGAATCCACAGTATATCCTTGTTGTAACACTGTTAAATGTCAGGTTTTAATTTTATTGAATTTATGATTTGTTATGATGCACTCTCTTATATGTCTTGCTCCCAACACACTCATCTACAAGACAAAGCAAATATAAATTACTTTTCATAACTAAACATGCAATAAACAAGACAAGTTATTCCTAATGAATAATAGAATTGTGTTCATTTTAATGTCAATTTTTTGTGTCTTTTTTTTTTATCATTGTGCACTTTTGTCTTGTTTTGCAGGAGAAATTAAAAGAGTACTTGCAGGAGGAAAGACAGAAATACTTGCTAGAAATGAAAACTGCTTTATTGGATGAAAAAGAAAAAAATAAGGTATGATATTACTGGTATATGTGTAATGAAAAGACAGGACATGAGTACTTTATTGTAAGACTTCATGTCTCTAATTAAGTTTGTAGAATTCAGAGATAATGGAAGTCTTAACTTGGATGGGGTTTGGGTATCTGAGAGGTTTGTGTCTTTCACTGTCTATGTTGTGTTTTCCCCTTACATTGAACTCTTCAAAATACTTGTAATTTCACTCTACTACTATTAGTTTACATGGCAGTTACTTCTCTTTTCACATTTTAGGTCTTAAATTTATTTAAGATGAGAAATGCAATACTTGTATTCCTCATTATTAAGAATAGATTCTAAATCATTAATTAATTAAACAATGCACATGTTTTTTTCCCCTTTTGTATTTGAAAATGTGTTAATCTTTGGTCTGGAACTTAATAATAATTTATACTGAGTAAGCATGTTCCAGACTTGCTTGACAGTCACACATTGTTTGTCAACACTTTGAATTTTTAATGTACCAACAATGCAGGGTATTTTTGACATGTTTATGTATTTATGTTTTATATCACTCTACCGCTGAGTTGTACCAAGTGAGAAATTTTCATGATCTGCAAGGTCGACACTGGTAAAATTCTGTTTTGTTTTATTATGCCTACTACAAGTGAACTTTTTTCATTACATATTTCTCAGATGCTATATTAAGAAATAATTTGACATTTTATCCAGATATTCATTGTAATGAGTTGTACTGTTTGGACAATTTTCTGATCTTCTTTATTATGCCTACTGAGCATGGGATTTTTCATCACACATTTTCTCAGCTTCTGTAAAAAGGAATGATTTGATATTTGATCTATAACTTTCTTATGATGATTTTAACTGTGTAGATGATTTTTATGCAGTTAAGCTGCATTATGCGAGCACCCTAGATTTGTGTTCTACCCAATAAATCCTGAAATAACTTGCCATTGTTATTATCTAGCTTGTTACTATGTTATATATAACTAATTGAACACTTTTTTAATACTTTTTATTCTGGATTACAAAAAAATGACCAGAAAAACCTTAAATGATCGTCGATTTATCCAAAAGTTTTAAAGTTACACATAGGAAGTAGTGCTTATTAAAAATCCTTGTGTAGTTCATTATGACTTGTGCTTTTAGCTAAGATGTCGAAGAACAATTGTATGAAATATTTAATCGCCGAAAATCTCTTAAGACAAGCAGTTTAGATTTCCCAAATGACAAAGTTGTAGGAATATTGTTTGTCATCAATACGTAGTACAACTACGTCAGTAGTCTTATATAATTCAACTGTTCATGCTGTTGGCGGCAATTTCAAATTAGAAAAAGAAATTTTCGTAGCTTTTCAATTTGGAGGCAGGTTTGCAAATTAGCGGTGGTCCGAGACCTTCCACTTTTGCAAGCGGAATTTCGACTAGGATAGTTGGTTTCTAGCTACGCCCGACGTAGTTGCCTTACATTTGAAAGAAAATAAGAAATTATTTTGCAAACCTTTTCACCATGTTCACCAAAGTCTCCAATTAAACGAGCTAAAAACTTATTTTTATCATTATTATTCATGACGGCGATGTTCATTTTGTTCAACCGCTAGCTTTATACAGAAAATCGCCGACAAATATTGTATAAATTCGAGTAAAATCATATCTGATTGACAAAAACAACATTGTAAACACATAACAATGGCGGCCGTGAAGACAAAATTTTACTAAATTGGATCCGATTTCGGAAGCGGATAAGGGTAATTCCGGGTTTGACGATCATTTACAAAATAAATCCAAGCAGGTGTAAAAATACATCTATGCATGGTAAATGAATATAAACACTAGTATTGTAAACCAAAAGATATATGTAAAAGAAAGAAAAAGCAGAAAAATATTTTATTCAGAAACTAAAAATTACTTTTTGATAAATTTTAATTTAAAAATCCAATAAAACGTGACAGCTGGGAACAGTATATCTAACAATATACATGTTCATGGTCACAGTCTAAATTTTCTTTATAAATGATAAATGATGATAATGCATATGAGATGCTTTTAAAGTGTAAACATATTACTGCAATTTCGAGGGGTTATTTGTTTTTTCTCAATTTTGAAGGGTCAATTGAAGTAGCTGAAAGTTTCATTCTTTATTTTCACAAATAATGCAACTATATACCTTAATGTAAGTAAATCATATGATATATAGGTGGCATTCTTTGTGCCACTCTACCCCCTCCTGTTTGATAACTTGGAAACGGTCGAGCTCCCCACCTCTAAACCATATGAGGGGCAGATCCAGGATTTTAGGTTAGGAGGGGCGCAAACTTAAATTTTCACCGAGCAGAGCGAGGCTAAAAAAAATTGAGGTAAAATTATCAGAATTTTCTTTATTAAGCTGAGAACAACCCATGCTTTGCAAATTTAAGGGGGGTGCAAGCCCGCAACCCTCCCCGTCTGAATCCGCCCCTGCATATATTCAAGTATAGGACAATATAATAAATAAAAAATGAAATATAGGGGGAGTCCCTGGAGTTACCCCACCCCCTCCTGTTTGAGAACTTGGAAACGGTCGAGATCCACACCCCTTAACCATATATATTCATGTTTGTGACAATATGAAAAATCAAATGAAAATAGGAAGAGTCGCTAGGGGTCACCCCACCCCTCCTGTTTTAGAATTTAAAAATGGTCGAGATCCCCATCCCTAAACCATATATATTCATGTATGGGACAATATAACAAATCAGATGAAAGATAGGGGAGTCCCTGAGGTCACTGTTCACCCTCCTGTTTGAGAACTTGGAAATGGTCAAGATCCTTACCCCTAAACCATATATACTCATGTATGGGACAATATAACAAATCAAATGAAATATAAGGGAAGTCCCTGTGGTCATCCCAACCTTCCTGTTTGAGAACTTGGAAATGGTCGAGATCCCCACACCAAAACAATATATATTCATGTATGGATCAATATAACTAATTAAATGAAATATAGGGGAGTCCCTTGGGTCACCCTACCCTTCCTGTTTGAGAACTTGGAAACCAATGAGATCCCCACCCCTAAACCATATATATTCATGTATGGGACAATATAACAAATAAAATGAAATGTAGGGGAAGTCCCTAGGGTCACCCTACCCCCAGTGGCGGATCCAGAAATTTTCATAAGTGGGGCCCACTGACTGACCTAAGAGGGGCCCGCTCCAGTCATGCTTCAGTGATTCCCTATATAAGCAACCAAATTTTTTCCCAAAAAGGGGGGGCCGGGCCCCCTGCCCTCTAAATCCTCTGCCTACCCCTACCTGTTTGAGAACTTGAAAACCGTTGAGATCTCCACCCCTAAATTATATATATTCATATGTATGGGACAAAATAACAAATCATTTACATTTACTATGGGCAAGTCAGTCAGACCTCATCTTTGATCCCTGTTGTAGTGAACATTTGTCTGATTCGTGTCTCATAACTTTTGTACTATAGAACACAAACTCAGTTTTCTTTCCAGGGAAACCAGTCCATTCATACTATTACATGTTCATACTACGTCAAATTGAACTTCTAGCAGTCAAATAAAACCAAGGTTAACTACCAAGTAGAACAACTGCAATCATTGGGAACTTGTACCACTGCAGACTCACCATAAAAAATATACATTGATATATATATATTTATGCATTGCTTTTGAAACCTTGATAACATATAAATTATTTGCCTTAATAAATAAATCATTAGATAAACATGAATGTACTACATTGTATATATGAATGTTTAATGTTGAGGCAACATTGCCACAGTTTTCATAATTACGGTTGCCTTGGTTTTTGGTTAACTGCCTCAGCGCTTACAGCACTTTGATTTGATCGACTTCCCAGTCACGTTCTACATTTGTTTTTGAAGATTCTTTGAATTTGATATTGTACTGACTGAGCATGGAATTTTTCATCAATGTCTTATAACAAGATTATTTGTAAACATCATGAGAAACATTTTGTATCTCGTTTCTATAACAAAAATTGATTTTTAAATATTCCAAGGTTTATCATTAATTTTGAGATACACAAAATATAGTGCATTGATTATTAAATTCTAAACATTCTATCCATTAACATTTTCAGAAACATATCAATGAAATGTATGCTTGGATATTCAAATTGCAAAATGATGTTATACTTGTTTAAAAGAAATTGCATAACTTGTGGAAGGTGCAGTAATCTAATATCTGTTCTAAAAATTATGTCATTTTTAAAGTAATCTGTAAAATTGGAGTGATATTCCTTTGTCTATATACAATTGTAGTTGAATCACCTACAACCAATGTTTTTACAATGCCATGTTTAATTTTACTCCCCACTGAAAAATTAAAGCCATTTTTACCCTTTAGTGCTTACAAGCACATTGAATGATGAAGGTGGAAGTCCAATCAACTTAATACTTTGTACACATGTTCCTTATGATATGATCTTTCCAATTTTAATGCCAAACTAGAGTTTTGAACCCTATTGCACTGTTCACTGAACATAGAAAGTGATTGTGCGAGAGGGCATCCATGTACTTTGGACACATTCTTGTTTATGCACTAGTTGGGGAATATTTTTCATGGTAAATAAAACAATTATGATTTTACAGGAATCAATAAGGGAGTTACTGGACCAAGAGAAGAACCATTGTAGAGAATGTGTAAAGGCTGCTGTGGAGTCTGTCAAGGGAGACTTTCAAAGTTATATTGAGCAGCAAAAACAGGTAAGGGCTGCTGTCGACACATTCAAGGGAGACTTTCAAAGTTATAATGATCAGCAAAAACAGGTGAGGGCTGCTGTGGAGTCGGTCAAGGGATAGTTTCAAAGTTATATTGAGCAGCAAAAACAGGTGAGGGCTGCTGTGGAGTCGGTCAAGGGAGGGTTTCAAAGTTATATTGATCAGCAAAAACAGGTGAGGGCTGCTGTGGAGTCGGTCAAGTGAGAGTTTCAAAGTTATATTGATCAGCAAAAACAGGTGAGGGCTGCTGTGGAGTCCGTCATGGGAGAGTTTCAAAGTTATATTGATCAGCCAAAACAGGTGAAGGCTGCTGTGGAGTCGGTCAGGGAAGAGTTTCAAAGTTATATTGATCAGCAAAAACAGGTAAGGGCTGCAGTGGAGTCCGTCATGGGAGAGTTTTAAAGTTATATTGATCAGCAAAAACAGGTAAGGGCTGCTGTGGATTCAGTCAAGGGAGAGTTTCAAAGTTATAATGAGCAGCAAAAACAGGAGATGGCTGCTGTGGAGTCCATCAAGGGATATTTCTAAATTGTTCTTGTCCTGATTATGCATGAAATATTTGCCACTGTACATTTAACAAACTCCAATCATTTAATCCTTTCTTCCAAGTATACACACATCACAGAGTTAACTTTTTACTTTTCATTTCATGATATCATTATGAAATTTGATATTTTTTCCAAAATTACATTTTCCCTCAAATAATGTAGTTTTAGCTATTATATTGAAAACAAATGATAGATAGACAGAAACTGTTAACAGCAAAATTACCTGCATCGAATTCAAATGTACATAACATCGAATTGTATACAAATATTCAGCATTTATGCCTTATGTCTTGACTTTTTAGTAGACCGATAGTACTTTTAATTAGCGAAAATGATCAGCAATGTAAATCTGCATTATAAGAGAAACTTAAAACATCACTTGAGTCCTTATCGGTATGACAAATGATGTTCTTAAGGTAAACAGAAATTGTTAACAGTAAAACTTAAAGAATAAAAAAATAAGTCCAATTTCCATTCCCAGGAGTATTCAGGGACGAGGGAAAAGTTATTAACGAAATCTATTCACTGTATTGTTTTGTTTCTCTATTACAGAAGGACAAGGTTGTGAGGCACAGACAGTTATCCAGTTTAGATTTCACTGTATTGTTTTCTCTCTATTACAGAAGGACAAGGTTGTGAGGCACAGACAGTTATCCAGTTTAGATTTCACTGTATTGTTTTCTCTCTATTACAGAAGGACAAGGTTGTGAGGCACAGACAGTTATCCAGTTTAGATTTCACTGTATTGTTTTCTCTCTATTACAGAAGGACAAGGTTGTGAGGCACAGACAGTTATCCAGTTTAGATTTCACTGTATTGTTTTCTCTCTATTACAGAAGGACAAGGTTGTGAGGCACAGACAGTTATCCAGTTTAGATTTCACTGTATTGTTTTCTCTCTATTACAGAAGGACAAGGTTGTGAGGCACAGACAGTTATCCAGTTTAGATTGTGTTCTTAGAGACAGCAAAACAACAGTTAACTATGATAATGGAAGACAATCAAAATGATACAGGGGCTTCAAAACTACAAGAAGAAAAAAAAGATGAGACATGATAGGCTGGAGAAGAACAAAATAAAATCTCCACTTCAAAATTTGCAATCTCAATATTATTTATTATGTAACCTAGTTATTTTATTAATTTAAAGTTAGTGCTCTAGTATATGTATATAACTCCTAGCAGCAAAGTACTGGGAACAGAGATCAATACTATAAATTGGATGTCCGCTCATCCAATTATTTGAAATGTTGAAAGTCCAGTCTGCTTCCAAACAGTTCTTGTGATTTACAGTCTTCTTATTAATGTGAGTACAAAGTGGATAGTGACTGCACTGTAAAAAAAAACTAAATTGTTAAAACATCAACATACTTTTGAAAGATCCAAAGATTCAGAAGAAATTTTTCTGAAAAGTGTTTTCATACAAAAATAGTTATATAAAGATGTTTGCTCCTCTAGATCTGGTTTTATCCATATATTGCCAATACAAAAGTTTGCACGCTAAATCATACTTCGTTTTTCATAATTTTATAACATATAGTTTAAAAAGCCATATTTGAAAATCTGATCAAATCCTTGATATTTTTTCGTAGCTTTTATAACAAAAAAGTGGCCATTGATAATAGTACAAAAAAATCTAGAGAGATTTATTTCCTGTCAAATTTTCAAGGGGTTTTATCTTGAAAACAAGCACAGAGTAAAACTTATAAAGTGCACACTATCAGTATGTCTCTCCAAAGGGTTCATGCCCCGCCCCTTTCATATGATTTTCATGTTTTTTACGTATTATGGTAACATATACATGATATACACTGCCTATAATTTATAGAGATTTAAGATTACAGAGAATGTATATTTAAACTTTTTATATTGTTTTCACTGCCTGTGTTAAGAAGAATTCATTAAGAAGGAAAATAATGCATTATGTTGTCTATTAATATATTAGGGAAATAGATATTGGTACGTATTTTTAAAATATTGGTTATTGTTGCAAGATATTTTTGTATTCAGTATGTTGTTAAAAAAGTATTGAATTTGTGGTTTAAGAAATACCATTGATTAATCATTCTTATACAATATAAGAAAATGTTCATGTGAATTTCCTCCATGCACTTGACATATATTCTGATTATAACAAATAAAAAGTTTTTGCCATTATATTCACTGCTACATTATAATGAGAGGTATCACCATATTGTTTTAATGCTCTCTGATATCCATTAATGGTTTTCTTCTGATTGCAAATAAGTAGAAACTGGCTCTGAAGATGCATTGAAACTAAACTAAGTTTGCAACACTCAATATAAAATTGATGCAGAAACTCAATAGGATACAATGCAATTATATTTTAAATCTTGACTACCTAGGAGAATACTAGCCCATTGAAAAATGTGATTAAAGAAAAATGAAAGACAATCAAATCAATTTCCTAACTAATAACACCAACCATTCATTTAAATGGAAAAATTGGTACCCACAGAAAATTATGTTCTATATAACTGAAATATGTTCTACATAACTTCATTTTTTTCTCTTTTTTTTTTTTAATATGACTTTTTTTTAATATGAGCAACATTATTATAATAAATTGATTTTAGAAAATGTAAAAGTACAATACTTTTCCCTTGCACTAGTTCATGTATTTTGAAAGTTTAAATTTCAAGTGAAGCAGTGTTGGTTGCACCAATATACAAATTTTCAATTTGATTCCACAAGTTCCGTTTTAGTTGCCATAGAAGAGGTATTAAGTGAAAATTTGCAAAGGCATGTTAGGGTGAAAGTCCATGAGTTGTAGAATGTATGTATATGAGGTCTGATGTTAATGTAATGTCTGTTAGGGTTGTGTTATTTAGTGGGTTGTATGTTATTATATGCTTTATCATTCCAATCATTGTGTCATAGTTTGCAATCTTTTAATTTTTACAGATTTTAAGCATAATTCATAAACAAATGGCTTTGATTTAAAGATTGAAGAATTTATATTAACTTGTCCTTGAACAATCTTGTAGATTCATCAAAGTTTTGTAATTTTTAGTGTTTATACCATGAAGGATAACATCTATATTATGAGGATATTTTTGAACAAATTTTATTTTATAATGACTACAAGAAGATTTGGAGTATAGATTATTGAGATAGTAGAGCAATAACAAAAAATACACAAAAGCACCACAAAAAGACATTTGGGATGAAACAATAGACATGTGTCTTTCCATTTTGTCAAAGTCAAAATGGTCGTCAGTCTACAATTTCTCCAGATATTAAAAAATATTAAAATGACGGATAAAAGATCATAAAACAAACTTTCTTTTTGTTGAGGTTTCGACTTTAGTCGTAAAAGCGACACACACCGATCCTTTAATCGTTGTCAGCATTGTTGGCATCAGTGGCGTCGGCTGCGTCCACAAATATTCACTCTCTGGTTAAAGTTTTGAAATTTTAATAACATTCTTAAACTATCCTAGATTTCTACCAAACTTGGACAGAAGCCTGATTATGATGATAAGATAGTATCCATAGGTAAATTTTGTAGAAACAAACCCATTTTTTTTTTGTATTTTATGTATAAGTGGACTTAGTTTTTCTGCCAGGAAACAATACATTCACTCTGAAGTTAAAGTTTTTAAAATTTCAAATACTATTATCATATACATGTTTCTGTTTGATGTTAAAAGATACCTATATTTATACAAACAAGATTGGTTAATGATTATTTAGTTTTGTATTATTTTTAAAGTTTGTTGAGTATTGTTCTTTGATGAGTTCAGTAATAAAATATTCAGTGTTCATGACATCCATTTCTATCCATTATTTTAATTGTAGTTACACATTGCAAATAAGTCAGGGGCTTCGGTGGCAGAGTGGTCTAAGTAGTTACTACTGTAATCACTCGCCAGTCAACACTGAGGTTGTGAGTTTGAACCCCACTCGTGCACAAGACTCCAATCTTAATTGACTAGGATTGTCAGTTTTCCTATCGAAGGTTGTGGTTTTCTCCAGACACTGTCTTTCTGGCTTCCTCCACCAATAAAAGAGGGACGAAAAGTACCAGAGGGACAGTCAAACTCATAAATCAAAAATAAATTGACACAACATAGAAAACTAAAGAATAAGCAACACGAACCCCACCAAAAACTAGTGGTAACGCCTAAATGCCTTCCTATAAAGCAGCGGTAAAACACCAAAAATAACAAAAACAAAACTGAAATAAATCAAAAGAGGTCAGATTTTATTCACTGCTTTGGAACTAGTTCCTGTCATACATTTTATGCAATGAATAAAGTGTTGCATATATACGACATACTGCTATCATCTTCACACAAAATTTTTTAAATCGTTTACTTTGTTTGATAGAAAGATAAATTAAATACCAACATTTCTGTGGTTTGTTTTAAAGTGTAGATGAAAGTAATGTGAGCTTAGACATTGTATTGCTTTGTGACGTTCTTGAGTATACAAAACTAACTGCTGAGCTCCTTTTCAATACAGTGACACCTGCTGATTTCAAGTAACATACAGGAAGGATAAATGTATTGATAAAATGGCTAATAATGAAATATTGTGCTAAACATAACTTTTGATAACTTTGATAACTACCTCCGGAATATATTACCTAAGTTGTACTTGGCAAAACTTTTAGGAATTTTGGTCCTCAATGCTCTTCAAATTCGTACTTTATTTAGCCTTTTTAACTTTTTTGGATTCGAGCGTCACTGATAAGTCTTTTGTACACGAAACACACGTCTGGCATAAATACAAAATTTAATCTAGCATGGTATCTATGATGAGTTTATTTACATGTTAAATGAACATTTCCAAGCACAGTTCCCTTATAACAATATTTGAGAAAGAATTTCTGCTTGTGACCAGAAATCGACCAGTAGAGCGGTATACTGCTGTTGCCTTTATTCATATGACAAATATATATAATATCCTAAGTAGTAGTTAGATTCCTGTTCTTTATAAATAAAGATGTGAATAGCCTCCACCAATGTGTCAGTAATTTGTACATGTCAGGTATATGGATTTGATAATGAGATAGTGGTCACAATTATTAGTGATGTTATGTAAACAACACATAGCATAAATTAGTCGAAAAAGACCAAATATTGTATCTTATTTAGATTGTTTTAAGCTAAACTCTAAAATCTTCATTTTGCTAAATTATTCGACTGCAATTTTTCTTTTTGCTGCTTCTTCACGTTTCTCGTCGATATTAATTGACTCCAACCCGACACAAAGGGTCATGTTAGTTATTCTTAACACTTGACATTGTCATCTGTCGCTGTTAAAGTTTAAAAAATATCTTCTCCTCTGAAACTACTAGAACAATTAAAAACACAATCAGGATTGGGTCATCTAGTTTAAAATGTATGCCCGGTTCTCATAATAGTAAGTATGATTGTCAATCCTATTATAGAATATGATGGCCTCTATTTTATTTCAAGGTCAATAGTAATACTGTTTAAGCAACATACTACTAGCAAAAAACAGTATGAATCATGTAAAATTTTGAGGAGAAGATGTCAATTTCATCTTAAGTTTATATGAACCGGATGAAGAGAAGTACAGCAACATCTGTTAGGCCTAATTAACTATATGTATTAGTGTAGAAAACAGTCAAATATTGTTAACCTTGTCAGTAATTATCTCATGTTTAAACCGTGTTCGTTATTATGAGAATTTTGCATCATTGATGGTTTAATAATGATGAGTTATTCAAGACTTAGAGGATGACATAATAACGTACCGGTTATCATAATGGAAAATACATTTTTTTTTAAATTATGTACATCTGAACGCTTTTCTGGATGTATCTTCATCAGGACCGCTTAAACCCAACCAGTTGAAATTCATCAATGGTATTTTGTTAAACACTTTGGTTATGTTATTGAGTTGTTGTATCCTCGATGTTGACCCACGCCTATATGCAGCTATACCTTCTCCAGTATGTAAAACTAACTTATTTTAAAAAGATTAAACAATTTTGGGTACTCAAAATTGTATTTTGTATTACTGTGCTCAAACATCGTTTTCCTTTAATAATACCAATTGACCAACATATGTATTCAAGTTGCAATTTGAATTTGAATTCTATTTAACCAATACACTTGTAATACATTTTTGACCATTGGTAGTTAAGGGTTGTCGGTATGAAGGAAGTACAGTGTAATAAAATATTCATGCAAGCTATATCCAGTTATTTAATTCTTTGTTATTTGAGAGGTTGAAATAATTAGACATATGGTTAATAAATACTATGCATATAAGTGTAAACAAAAATATGACTGTGATATGCAAACTTCTATTCCAATCTAACAAATTACCTCATGTTATACTACGTTGCAGTGTTTCGATGAGAATCTTTGAATGATATAGGTATCACAATGTTTTCCCCCTGTTATCAGTCGTTCATACGAAAAATAAATTAAAATGTTATTGTTTAATTTGATTTAGCTATAGGGACCATTAATTCAATTGCTGAAATCAGGCAATTCAAAAGTGATCTTCGTACCAACTCTGGCACATGAAAAGCATTTGAAAAATATTTGCATGTGCAATTCCATATATATGGTCATGGACCAAAACAGTTTTTGGGATACGATTGCTTTCAAGCAATCTGTAGACTTATACCGGCGGCTCAGAGCATTGCCCTCACGTCAATCGTTTTATTCTAAACATTAAAGAACATCTCAGATTCTTATGATTGTCTTGCTTTAAAAGGTAAAAACAAACAAAGGGATTGAACTTAAACAACTTTCCTATAATGTTCTTTTCATAATCTTCATGTTTGATAATTCCCTTGATTTATATGCGTGTTTTAAACAACACGGAAAATCATAATTAAGCAGTATTTATATTTAGTATTTTTATAAATTTAGAAACACGTCAGAGGGAATTCCCAGTTTTGATAAAATGCGAGAGTTCTCTGAATTCCGATAGAATGTCATTTAAGAACTGAAGTGGAGTTTTTCTTAAATGTTACCGTTAAGAAACTGATATTTGAGATTGTACTTCCATAAAGAAATAGAGAACCATCTAGGTCGTTTAATAAACATTTGATTTACGTTCTTGCTCCAGGGTTTGTTTTGGAAATTATGCGCATGCGTATAGTTTTCTTGACTTCAAGGGTTTTTTAGATTGAATGGTTGCTCTGGATTCTCCACTCAGTTAATTAATTTATAACTCATGGGATTTTTTCTATGTATGTCTGCTATTGAAGGTTATTGTTGTTGCATAATTTTAAATCATATGCATCATTTAAATTTAAAAAAAAATCCTTATCGTAGAACACCCCTTCTGTTCTGTTCAGGTAGATTCCTCCGTTATATATCGGAGCACTCCCACTTGGGGATATATGGTTTTAAAATATTTACAGATATTTACAGTGAGGTGTGGTGCTTAAGTTTTAAAAAAAACTTATATACAGGTAAAACTGTGAATTTTAAGAACAATAGTTTAAAATTATGTGCTATTTACATCATTTATGATTCTACCTAGGTTAGAGTTTATGATTTTTAAAAACAGTTTTGATCCCTTTTTATGAGACGTTACTATCATATGTTTAAGGAATTAAAAGATTTAAATGTGACAGAAAAATGATAAAATCAAAGGGTAAAAGGTAAAAATAAGTAGTTCAAACAAAAAAGAATATAAATGGGATTAAAAATATGGCAGTATGGTAATTGCTTTTAATAGATAAGGTAACCAATTAAAAAATAAAAAATTATCTTTAGCTAGTAAAAGAACAAAAAACTGAAAACTTTCGTATATATCGTAAAATTTAAGTAAAAGGTGAACTTCTGCCAAGGTCTTAGCATATAATTAGATGTAAGCAGCTAATCTAGTCGTAGATGGGGGCAGTTAGCTTGGCATTCCATGCAGACTGCTTGGTCCATCTTTCCGTTTTGTATATATATATATGCAGTTTATATAGCTGGATACAATAACAGTGTTGTTGTTTAAATGTAAATTCACTTTGCTGAGGGTCTTGAAGAAAAGTACTTGGATGATTCAGCGGTTTCACTTCAGCCTCTACTTCATGTATCATCGTGTTTGTATTTTGGTGCGCTCCTTATGCATTTGGTGACAGAAAGTTTGAGATTGTTTTTCTATTTCTATCAGGTCAATTGCTTTTAGGTGGGATAGGCTAGTTGTTGATAGCTTCGAGCAGTCCATTATAATTTGAAGTACATCCTCCTCTTTATAAATAGCTTTATCACCTCCCCCCTTTTAACTCGGTTAGAGATAAAAGTTTGTTCATCTGTTTTAGACGAACACTCTCCAGAGACTCACAATCCAGCAGAAAGTGCTTAATGTCCTCCTCAGCTTTGGTACATAGCTCACATATTCCTGAAATTTGATTTTTGCTAAATTTTGCTTTAGTTGTTTGTAGCATGTAGGTTCCAGTTATTAGTCTACTTTTGAATTCTGCTTTTCGAATGTCATTCTGATTGTTTCTGGCAGCTTTCCAGATATTATGTGGGTTTTCAGTAGGATTTTCCTGGATTGTCAAGTACTTAATCGTTGTTTTTATCAAGCATTCCTCTTTCCAGATATTTGACCAGTATGTATTTATGGCTTTTTTCAGCATGTTTTTCCATTTGTATTTTGATGGCTGGTTTTCTAAAATTTCTTTTGGATTTGGCAGACTATATTTATTTAAAATTTTGTCTATTCTGTTTATGAAGGATTCTGTGAAGTCCTTTCCGATTTCAAGTTCCCATTTTAGGATTTTCTTTTCTATTGCATTATCTAGCCGAGAGATTGTAAGGAATAACGAAAGCATATTTCTGTCTAGTACAGTTTCAACTGGTTCAGCTCCTAGGAGAATATATAGGGCAGAGGATGCAGTCCTTTCAGGTAGACTGAGAAATTGTCTAAATAATTTCCTCTGTAGTTTTTCCAGCTCATATATATCAGCTTTTGTGCAGATTTGTACTTCCAGACCATAGAGATATCTTGGGACTACATATGTTTTCCAGATTTTGTAGAGTACTAACGGGCACATTCCTGTACGTGCATGTAGGCCAGATCCTAGAAGTGCATATATGGTTTGTCTACCAGTTTTTAGCCTTTCATCTGTGTTTACTTTGCTTTTGACGTTCCTTGTAATACCAAGATGTTTTAGCTTGTCTACTCTGTTGATTTGTTTTTCACCAAGGGTGTATGCTTTTTGTTGGTAATTCTTTCCTTTAGATGTGCATAGGACTTCTGATTTTTCTGGGTTTATTTTCACCATGTCTCTCTTTGTATGGAATTCAATAATATTGAGCATTGCTTGTATATCATGCGGTTCCCCTAGTAAGGCGATGTCGTCCGCACAGGTTGGTGAGGCTACGCAGATGGTACCAATCTTTGCTCCAAGGTGACTGCCTGTGATTGCATTTAGGATAGTGTTGTTATACCTTTTGTACAGGAGAGTAGATAGTTTAGCTCCTTGACGTATTCCTTGTTGTATGTTGACATGTTGGGTTGTTTGGTCTCCCCATTTAACTTGCAGTGTCATATTGGTATAGATGTTTTTCAGTAATACCCACATATCTCCTCTAATCCCATCATGGAACATTTTGTTCAGCATTATTTCATGGGTAACAGTGTCAAAAGCTTTTTCTGCGTCTAATGTTAATAGCTCTAGTACAATCTTTAGGAACTTGTATAGCATAGTTGTTTCAGAGACTATAAAAGCTGTAAATAGGCTTGATGCGCCTTCTGTGAATCCCCTCTGTAGATTATTTTGTGATGGAAATAGCTCAGGTTCTAGTCTGTCTTTTATGATTGTTTCGAATATCTTGGAGAATATACTAGTGACAACAATACCTCTGTAGTTTCCAGGTATAGTTTTATCTTTTTTTCTTTTTCAAAACAGGTGTCAAAATTCCATTTTTTAGACTCTGAGGTACGTCTAATTCTTCAAAAATTTGATTTATAATGTCAGTTATTTCATCAGTGATTACATCAATGGCATGTATGTAGTGTTCCGATACGATGCCGTTCTCATCGGAAGCTTTTCCTGTATTTAATTTTCTAATTGCAGATTCAATTTCTGTTGGTGTAGCTTTTGTTATTTCTTCTTTTTGAATGTCCAATTCCGGTATGATGTTATTTTGTAATTTTGATAATTCTAAACGCTCCAGGTCAAAAATATTTTCATCAAAGTTTGGTGTTCCCAGTGTTTCAAAATGTGTTTGCCAGGCTGATAGAATCTTTTCTCCTTCGAACGCTTTGTTTCCAATATATAGTATATCTGTGTTGGTATCATGTTTAGATCTTTGTTGTTTCACAAGTTTATGAAAGGTTTTGCTGTCTTTCTGGGAGGCTTGCATGATATCGTTGATAAATTTTTCTTTCTTGGAGGCGTAGGCTTGTCTTTGTAGCTGCCTTAATTTTCGCTTTTTGATAGTCAGATTGATTTTTTCCATGTCAGCATTTTGATGACTATTCATTTTCCTTTTCCATACAGTGTGGGCATTCTTTGAGTCTCTAGATGCTTCGCTTATTTTTCTGTTCCAAATACCCTTGCCTACTGTTTTTAGACTTTTGAGTTGTCTATATTTGGGTATGGATTTTTTTCCTGCCTTGTGAATTGATTTTTCAAGAAGTTTGATACGTTCCTCCACACTACTTTCTTTTCCTCGGCTTTCGCGTTCCAGCTCTTGTTTTAACGTTGATGTGTATATGTTCTTATCACATTTTGCCCAATTTGGTCTAGTGTAGATTTTGACTAGTTGAGTTGAGGTTTTGTCGATCTTCATGGGTATATTAGCCGTCACGAGAGTGTGATCTGAGGTGTTCGTAGGATGTCTGTCCTCTATGACTATATTGGAGTTTAGTATCCCAGTTGTAGTTTCGGGGAACATTATGTAGTCTATTTGGGAGGTGTACTTCCCATTGTGATGGAAAAATGTTGGAGCCTTTGGATATCTGTTGGCTAAAGATAGATTGTTGTTGCTCATGAACTCCTTTAAATTTTGGTCACGTCTTCTGTTATCTCTGTGTAATGAAGCATTCATGTCCCCACAAATAATTGTCTGGTAAGAGTCTTTGTATTTTTCTATTATTTCTGAGATCTGATCTAATGTGTCTTTATAGTCAAGATCTCCTGCTACTTGTAAGGATGGCATATAGGCATTAACTAGACATGTTTTCAGTGGACTGCTGTTGATTGTGATTACTTGGATGCGGTTGTTACCATCAGGCATTATATTTATTGATTTCTCTAGATCTTTATTCCAAAAAATTGCCGTTCCTCCATACCCTCTGATTGTTTTATGATCTATTATGGGATCTTCATCATCAACGGATTTGACGTAAGATATAAAGTCTTTGTTGATATTTTTTATGATATTCTTTTCCAGTGATAGGATCCAGTGTTCTTGGATACAGAGTATATCTAGTGATTTCAAAATAGTTTGTAGGTAAATGGAGTTGCCTTTTATATTCTGGATGTTTAGAGTTCCTATTGTGATGTTGGCGTTTTGGTTAGCCAGTCCACTGTTGAGGCTCTGCCTACCCCTAAAAAATGCTGTTCAGTAGAGTGTTTATTTGTCTCCTGGGTTTGCTTCTCTTTTTGTTTTTCTCTATTGATGGTAGTTGTAGAGTGCTGGTGGTTTGGTTCATTAGCCGTTGTAGGGATGCCAATATCTGTTGAGTTATCTGTTTGAGTTGGTTTATAGGGAGGTTTATCTTGTACCTTTCTTTGTTCTTGCAGTGGGTTTTCTAGCGTGTTGATGACCTTCTGCTGTTGTTTTGTACCCTTGTTGTTCATTTGTGTTGGTATTTGTTCATGCATTGCCCTGTGCCTTTGATTATGTATATGACTATTCCCTGTATGTTGAGGATGATGTGACCTCTGGATAAATGATGGTATTGAAGGGTGTTGGAGATTTGTGGCTGGCATGGTTTGGTAAGGCTGTCTACCATACGGGTTGATGACTACTTGTGGTCTCATATGTTGATATACTGGCGGTGGAGTTGGCTGATAAGTAGCATGAGTATTATGTCCTGGCATTCCATACCAATTTGATGGTGGATTTGTTTGTTGAGTATTGCGCATTGAAAAACCAGTTATTACTTGGTATTGTGTAAGTATTGCTGTTTGCTCCAAGACTTGAGTTTTGCATAATATTGTTGCATTCTGTCTCCTTTAACTGGAGTTTCAATTTCAGTTCATTAATTTCTGAAGTATGTCTGAGTTCAAGACTCATAATCTGCATTTGATGTTGGAAATCCATCCTTAGTTTTTCAATTTGATGTTCCATTTTGGATTCTAGCGCACTGATACTAGTAGCATGTGTCATTGTTGGATGTGAATTGCTATATCCCACAGGCGAAGGTATGCCTAGCTTGACTGATAGCATATCGATGGTGGTCCTATATTCTTTGTTTAGCTCTTCCAAGTTTGAGATTTTTGCTTTACTTTCAGCAAGTTGTAGCTCTATGATTTGCTCTGTATCTCTTTTCTTGGCTCTTTTTGGTTTAGTTTTTGCATCATAAATTAGAGGAGCCGTATTGCTTTGTTCAGAGTTTCTAGAGATCTGTGGAGCTGTTGGTACTTCATCTTCCTGGTGTTCAGATCTGTTGGTTACCCCTCCTTCTAGTTTGTTTTCTTTATGAATGTTGGTTTGGGGGGTAGTTAAATTTGGTTGTTCATTTGAGACTTCTATATGAGTGCTGTTCATAATTTGCTTTGGTAGAGTCTCTTCTTGGTATGGTCTATCTTCAAATGGTATTGTTAGATCTAGTGTTTTGCAATAGGAGCATGTGAATGAGTCATATATGTGGTTTTCCATGTGATATTCAGTTAGCCCTTCACATGAAGTGTGAAACCAGAGTTTGCATGCTGAACACTCAATTGCTGATGTATTTGATATCGGTTGTTCACATCCTTGGCATTCACTGTTTTCCTCGGTCTTAGAGGTTTCTCGGCTCTCATCAATTGCTAGGATTTTGTCATTCTGTATTTTTGGATTAGTAGGTTCTTCTCCTTCCCTTGAGCATGTAGATATTTCTTCTATTGCCATCTGCTGTAATGTGTTGTCATTATGGTTTGGTCTATTTTTGAGCAGATTGTATTGGTTTGGGTTGATCTCACATGTTGTTGAAGTATGTACTGCAGTATCAGCTGGTTTGATTGTCCCTTTGTCTACAGTTTTTCCACTGTTGCTTAGACCATTTGCTTTATCTAACTGCTCTTTAGCACTTAAACAGATGTTCTTGATTTGCATGTTTATATTCTTGTAGGATTTGTCAGCTTTGAAGTCCTCACAGATGTTGAGCAAGTCTTTGGAAATAAAGTCCTGTAGCATATACCCATTAGCATCTATTTTGCATGTTGTGTTGAACATGTTGATACGGTATAGTTGTCGTTTGGATTTAGCTGTGTTCTTAAACTTGATTGATAACGACTCTTCAACAGTCATGATTTGATTGCTAGAGCTGCCTATATTGGCCTTACTTGTTTTTGTATGTAGTTTGTAACTTAGCTCTTTGGATTCGCTATAGTATTTGTATATGGCATGTTTGAGTGCTTCATATGTCCCTGCATTACAAGTGATGACTAAGGTTCCAGCTTTCAATGTTATTTCTATTTCCAGTTCCCTTTCAGCAGCGTCCATTTTCTTATCTAGCGCTTTTCTTGCATTTAAGTTGTACGACATTTGCTGTGATTTTCCTTGGTATATACTACTTGGCGTGTATATCACTGGAGGGTTTCTTAATCTTGACGGTCTCGCTACCTTATTTATTTCCATGCTTGAAATGGATTCGCCTGCTATTATATTAGTATACTGTTTTTAATTATTGTGCTAGTTAGCTTGGCATTCCAGGCAGACTGCACATATAATTTAGTATAATATAAGTATTCGAGTGTAAGCGGTTGTTGTAATAGGTATTGGTGGTGTTAGGTAGATGGCTTGAATTAGCTGATATCAATAATGATTTAGGTTGACACTTGTAATTTGTTGTTGAATAGCTAGTTGCTGTGTAGGTTAGCTTGGCATTCCATGCAGACCACAGCAGCAACTATTTATCAATGGAGTTTTCAAGTTATTCCTATTCCCAGCAATCAATTTTGATACGTTTTGCAATTTCTCGTAGCCAGACTTGGGCTAGATGTTGGCTAGGGTGGATGCCGTCTCTATAAAGGTTGAAGTTAAAGTATTCCCAAGTATCTCTATGTGACCGAGTGCGGTGTTGTGATCTGGCTTTTAAAAATACTGAGAAATCTGGAGAGTGTGTATTTATTGACTGGTTTAGATTTCGAATCTCTTGGTTAACAATATGTATTTGTTCTGCTAATGCTTTGTCTTGATCTCTAAATATAAGGGGTTCAGTATGTCCTTGATGTTGGTTGTAGGCCTTGATCGAATATACTGGAATTTCTAGAAATGTAAGTTTAACCTGTGGATATTCAGCAATAAGTTTTTTGAAGTTTTCCAGATGTTTTGTTAAATGTTCAATGGAGCTTGTTTCTTCTGATGTAAGGTTTATATATTTTGAGTCTGGAGTTTTTGTAGTAAGGTTGCATGTACCTAGCCAGATGTAGAGGGCAATATCTCCAAGCTGATATAATTTTGTTGGCAATATTCTTTTTAGCCAGCTATAACTTTGTTCAACTTTGACTGATTTCTTACACCACCATACAATATTATTGTCAAACTGTTCTACAATGTTATTTCGCAGGGAGAATCCTTTGCTGTCTGATAGGATAACGGGTATTCTTTTTCGTCTTCCAGTTGGCGGTTCGTGTTTAACTTTCTGTAGGTATTTAACAAGCTTAGCCTCTGACATGTGGATTTATTATGATGGTCTAGCAAATGTTAGTTCCAGATGAGAGTGATTATATTGAATATAAATATATATAGCTTTCTAAAGTTTCTATGTGCAAAGCAGTTCAACGACCTTGACAGGAAGTGTACACCTAAATATTTGTATCGTACTAGTTTGCAATTATAAATAAAACTTTAAAAAGATGACACGATCTTAAGATGAGAATGTAAATGAACGGAGAGGACAAGAAAAAAGGTGCAAGTGTTTGCCAACAATGGCGTGAAAATACTGAGAGGGACGCAACCCTTATTTATCGGCACTAAAATTACAAATGCAGGGTAAAATCTTTAAAAAAGATACGTCTTATTTAGTATCTGTCTTGTGATTCACAAAATAAATGTGTATTAAACCAAGTGGGGTGCTCAATGAGATAAAATTCTTCTCAACAAAATGTGCTGTCACTCCGCCATCTTTTCTCACAGTCTATATCCGCCCTTCAGGCGAAATGGAGTCTTCCATATTATCGTTTCGAGTTCCCTTCCGGAAAGACAACTCGAAACGATAATATGGAAGACTTCTTCCGTGAATTCTGAATAACAACACGTCGAGTATTAGCTCGTTCTGTCAATAAACGTCGTATTATATTAAAAACGATCGCATTTTAAACCGATAAATGTGTACGGAAAGGAGTCATGATCACTGACCCAAAGGAAATTAAATATTTAAAGAGTTAGGAATGGGGTTCCTCCTAGAATTAAGGTATCGGGACTGTTCGCCCTAATAACATGTTCGCCCTGGGTACGTTCGCCCATAGAGTCCGTTCGCCCTACTTAAAAAATATTAATATTCAGAGCATTTAAGTTGAATAAACTTATTCAGATATTTCTGTGGTATATATTCTTGAAATTTATGGAAACAGGGAAATATTTAAAAGTGTATGGCTTGTTTAGGATTATTAAAATTGTTCAATGACAAAATAATTCGGATCACTGATTATTGTGATACTAGTCTTTTGATGGATTATTAATAAAAATCAAACGTTTTGTTTTGATAAAATATTCAGCTGGAAATTAATAAAAACAATGTAAACGAACTGTAAATCATGAAACATGTATGTTTACATGTTCATTTAGTATTATACTCTGAAAGTAGTAATCAATAAAGAGAAATACATTGCATTCCAGTATTTTACTCTGTAAATCAAAGGGAAAATGATAAATTGATTGCGGGATTATAAATTTTCTGTCAATTTTTCAACAAACTTTTACATATTTTGTTGAAATACTTAAAATCATGAAATCAGAACAATTAGAAAAAAATAAAAATCAGGGCGAATGGACCCTGGGCGAACAGGAATCAGGGCGAACAGATACCAGGGCAAACACGAATCAGGGCGAACGGACCCGGATTCTAGAATTAATGTAGGAAAATAGGTGATAAGATACGAATTGAAATACCTTCTCTCAGTCTCAGTGACTGCTGTGGAAAGTAAACTTGATAGTACAAAAATAGAACATAGGCCTAGGCCTGATTACATTGTTCATACACTTTTATCCGTGATTGGCTATTTTGTAACTATTTTAAATGTGAAGTTGAATTAGTTTTGAAAATAATATTATCCAGCTACATGTATACATGTACGTGTCAATGAAACAACGGCAATCGTATCCCTCAGAGCAATCTGCTCTTTGATTCCTAAATATACATGATAGAAACAATAGAAAAAAAAATTCGATTGAAACCATTTAATGTCCTGTACCAAAGCAGGAAACTGGCAGTTGTTATCTTAAAGTTCGTATCTATGTGTGTTGCATTGTGTTTTTTGTTGTTGTTGCACTTCAGTGTTTCTGTTGTGCCTGTTGTTTTCCTCTTACAGTTGATGTGTTTCCCTCGATTTTAGTTTGTAACCCAGATTTGTTTTCTCTCAATCGATTCCTGACTTTAAAACAGCGGTATACTATTATTGCCTTTATTTATATGACAACACAAACTCAAAACTTATCTTTCAAGTAGATTGAATCACGACATTGTAATAACAACAAAGGTTATGTGCTGGTTTGGCTCTAGACATTCCATTTTAAAACTAGTGATGATAATTCTTATATTCAGTAAAACCTAGCAGTTTGAATTATATAGAATATGCTTCCTCTTCTAGAGCACCCCAGTTTTTTTACGGAGTTAATAAATAGTGTTTAGTTCTTTGTAAAGGGATTTGCGGAGTGATGTTTGCCTTTATGTCGTTTTTCTTTTTAACGATGGTGCTGTCAGGTTTTCTTTGGATAATTATTTTTTCTGTCTTCTCCTAATAGTCATATAATGACTCCTACTATAAGCCTTTCTGTTTGGATAAGTTATAATGTTTCAATGAAATATGACTTCCTGTGGTTTAATAAGAGAGGTGCATATGACATTCAAATGCGGGACAAATAATGAAATAACTGAAAATATACTTTCTTAAAACGTATTTTAAGCGTAACTTTGGCCTATGGTCAATAATTAAAGGCAACAGTAGTATAACGCTGTTCAAAAGTCATAAATCGATTGAGAGAAAACAAATCCGAGTTACAAACTGAAACCAAGGGAAACACATCAACTATAGGAGGAAAACAACTACACAACAGAACATTGAAGTGCAACAAAAAAATGAAAGTTGAATATGATATTCCTGTGTTGCTTAAATGTCATTTATGTTTATGCATAGTAATTCAAACAAACACACGTGCATGTAGGTATATGTATTGGTAAATTCACAGAATTTAGTACAACACATTTCCAGAATATAAATTTTAATCGTGAAGCTAACTATTGGTTGTCTTATATCTGATGCAAACTAGCAAACTACACTAGCTAAAATCATTTTTTCAATCATCTTCAATCAATTTGGACAAAGGCAGGACTAATTGCATACTATTATTTATATAAACAAATCATAGGAGTTTTAAGCAATTGAGAATGTTAACAATAGAGTTGACAATAATTGTATGCAAATTTCTTAACACACACAACATTTTAACTATTTTACACACATGTTTTGAATAAAAAAAGTGATATACTTATTAAACACAAATTTTTTAATCAGAAATAATTGTACCAATATTAATGTTGTTGAGCGTCACTGAGATATATAGTATAACATAATTAAAGGAAGATTGATCCCTAGATCTCTATCTAAAAGGACAAAGGCAAGGTATAAATATAACCACATTTTTACAATGAAATCGGTTTGCGATCTAAATCAAATACATAATTTCAAACAGTAACTGACATGAATATGTGATAGAGGAAGATCCAGAAACAAAGAAAAATGACAGGAGTTAGTACAGGAAAGGAGTTTCCTTGCTTCTATAAATACAAAGCGTAACTAAAACTGCAAATATGGTAACCCCCCTCTCTAAAATGATTCTGAGATGAATACCCCTATATCTTAAAAAGACGAAATAGGTGAAGAATTGTAGCAAACTTTTATTAGTAAAATACAAGAGGATGGAGATCAATCCCTTTCGGTTTAGACTATATAAATTTAAGGGCAGGATCACCGTTCCTAATCATTGTCTGAAATTTTAAGTCTTTCCGTTCATTGTAGGACTATATTACTGTCTATATCAATGAACTATTCTTAAAACTAGCACATTTATTATTCATAAAGTACGTTTGCATAATTTTAATGCACAGGAAAATAAGATATTTCAAAAGGAAAATCAATTTCTAGTTTGTTATTTTGTAGGAAAAACGGTTAACCAATTCGTTATATTGTAGGAAATACGGTTTTACAATTTGTTATATTGTAGGAAATACGGTTTTACAATTTGTTATTTTGTAGGAAATACGGTTTTACAATTTGTTATTTTGTAGGAAATACGGTTTTACAATTTGTTATTTTGTAGGAAATACGGTTTTACAATTTGTTATTTTGTAGGAAATAATGTTTAACAAGCACCTATCTCTGATATTTTGTACCTATATACTTAATATTACAAACAGGTAATGTGTTCAGAGACACGTGCCTGTGGCGAAAGCCGACCCCAAAAGGGCCATCAAACTCACCGATTGATTTAAACATGGAGTAATTATGCAAAACAACCCGAATAAACCGAGGCCGTAATGTGCAATTAACATCTTTTGTTAGCATCAATTTTCACTCAAACGCTCCCTCCTTTGTTTTCTCTACAAGCTATACTGACATATGTTTCTTCTTCAAAATAAGTCTATAAAAATCTCCGTATTACTTCGAATCTCAAAAATGATATAGAGACGTTTACATATAAAAACGTATTGCATTCAACACGCTTATTTGGATCGATATTTATCTGCACTGTTTTGCGTCAAACATCTGCATATCCAATTGTTGGTCAATTCATGGAGAGTTTATATACAACATATAATATCACAAACCTCCAAACATCTATTTCATTAAAATTAATTAATCATATTAAGGCGATTATAACACTGGAAGACTATTACCCCAGGTAAATATCATAGTCAGGGCTATAGATAAATTCACGGCAGGGATTTGGGTTCGCACGTTCGTGTTTCTAGTACCAGTATTGATTTTGTCAAGCACACTAAAGACTATGAGTTTGGGGATATAATCTACTCATTTATAACAGTTTAGGAAGAGGCACAGTTTCTGATGCAGCAGAAAAAGGATAATTGTCAACTGTTCAATGTTGCAAAACAAATCTAATATCGCTTCACCACAATTGTATTTTGATTCAGTCATATACAGCATTTTTAGCAATAGGTTCCATTTCATCTTCAAAAATATCGTCTTTCCGTCGTTTTTTAAGATATGTATAAATGACACCGATCACTATTATTAATCCAATTGCTATACCTACTCCTATACCTATCATAAGAGGTTTTATAGGAGTATTGTCTGACCTCTTAGCTGGTTCAACTATATCAACAGAACCTTGTGTTGTAGTCAAATTTGATACTGACGAGGCTGTAGTATTTTTAGAATAAATATCTAATTTCTTGTCCGAAGATACCACTTCTTGTGTAGTTAACTCAGTTGAAACACTTTTTGATGATATATATACGTGTTTTGTCGTTTTTAAAACAGGAATATTCGTCGTTTGTTTCGCTGTCGCAGTTGACAAAATAGCTGTAGTTGATGTTTTTACTGTTGATTGTTTAGTCTTTTTATTTGTTGGTTTAGTCCTTTTAGTTGTTGTTGGTTTAGTCCTTTTAGTTGTTGTTGGTTTAGTCCTTTTAGTTGTTGTTGGTAATGCCTTCGTTGTAGTTGTTGTAGGTTTTATCGTAGTTACAACAAAAGACGTTTCGGGTTTCCGTGTTGTTGAAGTAGTTACTGTTGTAGGTTTCGAAGTTATTTTTGTTTTTCTTTTCGTACTTGTTGTAATGGTAGTTGTAGTTTCTTTTGTCGTAGAGGCAGATGTCGAAGACATGGTAGTTTCCCTTGTGGTTGGCCTTGTTTGCTTGATTGTTGTTTTCTTCATAGTCGTAAGTGGCATTGTTATTACTTCGTTTGATGTCATCGATTCAGAAGTCATGCCAGTTGTTGATTGTTTAACTGGTGAAGTTGTTATATGATTTTTGATCGTTGTTTCTGCTACTGTGGAAGTAGTTGGTAGCATGGGTTTGGTAGTTAGTGGTGATACTTTTATTGCTTTTGTTTTAAGTTCAGTTGAGCTCTCGGTATTCTGTGCAACGGAACTACTAGAAAACACATTTGTAGACAAATCTTTAAATTCGTCTGTTGTTGTTACTTTTTGAGTTGTCATCCTTTCTTGATCTGGTGTCGTTAAGATTAACGGAGCAGTGGTTTGTACAACGGCTTCTGTGGTCTCAACTGCAGTTGTTTCTTGATAACTTATTGTAGTATCCTCAAAATCTACAATAAAAGTATCTTTAAATTTAAATTGCTTTTTAGACTATCCACATACCAATACATTGAATGGATCACGAACAAAACAATAATTCTTTAAGGAGGCTCGAGGGTATACAAATTTCAGAAAAAATTAAACATTTATTTTTCATTACTAATTTTATTTTTTTACCTTTAGTAGTTGTTACTTTATCATATGGGTGAACAGTTATTCAAAAAATCAATTCGTGATTGCCCCAGATGACTTTTAAAATGTAGATATCACTGAAAAAGCTCCAAATTATCTCCCTTTGATGCAAAAATTCCATTTTTTGGCATTAAAATTGAAATATCTTTTCAACTCATCGGTGACCTATATTTTTTATTATAATTTTCAAATGAGCTGTACTTAAACTAAACTTTCGTAAAATTTGAGCGATTTCTGGCATAAAGTTCTTTTTTTATTTCGATATCACCTCTATTTCTCATATTAGTTCAACAGAAATAAGGTATCTTTACAAAAATGTATGCTTCTTTCAAAGGCAGATTGTGAGCGTAAATGAAGGGTGACCCCATTTTGTTATTCTATTTTTCTATTAAGAATTATCTAAAGTTCATTTATACAAAAATATAGCGAAGTCCTATATTAAATATAAAATTTGATTTAGACCCGCGAGCCACCTTAAGGAGCAGGATTTTTTCAATCTGTCTGGTCCACACGAGTTCAACCCTAATGTTTTTGAATAGGTTCATGTTTGCATTCTGTGTTGACCTATTATTTATTTTTTATTTTTCAATGTATATGCTGTGTTGCCTCACACAGTTATAGTAAATATCCATTCTCCAGGATTACAAGCATGTTATTTCAAGCGGTTTTTCTTTTTACATTACATTATGTATATTTGTAATAGTATTCAAATGCATAAGTCATGTAGTTTTAGTAATTTCTTACACAATAGACCATTCCTTAACCGCTATTTTTTCTACATAAAAAATGCATGTATCAAATCAAGAAATGACAGTTATTTTTCCATTCGTAAGATGTGTTTGAGCGTTTGATTTAGCCATTTGATTAGAGTCTTTCCGTTTAGAATTTCCCTTTTAGTTCGGTATTTATGTTATTTTACTTTTTTGAATGATGCGACTAGTGAAACAAAAACCATCGACCTCTCTGACGTCTCTGCATCTTCTGTTTTTGATGTTGTTCGTGACGTTTAATTTATGTATCGTATATTTATAAATTATCGTTGGTTATCTCAACGAGATTCATTTTCTCGCTTGAGCCGATACGGCAAAAGTGAGAAAAACAATCGAGTTGAGATGACCAATGATAATTAGTTTATCGCTATGTTACTTATGAAGACGTTTTTAATTTCCTTGACAACGGCACGTGCTCCCTAAGTTACTAGCGATAATTTTCATGTCACTCGACTCCGCTGAGAAATGAAGTATTATCAGTCAGCAAGATCAAAGGAAACTTTCGTAAAGAAGCGATAAAGTGTTGTATTTATTGTTGACAGTAAGCATATACAAATATGATAGTGGTTTTAAAACGATTTCTTATTTTGTATATGAAGAAATGCACAAATGAAGAACATTAAAAATTCCTAACATTACAATGCTAAGTGTTACAGTAAGTACTTAGACGCAAAAAGAATCATTTTATGTTTCAACTTTCGAATCTTAAAATCGCTGAAATAATAAGATGTACACCACCGTGCCAACAGTGAAGATGATTTAACGACGTCATGCCCATTGCGAGTTGGAAGTAATGAGTTTTCTCACAAATTTGCACACAATAAAAGTAATGAGATCGGTCATGACCTGATACGTGACTGGAAGTTTAGAATCGTCTGCTTTGTTTACATCTCGTATAGTTTTGAGAATGGTCTCAAAACTAAAAGAATTGTCATTGTCAGAGAAAATGCCATTGCAGAATTGCCTGTTTGCCGTGCAATGCCAGGTCCTTTCAACCCAGCGTTATGCAATGCTGCATTGGCCTTTTTTTATCAATCGAGTTGAGATGACCGATGATTATCTGTTTATCGCTATTTCATCAGTCAGTAAGATCAAAGGAACATTTCGTATAGCCAATAAATTGTTATCACTTGTGCAATGATCGTAAGTAAGAGGATCGATGCAATAGAAACCCTTACCATCTGAACAGTTGTACAGTTTAGGATCATCTACAGAAATATCACTCAAGTAACTTTTCAACTTCGTTCCTTCAATTATGAACTGAAAATACAAAGAAATTACAAAAGTTCAGTAGTTTCTGATGAAAAAATGCCTTTACATGAACAGGAAAGTTATTAACATATACGAAAACGATAGGCTAAAGATAGCAAAGGAACAATCAAACTCATAAGTCGAAAACAAACTGGCCATGCCATCGCAATTGCAAATTAGTCAAAGGTAATTACGTAACTGTATGTTTGCAAATTGACTTAAGATATGAAGAAGAATTGTCCTTTTCAGTCATAGCTATTCAGCTGGTTTGGTTCGTTAACACTCTAGTCTTTCAAATATTCGATTTTGGGTGTTTCAGATGAAGGTTAATCAAGAAAAACGATTCTGTCACAATATTTCAAATAGTTTGTGTGTGATGTCCATTGGAACATGAAGCTTGGTACTAACCTGGTATCAATATACCAAAGCACAATCTACAGTGAATGATGTGTTCCGCCACGTATGTGAATAAATGTATTGAGAGTTATCTATGGTGGTCAAAGTTTGTTTAAACTATTAGTATTGCGAACTTTCAGGTTTGAATTTCCCTTGTTGGAGTTCGGTATTTTTGTTATTCTTGTTGTTTTCAAAACAAAATAAATATTTTTTTTTTATTAAGGAACCAAGGATTATGCTGCAAGCTGTGTGACTCATAATTTTGTACATAACAATGCTATCTTGAGTACCAGGAACATGTTTTATTTCTTCAGTGTCAAATAAACTAGAAATGGAGATATATGAGTGTTTTCTCTATTGTAATCATAAAAAAAATTCTAATTGTTTATCAAGAGGGGCGTTACACATTTTTTTTTAATCTATTTGATAATCTTGAATGATAAGAAACAGTGGACTACATGTGAAGTCTTCTATACAAAATTATGCATCAGAAAATGTACTTAATTTCAACATATATTTCAAAAATCCATGTGCCTATATACTGGAGAAATTTCTAAAAATAGCTTCAGGAACCCAATAAGATATTCCATAATTCTTATAGCAAAACTTTAGAATTTTATTTTAGTTGATATCTCCTTATCACCTAATTGTAATGAGGGAATATATAAAGATAATTTTATTTTTAATTTATATTGCCTCTGAAATAAAATTGTAAAATTTTTTGACTCTGAAAGACTTATGTTGTTTGATTTTCACTAGCATAATTACCCTAAAAGACTTTTTTTGTTCTCCAATTGGAAATTGTGCTTTTATCCATTTGTCACCTTGATTCCCAGAAACGTCGAACTCTGCTTTTTGTGATAACGTATCCGCTTGTCCCATTTCACCAATATATATTTTCAATCTTCCAACTTCTGTTTAGAAAAAATATGATTGTCTTGCTTTCTTTTACGAGTATCAGTTATATCATATGTAAATTAAAGGAAATTTCCTGATGAACATTTCAAACTTTTGCACAGAAGGTTATCTGTTGGGTCATTTGCATAAATAAATTTCCCTCACTTTTATTTATCTTATATCATATAAAAGTATATTTATCTACATAATGTGATTAAAATACTAATAATGATCATTGTTTTCCTTAAAATGTATTGTGCATATTGTTGATTGATTAAAATTTTTATTTAATACCGAAAAAGTGCCAAAAACAATGAAATGTACAACAGACGTTTAATAACACAAAAGGACTGAAACATTAAATAGAGATTATCATGTGGTGTTTAACAACAGACTAAGCTGTACATACAATGTGTCAAGATGTTTATAAAGTCCATATAGATTAAGTGCCCAGTTCAATGTTGTATCAGGAATATTGTTTCTCCCAGAGTGGACTACACATGCATAAACAATTCAGTTTATTTTTATCTGCAATTTTTTTTCTTTCTTATATTAAAATTATAAACCCTTTTCATGCTAAAAATTGGAAATGGCACTATGAGAAAAGGACAGTTTTTATAAATCCATGAAATATTTTCTACAAACATTGCCAAAGAGGGACGAAAGATAGCAAAGGGACAGTCAAACTGCCAAATGTTGAACAGGATCTGCCTACCCTGAGCACCTGAGCACCTGAGACCCCCCCAGTTTTTGATGGGTTTCGTGTTGCTTAGTCTTTCTATGTTGTGTTGTGAGTACTGTTTGTCTGTTTGTCTTTCTCTTTTTCAGTCATGTTAGTACACATTCAGTGACCGAATACAAGAGGATGAGTTTGTGTTTATAACAACTGGAACATATACGTGTGCATGAACTGTTTTGTAAGGAAGTATAATAACTGTGACTACTGTACCTAAACAGCTATATTTACCAATAAGAAAATGTGGTATCAATAAATACCATGTAGTATAACAAGCTATGGAAGATGTGATCAATTTGAAGCCACTAGTATTTCATGAAATGGTTTTATAATTTGTTGACAAATGCTTACGGTTGTATCCAGCTACTCCCAACATATGATACCATATCTCAAAACACAGACCGCCTGTTGTAGCGGGAAAATACGGAGATAGTAGTCTTGCTGTGTCATTCATTTTTACAGGAGATGATGATTCCATAAACATATAATGCCCTGCAAGAAAAAAGAAATTCAATTCACATAACGGTCTTACGAAGCAATTATCAATTTAAATAACATATAACTTTATATTTTGAAATATGTATATTTTCTGTCTTAAAATTACTACTAGTGCACAACGAGATAATTCTTTGACACAGTAGATCAACTCATTGTTTAATTAAACAATCATCATTTAGTTACACATATCCCCCCCCTTTTCCCTTTCAAACGTTTATTATTCTTTTTCGACTTTTTTTTCCGACAAAAAAAATGAACTCTCATAATTGTATGTTAATTTTCCTACCGTTTCCACCTTTACCCAAGGTATGGTCATATTTCGGACCTGTGCGTCGAGTAGGTGTGGTACCCGAATTCCATTTCCATTTAAAGTTTGTTAGTTTATCATGTTGCCAGCCACAAATATTTTCATCTTCAAAATCACAATAATTTCCTGGTTCTACATCTGCAAACAAAATATAAGCAAAAAATACATATCAATAGTGCTTTATTCCCATCGTGTAATGCAAAACTTAAGTCATGACATTATTAAGTTTTGATTAACAAGTAAGCAGAGACAAAAACAAAATCCTTATTAAAATTGCGTCAAGTATGCATAGAAGATAGTATTTCAACATAGTAAAACATATTTTGTTTTAATCTTTCTTTGAAATTAATGCAGGCTTTTTCATGATAATTGTTTTGTATTTTTGCAACTTTATAGTTCTCCTTTTTATGTCTAGTAATTTAAAATGTAATTGATAAAGTTTTTAATTGTCGATTTGGCCATCCTTGGTGGTATAAGAATTGAAAATATTACTCAGACGTAAATTCCTTCACAAAGAACTTCATAATGGTAAAACATCTTTTGGAGATTGTGCAGCTACACAGTGGAACAGTAATAAAAACAAATGTATTTTATATCAAAAACATGATTTAACGCAAATGTCGCTGTTCATCATGCATTCAAATTTTAAGCGTTTGAGTTTATAGCGGAAGGCCAGCAACGCATTCATACATATGTTTATTTTAGAGCTTTTTTTTTTAAATTTTCATTTACTCAAATGTTAAGCTTAAATATTCGGTATATAAATTGCTTTGCTACTAAGTGCCTATTAAAAACAATCGCTTGCCTAATGAGCTGTTGATTATCATTGTCAGACAGTTCTATCTATATCTTCAAACTTTTTAAAAATTTTTAATGTGATATTTTTGGTATTACATGGTAGAATTCATTTTGGGCATGATGCTTTGATTTATTTGCTTTGGATACGTTTTTTGTATTTCTACATTCGGGTAAAAGCTGATCAGAGCTTATTGTTATCAGTTGTATACTATACCGAATTAGAACACAGTTGTATATGTCTGTATGTGGAGCAATGCCAAAAAGTAACGCCTCAGTCAACAGTTGGGTTAAGGTTTATGCATTGGAATTCATCATTGCAGTCTTTTCACCTACTGTCAAGATAAGGAACAACAAGAAAAGCTTTTATATTGTTTATTTTCTTAGTAGTTGAAGGGAAGTTTTGGCGAAAGAACACCTACCATGTATTTTTTTTTTTGTCCCCAGATTACCTTAACACCTTTTGATGAAAAACATAGTTTTGCTTAGTTTAAAAAAAAAAAAAAAATTCTCAGGAAAGACTGAAATTGACGAGCATCAAAACATACTCACATTCACACGAAGGGACTGCAGCACTCCAAATTTTACCATCACAAGTGATCAATTTCTCGCCAATTAATTTGAGTGGTTGAGCACATTTGAATTCTAATACAGCACCATCTTGATTTTTAGTGACGGTAAGATTTCCTGAAGATTGAATTTCATCACAACCTTTTCCTGAAAACAAATAGTTTTCTGATAATATTTGTTAAATTAATGATATGTCGTCTGCTTTTACAAATTATTATATTCAATAAAGCAAATTTGCTTTCATTCATTTGTGTATTAATTCTTAAACCATGTTTTCGCTATGGCATGTATGTTTATGTCTGATTTGTCTTGTCTTTGACGTAATTTGTCGGAGCTGGACATTGAGTACTTATATTCTGTAGTGGTCGAATTTTTTTAAACAGTTGGTAAATCTGTTCATAAAGGGGTATAAGTTAACATAAAATGAAAAACAATTTTTTGAATTTGGAATTAAAATTAGAAAGATCATATCAAAGTGAACATGTGTACTAAGTTTCAAATTGACTTGACTTCAACTTCATCAAAAACTACCTTGACCAAAAACTTTAACCAAAACTTTATCTTGAACTTCGCACTATCATTTTCTATGTTCAATGGACCGTGACATTGGGGTCAAAATTTTAATTTGGCATTAATGTCAGAAAGATCTTATCATGGGGAACATGTGTTCTAAGTTTCAAATTGACGTGACTTCAACTTCATCAAAAACTACCTTGGCCAAAAACGTTAACCTAAACGACGAACGACGGACGGACAAACGAACGACGGACGGTACAGCCAAAAACAATGCCCTCTACTATCTTAGGTTGGGCAAAAAAACTCTATTCACAGAATTTCATGGAACAGGATATTATCGTTAAATGATTAAAATAATATTTTGAACTATGTTGAACGCATCTATCCAATCGAAATTGTGATAAAGGATACAACAGATGCAGTCTGTCTCAAGGTTTAATAGCTATAACCCAAAATTCATAAAATCAAAATAGCTGCTATGGGAGGCCATTTTAAAATTAAATGGCCGCCATAGAATATATTGAAACTTTTTTTTTTAATTATAAAGAAATTGCTTTACAAATGTTGGTTATAAATCACTATGCCAAAACATTGAGGACATCACATTAATGCGGGCATCTTGATGTGTCAATTGAAACGATTTCAATAATCATTATGCCTTTTGATAATTGATATTGCGAGTCTGGGTAAACAATTCATCCTGGTAACTATGATGAATGCTTTTACAACTACTGGGTCGATGCCACTGCTGGTGGAGTTCTTATTCCCCGAGGGTATCACCAGCCCAGTAGTCAGCACTCATATTTATAAATTTACTGTTTACAAATTTTTTGAATTTTTGAAATACTAAGGCTTTTCTACCTGAGGAATGATTACCAAAGCTGTATTTGGCAAAATATTTAGGAATTTTGGTCCTCAATGCTCTTCAACTTCGTACTTTATTTGGCCTTTTTTTTGATTCGAGCGTCACTGATGAGTATTTTATAGACGAAACGCGCGTCTGACGTATATACAAAATTTAATCCTGGTATCTATGATGAGTGTATTTGCATCTGTACTAATGTGTTGATGCATTTACAACTCGTTTTGTTTTATCATGTTTATGACTGTTGCTTTTTATATTTATCAATTATAGACTTTTGACGAGGTCAATACGTAATATATGAACCTGTTCAGATTATATTGACCGAGGACGAAGTATTGACTGAATAAAAGTCCTTAATAATTCATTTAGTGCATATGTAAATGATATATTATGCAAATTAAATTGTATTTTGCAAGAATTATATCAACATGTTATTGAAAATATCATATTTTTTTAACAACTTCATAGTTTGTTGCGTTAGCTTTCTTGTATTCTAGCGTCTGCATTTAACCGATAAAATTCTTGAAATATCCAGTTATAAACTTGCAAATTTTCTTTTTGTGTGCTGCTGCTCTTCCCTGTGAGTGTTTTGTGTGACGTCATGACGTCATAAATCTACATTTAGCATGATTTGTTTAAATTGACTAGGCTACCAATATACATTTAAATAGAAACATAGCGTCAATTTACATAAAACTTGAAACAAGGCTACGTATATGTAAAATATCCTTTGAAACACGTGATCGAAATAGCCAATGAAAATAGTAGAATGCTACACCATCTATAATATTTAATAATATAGGTCACAAAATGTTCCAATAAGGCATGCACACGTTGACAAAATAAATATATCTAATACATAATGTATTTAAGTTTGCTTAAGTAACTTTTACAACGATTTGTACGTCATATATATTCAATTTAATATTGTTTAAATTGACCAGGAATATAAAAATTTAGATATGAAATAGCGTCAATTTAACATAAAACTTACATGTACTTTTATAAATATATGACCGTGCTCATATTAGATAATAAAGAAATGCTAATTATATATTTTAATATAGAAAATTTTTAATAATCATGCAACGTTACAAAATCCAATATATCAAATACTTGAAATAATTGTGAAACGCCAAGAGTGGACATGTGAGGATTTTCAATTCCAGGCAGATACCAAAAGAAAAGTCATAGACATTGGAACTGGTCATCAGTTCTTTGATGCTAGCATACAACGATGTTGCTTATTGAATTACTCTCTCGCATCACTCTAGCGCGTCACGTGGAAAAATGAAATCAATCCTGTCAAGATAAATTTTCAGATCTAAAAATATTTCGTCAGGAAAAACGAAACCATATTTCTGAAGTAGAAGATAATTCACCGATTGAAAATAGCAATATAATAACCAGACACATTGTGGTGAATCAAGAAGAATAAAGACTACAGGAATTTTTTTTTGTGATGCTGTATCTGACCATCTTCACGAAGCATCGACATTAAATTGTATGACCGACAAAAGAGTACGTATATGACTCTGCAGTTGCACTACAAACCATTAATCTCTTAGCAGTAGTCAGCACTTCGGTGTTGACATGAATATCAATTACTAGTATATGGTCATTTTTATAAACCTGCTACAAAACTTTGAGTTTTTCGAAAATCTGAGGATTTTCTTATCCTAGGAATTGATTCTCTTAGTCGTATTTGGCGCAACTTTTTGCAATTCTCAATCCTCAATGCTCTTCAACTTTGTACTTGTTTGGCTGTATAACTAGTTTGATCTGAGCGTCACTGGTGAGTCTTATGTAGACGAAACGCGCGTTTGTCGTATTAAATAATAATCCTGGTACCTTTGATAACTAAGTAGCCAAACCCTGCTCTCGAGATTTACTATTGCATCGCGTAAGCCGCGATATCATGCTAAATGTTTGTTAAGACTACACAACAAGGCAATAAGACAGAATCCAAGGACACACTAAGAATGTCAGGAATCTGCTATCAATTGAATTGTGCTTGCCAAATTAATAGAATTCAGCCACTGCTTACAGTCTGGAACATATAGTGGTGCAATCTTTGAGCTTGCTGATATCGCTAAATTGTACAGAAACTTGTAAATCCTCGAGCAACTTGAATATTAGCTACCATAGAAGATATGCAAGTACACATGAAAGGTAGCGTCGTTCTCCTATTTTTTAACGAATATTTTTCGGATGCTGTGAAACAGGCCATGTCTAATAGCTGTCATGGACATGACAATGAAAGCCTCATCATAGCCAAAGCAGCTATACTAGTTCGAGTAAATATGCTTTTTTTTATATAGATTAGATTGGTTTTCCCGTGTGAATGATTTTATACTAGTAATTTTTAGGGTCCTTTATAGCTAGTTGTTTGGTGTGATCCAAGGCTCCTTGTTGAAGGTCGTACCTTGACCTATAATGGATTATAAATTGTTACTTGGATGGAGATTTGTCTCATTGGCACTCATACCACATCTTCCTATATCTATTCATACTAAGAATTGTTTTACAGTGACAATCAATGAAGGCTTTCAGCATGAATCAGTTTCACAAACACCCAGACACGTGGCTTTCTATCTGAGGAGTGATAAGTTGTAGTTGTATCCTTTCGACGACGAATAATACAATCGGACTGTTTTAGATGCGATTTCACTATATTACTGGTTTTTGTCTCAATGTTTAACCAACGTAGAATCATTCTTATTAAGGAAACTAATGTCTGTGGAACGTACTCATGTTGACAGCTGTTAATGAATGTTCCTGTAAAGCTATTCTTAGTATCAAGCATACCTATTCGACTATTTGGCTATGATGATGTCTTCATTTTCACGCTTTTTAGATGTGATATGTTTCAGAGCTTGACCAATACAGTCGTTAAAAATCTGGAAAACGAACATAACTTGTTTGTGTCTTTGCAGATCTGCTATGGCAGCTGGCATTCAATTTTTAGATGCGTTATATCAATCATTCCTTCGATGACAACTCCAAGTTGTCCATCCGTTTACTGTACAATTTAGTGCGATCGGCAAGTCTGAAGATTACCGCAATATCTGTTCAAAGCCGTGTTCATCCAATGCATTCTATTAATTCGTCAAGCACAATTTCATTGGTAACCTATTCCTGGCTTTGTCCTTGTGTCTTTGGATGATTTGGCCAACTCGCCATGTTGGCGAGTTTTATCAAAAATTAAGTATGATAAGTGGCCTCTTGTCATAATACATTGTACATCTCCAGTACTTAGTTTAGCTAAGAGAACAGTGTCTTGTAGTACAAGTGCAGTCACGGATTCTTTTGTCAATCATAAATGACGACTCATCGTGGAGATCGTCAGACACCTCACCACAGAAAATATACACTGCAGTCATTGTTCTTGTTAATCCTGCACTACTTTACTCTGACTGGTTATTCTACTGAATAGTTTCAATGGACGATTTATCTTCAATTTCAGAAGTATGTTTTCGTTTTTTCTGACATAATATTTTAAGACCTGAAAATGTGTTTCGACAGGATTTTTGCTATTTTGGCTTGATTCTAGGGTGTTTCTGCACTTCCGTAGCCTTCATTCAACTATTCCAAACTGAGCGATGGGAGGAACCAATTCAATGCGCAAAATCGTTGTATCCTATATAGCTAGCATCAAAGGACTGACTACAGTGTATGTCTGCTCTTTTTGTATCTGCTTGTCATTGTAAAGCCTCGCATGTCCTCTCTCGGCCAATTTTGACTTTCAGAATGGGTCCATAGCTTAAAATGTTTTGCATTGCCTATTACTACTGATATGCCAAATTTCATGTTTAACCTCAATCTGAACAACTTTGCAAAAAATCTGCACAAATCGACCGGAATATCTAGGCTTTTATTGTTTGCAGTGTTTTTCAACGCCTAACCGGCAAAATAAGCAAAACTGGTGTTAGACACTTCATTCTGTACAAACAGATTTCATTGCTGCCTGAAAGCTATTAAAGGAGGTCCGGCTAAGATCTGTTTAGGACATATTTAACATACTTACGTATACATACAGGTGGTGGGAGACTCCACTTGCCACCTGAACATATGATCATTTTTGTTCCAAATAACTTGTATTTACGAAAGCATCTGAATTTTCCAATTCTGCCTCTAGCTCGCAGTCTTACTCGACCATGTGCTGGATTTTCTAAGGTTGCACATTGTTGTCCAAAAACTGAAAATAAAAATATGAATCTATACTATTAAACGAGAAGACCTCATTTTGTGTTGCTTCTCTTCCTTACACAATAAATCAATCATCATGCCTCTGTGTCCTATAGGTAACATGCATAGTCGCATTTGTCATCCATTCTTATAATTATTCAGATTGAGTTATTTTGGGAGAAAAACGACAAAAAAGTAGTCCGGATATGATTCCGTCGTCGGACTGACTTTTAGTCATAGATAAGACTTCCGGTTTGAAACATGCACAAATACAACCAATCGTATGATAGATAACAAAAATGAAAAATAAATAAGCCAATCAGAGCGTTCTCCATATCATGGTGTTTAGATCGCAAGAACCATAACTATTATACCTCCTTATAAAGGACAATTATTTTTCGCGTTTATCTACATGAAAACTACGATTATACTACTTTTAAATTAATAGATAGAGACTCTCTGTATTCTGTCTACTGTTTCTTTGTAAAGTTTACTATTTAAGGGGTCATACCAGTTGCATATATATTAAAATAAGTAAAACATGTGACACAAGTACAACCAATCGTATGATGGTTAACAAAAATGAAAAATAAATAAGCCATTCAGAGCGTTCTCCATATCATGGTGTTTAGATCGGAAGAATCACAACTATTATACCTCCTTAGAGAGGACAACTATTTTTCGCGTTTATCTACATGTAAACTACGATCATTCTACTTCAATATATAGAGACTCTCTGTATTCTGTTAGGGACTTCTATGTTAGTATATAAAAGTCCCTGATTCTGTCTACTGTTTTCTTTGAAATGTTTCCTATTTAATGGGTCATACCACTTGCATATATATTAAAATAAGTAAAACATGCTCAACTTCATCTAAAACTACCTCAACCAAAAACTTTAACCTGAAATGGGACAGACGGACGGACGACGAACGAACGAACGAACGAACGCATGGATCAGTGATGGATGCACAGACTAGAAAACATAATGCCCACAAGTGCGGCATAAACATTTATTGTTGAAAGGGAAAATAGTGATTTGGCAAAAATGAAAGTAAGGTAGAGATTAGAGGAAGGCAGAACCTTTTTCGGTGCGTCGGGATCGGGTGTTTTTAAGCCCGGGTTTGGGGATTGATCCTTACGGGATACGGGATACGGGAAAACATTTTTCGATTCCGGATATGATATTTTTTAAATGCTGCATCTCGGGATTTCATGGTTTTAAGCCCCCTCCTTACCTTAGTCGTCTTATCATTTATACATGATTCATATCCTACCATTGGCATGTTGATAAGGCTATCAAAAGAAAAAGCACTGATGGATTGTCCTAGAAGCATATTTTATTAGACTAATAATGGTCTACATATAAGCAGTTACATTTATTTCATGTTTCAAACGGTGCAAATTTTTAATTTGATTTGACTTTTACCAAAAGATGAAAGGAGAAGAATAATTGTGGTCTGAGGCCAGAAACACGAAAATAATTGAATTTAACGGAAAGGAAACAAATATCGGACTTTGGAAAAAGGGAGAGGGCTTTTGATACCTTTTATGAAATTCTACATGCATAATATCTTTTACAAAAAATCACCCAACAGTTGACAAGCTGTATATGCCCGCGATTTCGCGGGTGTGTTCTAGTATTGATAAAAGGAGAATGGTCAAATATAAAAACTGAAGTCCAATAGGACAAATCAAAACATACTGTTGACATTGAAATAGCCCAGAAGACAAATATTCTGTCAATAGTAATGACACAGAAAAAGCATGAAATACCAGCTTAGTTTAATTTATTCGCATTTAAATAAGCAGTACATTGCATAGGAATCAACGTATAAATATTAATTAAAACACATAGCCACTCATACTTCTACAGGGGTAGTTAATACAGGTTTTACAAATACGGCCCTACTTTTTGTGACAATTTTCATATGCCTTTTTATTGGAGATTCTAAGAAGTTGGTTTGACAGAAAACCTTTTAGCTTCGTGGATTTTTCGCATATAGCTAAATAAAACAAAATTACGGCTATTTTAATGTCCTTTTCGATTAAGGAGTACAACTTGCAAGTGTGTCGATGTTTTTTTCCAGGTGAATGAGTCGTTACAGAATGTAATATTAAGGAGATGTGGTATGATTGCCAATGAGACAACTATCCAACAAAGTTCAAATGAAGTTGATGTAAGCAATTAAAGGTAAAACAAGTTTTTTTTAACATTAACAAATTCTTTATTGCACTAGTATCTAGTTGTTAACAACTGTCCTATTTAGTACAACTATTTTATATAGGTTTTATCGTACGGCCTCCAGCAATGAGAAAAAAAAACATACAGGGGAATAGGTGGCTTAAAAGACCCGGGATGAAAAATATGTAATGATTCAAATGAGAAAACAAACGACCTACTTTTTAACAAAACAATTTACAAAAAATAAATATGACATGCATGAACCAAAGACAACCACTGAACTACATACTCTTGACTTGGAACACTCACATATAGAATATAGAATGTGACGGGATTAACCATGTTCGTCAGCGCCCATTCCCAATTCACCCCCTTACCTTGGACATTGGTGTTATAGCACGACATAAGATTACATAAAAAAAAACCAAGTTGAATAGACTGATCTCTTCAGATCGATACGAAAAAAAAGTCAGACCGGACGTGGCATAGTTCTTAGACATTCCTAACAATAAAACAGACACCCAGTACAGATCTGAGAGTACTCTCAGTTACATACTGCTAGTTAGTGCTTTGAAGATACCGTTTTACTGTCATATGGCCCGTGAAAATGAGTTAGGCATTCAAGAAATAAAATTATTAGGTATCTGCAACCCTATTTATTTCATTGATTTCAAAGTAAAGGTTATATGCAAAACGTAGAATAGCAATAACATGAGACCTCGGTGTTAGGAAATTCCAGATGCAAAGTAATCTACGTACTATAAATATAGACAAATACTTAATGTTAGGAATAATAGATTTCTTAACTAGTAAATTAAACACTCTTGTAAAATTATTGTACATTTTAAGTACCACTAATATAATACATAGTTAATAGGCTTACAATGAAATATAATATGTAGCTTCTTTAACTTGTTAACATTTGAGATACGATAAGTGAATCAAGTGCTGACATCAAACACGCCGACGCATGCTTAAAATACATAAAATATAATTCGCAATAACTTAAATGTGTTGTCTTTATATCTTCATATGTTGTTTGACTTATGTAAGCATACACATATTATATCTATGTATGTTATATGTAAAATAACAAAAATACCGAAGTTCCCACGCAAATGGCACACTAAAAAGCCCAAAACGTCAAACGAATGTTTCCGAATCCTATTCTTATTACGTATTTTGTATGATGATGTATTTGAAATGAAGAGTTAGACGAATACATATGTTTAACCTAACAACTGGTATGGGCATTTATGTAAAACAAAATGGTGTATTAAACCTGGTTTTATAGCTACGTTTGAAGCTAAATCTCTTGCCAGTCGCATAAAATTCTAATTTATTTTAAAGTTGTCCTTAATACTTCACTTTTAATTGAACGAGAGAGAAAAATATGACTAAATTGACATGGATAAATACTAAAGTTTGCCAAAATCTGTCAAATGCTGTTATGATATATCTTTAGGCGTTCATAGATTAATGATATTTTTACAAATTGGATATAATTTTGTTACTACCTCAAAAACATATAAGTGCTGTAATATTGTGAATTCAAAAAATTCAGGGGAACGTTTTGATTTTTTTTTAAACAGATAGATAACAACTTTGGCAGATATTTTTCAAAAAAAAGGGGCGAAAGATACCAGAGGAACAGTCAAACTCATTAGTCGAAAATAAACTGACAACGCCATGGCTAAAAATGAAAAAGACAAACAGACCAATAATAATACACAAGAAACAACATAGAAAACTAAAGACTTCACTTCAATAAAATATGTTACTGATAGTAATTAGCTGATCATGTTTAAATATGTCTTTTGTTAATCACGCACTATGGTGAAAGGTCAAGTTTTCAAGTGAAATACAGTGGAATATCCTGTACATGTAGACCGATTATTGCTTATTGTTTGCATGTATTGATGTCCATTTGAAGTCTTTTGTGTTTGTGTTTGTTTTTGTTGTTGTTATTGTGTATTTATATATTCTATTTATATATTTATATAGTTCGTTCTTATGTACTGTTATGCCACTGTCCCAGGTTAGGGGAGGGTGGGGATCCCGTAACATGTTTAACCCCGCCACATTTTTATGTATGTGCCTGTCCCAAGTGAGGAGTCTGTAATTCAGTGGTTGTCGTTTGTTTATGTGTTACATAAATTATTTGTTTTTCGTTTATCTTTTTATATAAATAAGGCCGTTAGTTTTCTCGTTTGAATTGTTTTACATTGTCATATCGGGGCCTTTTATAGCTGACTATGCGGTATGGGCTTTGCTCATTGTTGAAGGCCGTACGGTGACCTATAGTTGTTAATGTCTGTGTCAATTTGGTCTCGTGTGGACAGTTGTCTCATTGGCAATCACACCACATCTTCTTTTTTATACATTATTCATTTATATAGTTAATTGTAATTTAATTTTAACATAATAATACATGTACATATGGAATCAGAATGTCAAGTATGAGGAGAAAGGTACGGTATGGCTCAACTAATAATCAGTACATCTATAGTCTTATTCTCCGTTTCCGGAGTTTTCATGTTACATCACAACCAGTAACAATGCATTCAGGATATTAAAAAAGACAAGTGCACATCAGAATATAAGTCTTGTAAACGTCGAAAAACGTAGACGCCGGTGATGCAGAAAATATAATAAAATTGAGATTGGAAATAGGCAATGTATCAAAGAGACAACAACCCAACAAAGAGCAGATAACAGCCAAATTCCACCAATGGCTCTTCAATACAGCGATAAAATCCCACACCCGGAGTCTAGCTTCAGCTGGCCCCCAAACAAAAATATGTACCGGTTTAGTGCCAATGAACGTCAAAAGCTATGTTTTTAATACTATAAACGGAATGTATGTAGTATGTGTGATACATGCGCACACTCTTAAAAATGATAAATTATTAAAAAACTAAATGAACACTTTCATGACTTTATTCAATCCAATAGTTTTCCATTACATTATCTCATGGGCGTTTCTAACTTCCGACTAGAACCGCATGATTTTATTTTGATTAGAAATTTTAAACACATGAAATATTCCAAATATTCCAAATATACAATAAATAATGTCTTCTTTTTTTTTCCCTTTTTTTTTTAATATTAATCACAATTCAGCTCTGAAAATATGAACATATTGACTTCTGAACCGGTATAATATTTAAAAAAATATATATATATATAAAAAAATGATGGTTTGCTTTGTGTTTTGATAGGTTTAACCTACCATTTTCTTTAAAAATTGCCTATGCCAAGCCATGACATTGATTTCCATTTGTTAATAATTGTTTGATATACATGTATTTGAGCGTTTGGTATTGTCAGGTTATATGATCTTTACCTCTCTTTTTTTATAATTTTTCGTGCAAAGCATAGAACAAATACATTTAGTGTTAGATGAAAGATTTTTTTAATGGTTGTTTTTTACTTTGACCTAGCTGTCAGTAGCTGCGAGTACTGTCAAATCTGTACTTAGTGTCTTTTGTTGTTGGGATGTACAAGAACACTCTGTGTTTTGTTAGATATATTTCTATTTGTATCCCTCTGATGAGTTAAAAATCTTTAATCTGATTTTTACCGTTCGTTCTTTATCAGTACTGTTACAACACTGTCTTACATTTTTGTAGGTTAGGAGAGGGTTGGAATCCTGCATGTATCATGTATGTATGTGCCGGTCCTATGTCAGAAGCCTTTAATTTAGTGGTTGTCGTTTGTTGCTGTGTTACATATGTTTTTCGTTCAATTTTGTACATTAATCCCGTTAGTTTTCCCGTTTAAATGGTGTTTCATTTGACATTTTCAGGCCTTTTATAGCTGACAATACGGTATGAGCTGTTCTCATTGTTGAAGGTCGTACGGTGACATATAGTTGCTGATTTCTGTGTCATGTGGTCTCTTGTGATGAGTTGTCTCAATGGAAATCATACCACATCTATTTATTATACATGTGTACCAAAGGATTATCGTCTATACAAAGATCACTCAGATGTCTTACCTTGCAAAGTTTCCAACATTAAAAATGATAACATGAATTGCAAAATTATATTCCTCATATTCTTAAATAAATTTTGCAAGTTTCCATTCAAATAATGACCACAAAAGTCCTTTTAAACCGCCACAGTCAAAAGTCACAAGTACTTGAAGGCAGGATGTTAGTATATATTGAATTATAGTACTAATTGGTTATATGATATATGTATATACTATCTGTATACAATCCGTTATAAGCAGTAGTTTCCTCTTTCAACACCACAACATGCTTAAATAGTAAAGAAAGTTAATAATAATCTTTTATTCAAAACCAATCCATCTTTTAGAAATAACGTTTATATATCATAAATTGTCGTGTGTATAAACCTGCATACTTTCCGTTCATTGACAATACAATTGTATCCAAGTCGAGTGTTTAATATGGAGTGTCAGACATGCAACGTATGTTCAAATAAATTAACAAATATATATAAATCTGACATCTTTAAAACTGACATCTTTTGTCTTTTGCATTAGTCGTTGTTATACTATTGGTTATGCTTTCTGTTCGTTTGCTGTATCACTTCAAATGGTAGGAGAGGGTCGAGATATCTCAAATATGTTAAATATTGTCACACTAGTATGTCTGTCTAAATGCAGGAACCTAAAATTTAGTGGATGATCATGTCGTTAGTTGCTGTTTCTCTCGTTAATTATTTTTTAGTTTTAAAACTCTACGTTTTGTTTTTTTTTATTTTTTCGTTCAAATTGTTTCTCATGTTCTCATTCTGGTGCATTCAGTTGGCAATAGCTTTATACGGTATTAGTTTTGCTCAATGTTAAAGGTCATACATTCCCTATAAAGTTGCTAACATGTTCGTTCTTTAGTCACTGGTGGATAGAAGTGTCCATTGCAAACATTCATCTTCTCGTTATTTAGTATTGGTATTCGGCAAGGAGACCATTTCAGTCCCAATCTATTTCAGATTTTTGTAAACGATTTACCTAGTATTTTTTTTTAAATATCAATAATACACCAGTACCATCTGAAAAAGATTAAATAAAACTTTGCCTAATAATAAATAAAATAGTATTTTTTTCTACCAGTATCAATACATGATTGTGTAGATGGTTACATATAAATCTAGAAGAATATTACATTGTTATAACATTAACAGTAACAATGTTACTGCACCAGATGTGCAATTCGTCAACAAATGAGTGCAAAATCCACGAAAATATCTATTATTACGTTTTCAATTTCTTATAAAAATATAAATCAATTCTCCGAAACAGATTTGGATTAGATTTCTATGATTGCCAACATTTACGTTTTAAAATCAACAGTGGTCATTATTTCTTTATTCAAATCCTTCAAATGAAATTCTGACACTCTTTGTATGGGACCAGTTTTACAAAGCTGTATTAGGATGGTTTTAAGGCATATGATAGTCTTGAGTAGGTTTTACTAAGTGGTCCCTAATTAGGACATCTCTTAAAGTTGGTCATAAAGTGACCAGAGGTGTCTTGTGATGGTTTTAGGATAGTCATATTTAGTGTATTTATATAAATTATACTCATTGTTTCATATTAATTTTGCAAATTAACTTGATCTTTTCTCCTTTTCCTACTCAACACTAAATATTGATAGGTTGACGGATTATTATGATTTGTCAACAATGAAAAGTCGATGTATAATTGATTTCAAGAATGCACGATTTTATCCTTAAAAAAGTGTAATCTTGTTTTAACCGATAAAGTGACTCACTTGTACACATTTTTTTTTATTCCGTTTTCTAAATTATGGATTTAAAGTTTCATATGTAGCAAGTGTATTATTTATAGATTATTCATATAGATTACAATTATTTTGTATTTTGTATTTTAATTTTGCAAATTATCTAATTATATAAACCAACTTGCTTAGTAACTTATGTGAAAGACAAAACTTATTTACAAGAATTTTACCATAAATCCATGTTAATATTTAAAAAATTAAAGAACTTACGATAGCTTTAGGATATCTTTGCTGAATTCATCATAAGAGATAAGACAGCTTCTAGGTCTGAGATAGGTCCTAAGATATGTCTAATGACAGGTTTTAGGATAGCTTCGTGAAACCGGCCCCTGGTTTATATCGTAGTGAAAACGATTTGGTGACACTAAGGTCGTCATTAACTCTTGACTTTTAAAAATCAAATGCGACCATGATCTTAATGATGACTTTGTTGTGGCAATGTCAAATTGAATTTTTACTCCCGTGACCCGCAACAGTCAATTGAACTCTGCATAAAAAAGGCCCACATTCAATAGAAATAAAAGTATATAAGGGGCAACCTTAGTTCTAAAACCAATAGCAATAACCCAACTAAAAAAGACAAAAACGACTTAAAAATAGACATTTTTTAATCCTCTTCAACGTCCCAATTCTGTAAAAGCTGTGTAATATGTAAAAGTGAAACAATAAACATTTACATTCTTCAAATAACAAAATTCTTATAAAGCGACGTAAGCTACCCCGAGCTCATATTAACCGAGTTTATTAACACTTTATGATTTATATTTGTCACACTAAAACATTTCGCCTAGGTTTGAGATCCAAACAAGAGTACATGCGATTCTCTCTGCTTTAATATTGATTGATAAGCTGAGTATGCGGTATGGGCTTTGCTCATTATTGAAGGCCGTACGGTCACCTATAGTTGTTAATGTCTGTGTCATTTTGGTCTTTTGTGGATATTTGTCTCATTGGCAATCATACCACATCTTTATTATAACTATTTAATTTTATTTTGTAACCTATCGATTAAATGATAACATTTGCAATCCGGCGTTCGATTTCTCGCTGTGTTGCAGACCTTTTAGTAGTCATGGGCTGATTTATGCCCCTTGGTCGGGTTGTTGCTCATTTGACCCATTCCCTGTTTCCATTCTCCTTTCTTTTAATTGTTTAAATCTTGTTGTTTAATTTTGTATTGAAATCAAAATCTCTATGAAGTAACAGATACTTGTATAAAAAAATCATTTTGAAATTTGAGTCTTTTCAGAATTTAGCAGAATTGAGGAATAACAGTACTATAGCGATAGAAATTTTTAGATTTGACGTTTGAATGGGCAGTTTCACTAGAAAGGGAGAGAAAAAAAAACCAGTGAAACGAATAATTGATTCAAATTCAATTATGTGTGTGTAATACTTTTGGAGCAATATGACCAAAAGAAAAATTAAAATAATTGCCGAATTGATCTAAGATTAATATTCCTTGATAAAAATTGAAAATCTAATTTCTTATTTATTTCTCGATTCCTCAAATGTTTAACGAGTAGTGCTGTCCTTGTTCCTGAAGTAATTTTTTATACTATATATGATTGTATTTTTTAAAGTAAAACTTTCAGTCGTTTTCACAAAGTAACCAGTATAAATAACACCTTTAGGGCAAGTTATGGTATGTAAATCTGACTTGGTTGTATCGATTGCAGTTATTTCTAGATAACAAAGAGTACTGTCTATATAATCTACAAATAAAATTTGTTTAAAGAAAAGAAATTCTGTATTTAAAAAGTTTTTCGACTGCGATTTATCAACATAATTTAACTAGTGATGATCAAAACGGCTGATGCAACTGAACAGCTAACCCTTCGTGTCTTTCGGATTTTACCTTAAGTTTGACTAGATTTATGTCAATTTATGTGTTATTTAAAGCTTCCGAAGCACTCTTATCATTGAGCTGATATAATGGTATTGTTATACATATTTTAATGTAATTCTCGAAATAATTCGAAATAAAACATTTACATTCTCACTTTTATAATATCTTGAAAACGTCGACATTTGTTATTCAATCGTTTAATGTGTTTGAGCTTTTGATTTTGCCATTTGGTTAGAAACGTTTGTTTTGAGATCTGTATTTTTGTTATTTACTTTTTACAACAAAAAGTTGCTGCAAATGACTCTGACTGTCATCCAACGAATTGGGCCATTCCAGTTAATTTCTGACAGGTGGGGATGGATGGGGAGATTTTTGTTTATACGTATCAGAAAAAAACATCATGAAAAACTACCTATCAGATATAAAAAATTATGACCTATCAGATGAAGAGTTCCTGTTCATGTTGGGTGGATGGGCTTTCATGGAAAAAAATGACCTATCAGATTTTTTTACTGCAAGGATTGTACCCATCAGAATTTTAAAAACAATACCAGATAATGCATCATACGAAACTGTCTACATTTCAAAGCACCCATCAGATCTGACATAGGCATTTTTGTTACCCCTAAGAAGTAATCATTTTTAATTATTTACTGCTGCCAAGACCCTCAGAAGTTTTTTGCGTATAAGTGTACCTGTCAGATGAAAAAAAACCACAATTTCACCCCTAAGATGTATAAATTTTACACACATCAGAAAGGACCACCCATCCCCCGTTAGCAGATATTAACTGGAATGGCCCATTATGAGCAGACGTCATTAAATCAAAAAGGGCGTACATTTCACAGGAAATCCAAATAAATACTGAAGTCACTTATTTACACAACTTTTGCCTAGAAACTAGAAAACAGTAACCTATATTTTTTCAATAAATCTAACAAGTATGTGATAAATGTGATGATAAATAAATAAATCATTAACCAAAAATAGCCTTCACTAAGATCCTGACTGTACAGGGGAGTGGTTTTTTTTTACAGAAATATATGTTTTAGGATTTTATAATGTTCACTTGCTTGATATTTTATCAGTACGAAAACCAGTTCCCATAACATATAAACCTAGCCTCTAATTGATAAAAATATCTACTCACCTAAACATGAATACCATAATTTGATATTGTATGAAGTAAAAAAGAAAGGCATATTTAATAAATCAAACACAATCGATGAGTTAATAAAGTGAAGACGTCATCGCACATGTATCTTCGCACTCGTTAAATCATAACAACTCTGCACTTATTTGTCGTAATTCGATAAAAAAAAAACCAACATTTTTACATAATGCGTTTGGTACTGTACAAAATGACAAGGGGTGTTAATAGTGGTCCACTAGTATCAAAAATGTTTCACAAGATAACTTATAGATTATGAAATAAAGACAATTGTCATTTTTTGTTAAACGACTGTAAAAAGATTTTCAATAGTAAAACTCACAATCTGAACAGTTGTACAGTTTAGGATCATCCACAGCAATATCACATAAGAAGCTTTTTAAATTCGTACCTTCAATTATAAACTGATAATAAAAAAAAACAATATTAATTCACTTGTGAAGATTGTAATAAAAAGGCATTTATCTTTAAAGATTTGAAAGAAAAGGATTCAAGAAACCTTACAATAAACAAGGGGAACACAATATTTCAGAGGATGCTTTCGACATTCCCGGCTTAAAATACCAAAAGGAGCGTAATAAATTATGTCTACATCGACCTCATTTGGTACTTACACAATGTTAAATTAAAACAAAGTGAAATGCGAACGATTTCTTTGCTGAATTTTTTGTTTACTCGGATGCACTTAATGGGGTTTTGGGAACTGTTTGATAAGGTTAGAAAAACTTACAATAATGAATCGAGGGATTCATTTAACCAGTAGCAACTTCAAATTTAATGTCAACTTGTACCCTTATCTTCTCTATTTTGTAGAAAATTTTAAAGTCAAGAACTTACATAAAAACGTATATGATAAACCAATGTCTAAGACAAAAAAACTGGCTACTCTGTCATTTTCTACATTTGAAAATGCCTGTACCAAGTTAGGAATATGACAGTTGTTCTCCTTTAGTTTGATTTGTTTTATCATTTGAATTTGCCATTTAATTAGAGACTTTCCGTTTTGAGTTTTCCTCAGAGTTCAGTGAGTTTACTTTTTTTGTTTATGTCAACAGTTTCAACTTTATTGCAATCAAATGTCTCACAAAATTTAAATATGCAATAAAATTATTATTTTGTAAAAATCGTTTCTTTCACAAGAAAAAGCAACAGGGAAATTTTTCTTTTTTTGTTTTGGATAAGTTCAAGATTTGTGGATAAGGTGTTTGAGTGTTAATTGTGAAACTATTTTATACCACGAGGGCGTAACACAGATGTTTATCTTTGTGTTGTGTTAATTTTGAACAAGGAAAAATAACGAATCTGATGTAGAGCCTGGTAGACAAGAATATCTAATAACAAAACGTACCATTTAAAAACTAATGTCCACATACTCTGTGTCGTTTTGAAAAAGTCTGTAAAAATCTTTTTCAGGGAATTTTCTGTCACGTTTAAGCTAAAACTTGTATGGACAACATTTCAGAACCGTGAATTTACCTGCTATGTCATATTTTATATTGTGACATTTTGAGAAAGTTTGAATAAGCATTACCGGTAATGCATGTACAGCAGAGGTATCTTTGTTTTGAGGCGCAACAAAAGACATTCTCATTTAATGAAACGTATAATTTGAAAGTCAGTTGCCTATCACATCTATAGTTACCCTTAATTTCGTTACCCTAAATTTCGTCTTCCGTTCTGCGACTGGAAATTGTGCTTTTATTCATTCGTCTCCTTGATTCCCAGAAACGTTGAACTCTGCTTTTTGTGGTAACGTATCTGATTGTCCCATTTCTTCAATATATATATTAAATCTTTCAACTTTTGTTTAGAAAATGAATAACTATTATTGTCTTGCTTTCTTTTGTGATTATCAGTTATTCCATATGTCATTGTGTGAGAGAAAGGTAATTTCAATGCTTAACCACAGAGGGTCTTGGGTCATTTGCACAAATAAATTGTTTCACTAAAATACTTTTTGATATAGTATTACATAGATATAAGAAGATGTAGTATACATACCAATGAGACAACTCTCTCATCCAAGTCACAATTTGTAAAAGTAAACCATTAGTGGTCAAAGTACGGTCTTCAACATGAATTCTTGGCTCACACCAAACATCAAGCTAAAAAGGGCTCTAAAAATGACATTTGTCAAACCATCCAACGCGAAAATCCACGGTCAAATCTATATAAAAAACGAGAAACGAGAAACACGTATGGACCACATCATCAAACGACAACTACTGAACATCAGATTAAAGCGTATTTTATAAATATATGATATTATTGAAATACATGTTCTAATATAAAAAATGAAACTCTGTATTTTTTCTGAAAATGTATTCCAGATTTTGTGCATTATTATGAAATAAAAAAAGTAGGTTTCAATTCAAAACTGTAACAAATGGTTAAGAGTGCTAAAAATAATAGTCTTTAACACAAAAACGCTGAAAAGTGTCTTTGATTTTATCATGCAAACAAAGCTTTATATGCATGTTAAGATGTAAATGGAGTTAAAACCGTCTTTGTTCTTTTACAATATTACAAATGTTCATGCCATTGATCTTTTAAATAAAGGAGTAGGCCCAGTAAGACCCCATTTTGGCCCCAAAATATAGCAGTTTTACAAAATTGTTAAAATGTAAACTTTTAGTCATTTATTGGATAGTAGAAAGGTTCTGCTACATAAATATGGGCTCTTTTTGACAATACAATGCACATATATTGAGAACCAGCACCCTTAATTCATGCTAAATTACTGAAATCTTCACAATTCCAGCATTTTAGTTAAATTTTAGACAGTTTCCGTGTAAAACGAAAGTGGCCGCATTCGTGTTCATCCAAAATATTGAAATGGAAGTTGTATTTGATGATAATACATAATATATATAAAGATTGAGGATGAACACGGATGCGGCCACTTTCGTTTTTGACAAAAACCATCTGAAAAGTGACATTTTTTCGCATATTTGAGCATGAATCGGATCGTTTTTAATGACTAAATAAGTTAAAATCTTTCACATAAATTAATTGCATCATATGAAATCGACCAAAATAATTTTTGGGCTGTTTTCTGCTCTTTGGTCGGGTTGTTGTCTCTTCGACACATTCCTCGTTTCTTTTCTCAGTTTTTCTGTTGGATAACAATATAATAATATCTGGACTTGTGGGTGGGCAAATGTGAAAACATGGACATTCAAAGAGAAAAAGGTCGACAAAGCTAAAACATGTGGTATCAATAAAAAGCATGTATAACAAGCTATACAAGCTATGACTTTATCAATATGAAACCGCAAGTCCTTGTGAAATTGTAAATATAGTTTGTTGACAAATGCTTACGGTTGTATCCTACTACTCCCCACATATGATACCAGATCTCAAAACACAGACCGCCTGTTGTAGCGGGATAGTACCGAGATAGAAGTCTTGCTGTGTCGTTCATTTTTACAGGAGATGATGATTCCAAAAAACATATAATGCCCTGAAATAAACAAGAAATTTGATTCACATCGCGGTCATATCAAGGACATTATCTATTCAATAATGATATTAAAACGTAGTGTTTTGCGGATTAATGTCTTGCCTTCTTTCTCGGAATTGTTCAAAAACTATGCCTGCATAAAGAAATAATTATGTTACAGAATTATTGATTCAAAACATATTACATTCTTAAAGTTTGCTAGTTTATCATGTTGCCAGCCACAAATATTTTTATCTTCAAAATCACAATAATTTTCTGGTTCTACATCTGCATACAAAATAAAAGCAAAACATTACTTAATATAACTTAAAAAAATAACTAACGAATGCTTTACCCCCAATGTGTCATACAAACAAATCTTTAACCTTAGTAATCAGCTATTTTTCTTTTACTGATTTCTTGATTCATTATTTAACTAAAAGTTTCGTTTTGCATTTGTTTGTCCATACTCAGGAACATGATGTTCAGTGGTTGTCGTTTGTTGATGTGGTTCATAAATGTTTCTCGTTTTTAATATCGATTAGACCGTTGGTTTTTCCGTTTGAATGGTTTTATACTAGACTTTTTTTGGGGCCTTAATATCTTACTGTTCGATGTGAACCAAGACTCCGTATTGAAGACCGTACTTTGACCCTTAATGGTTAACATTTACAAATTTTGACTTGGATGGAGAGTTGTCTCATTGGCACACATACAACATCTACTTATATCTATATAATAAGTATACTGTCAAAAATTAGAATATGGCAGTCAACCTTGTGCATTATAATATTAATCACTATAACAAAAACTAATATGTCAACAAATACAAAAAAAGGCATGTATAAACTCTTTCGACAAAGCACATAAACGATCAACAATATAAAAAAAACATTGAAAATAGAGGTTATTTTATAACCGATGACGAATTTTAATTTTCCATGTTGAAGACCGTAATATGACCTATAATGCTTTTCTTTTACAAGGTGTGGCTTTGATAGAGAGTTGTCGCATTTGCACTCATACCACATATTCTTTTATCCCCGGCTTAGTATATATCTAGGATTTTGATTGGTTAACGCACGTCGTTACAAAACCCATAGCCCCTGGGTGTTGCTAACCCATATCCCCGGACGTTGCTAGCCATTATCCAGGGGAACTTCAAGCAAGTTTTCCGTAGTTCCATGATTGCTCCTTGTGAAATATTGAATTCTGTAGATTATCCATGATGTTTGTAATTAAATATTTAATTCATTAACGATTTTGTCCTATTATGCCGATCATTTACACTCATTTCATTAAATGCATAACTTAACTGCCTCGTTTTCAAGGAATGGGACTACAGGCCTAGCTATGCAAATGACCACGTTGACGTCACACCATCTTTGACGTAACTCTCACAACATTGAGCGCCAAATTTGACTCAATCCAGTTTCTCTGTCTCCGTATTAAAAACGTCTTATATTTGACTACCTGTAGGGTTCTACCAAATGTAGTACCCTACACCCCGTAAAAAATATGTACAATTTCCAAATTTCAATAAAACTTTTTTAGATAATGAAAAAAACGTTGTTTTCACGTTACACTTTGTACTCGAATTTCCATAAAACTCGCCCGATTCGGAGTAAGACCGGGGATAAATTCGTTATCTACGTTCATATCCATATCTACGGATATGAACGTAGATAACTTATAATATCTACATAAGCGATAAACAATATATACAAAAAGCATTGAAAAAGAGGTTATTTTAAGTTATGAAGAAAATATAACCGAATGAGGAATTATAATTTTCACCAAAAAAAAATCAAATAGAATTGGTAAAATTTAGAGACAATCACTTTGGTTTCTTTTACAAAATCATGTCTCTTAAAATGAATTCTTTGAAAATGATATTTGTTATAACTTATGACATGAGGTATGCTGTTCTCTAGTTTTTGCCATAAACATAAAAAAAAAATGTTAATTGTATAATTCATTGAAGTTAATTATGATAATACTTAAATCTGATCTTTGGGTGTCACTTATTTGTCAAAAACTGTGAAATATAACCATTTAGGTCATCAATTTTATGAACTGTGTCAATTGGTGGCATATACAAAGCAATAATGTGTCCATAGTACACGGATGCCCCACTCGCACTATTATTTTCTATGTTCAGTGGACCGTGAAATTGGGGTAAAAATTATAATTTGGAATTATAATTAGAAAGATCATATCGTAGGTGGGGCATAAAAATCCTTGTACTTTATAGATCTACATTTTATTGTTGTCCTAAAATATCACAAAGACATATATATTCGATTGTTTTTTCAAATTATAAATAAACTGGTGTGGAGTTTCCATCCTGTCATCAGATGTTTATCTATTTAAATGTTCTTGACTTAAAGTATCATTTAGTCCTTGGCGAAGTGAAACTTCCTAACTTAGAGAAATTTCCAAGGAATGAAATTATTTTTTCCTGGAAATTTTCTATCTTTAACGTATCAAATACTTAATTTATTAGATTATAAATTCTAATGTAATAAAAAAATAACGTTAATTGAAAAATGATCAACGGTTACTGCATTCCTATTTATGTCATACGTGATATTGATCAGTTGTTGTTTATGGGGAAGAAATTCTCGGAGTAAATTTCTATTCGGAAATGAAACTGCTTAAATAGTACATGCCTCTAGTTAGTAGGTAATCATCAGAAATAATATGTTGATTGGTTTTGGAAATACCATAGTTAATACTAACAATTTCCCCTTTTTAAAAAATTATAAATATTGCATTTTTTAAATATTGAATTAAAGTAAATAAAAAAAACCCAATAAAGTAGGGAAATAGATAGATAAATGAGTAAAGGAACAGATTACATAGGTGAACTCATAAAATAAATATCTATGTGATAAGAAAAACAAAACAAAAGCTGTTCTAGTTTCAAACAGCTAGAATCTGTTCTTGGGTCAAAACCCTTTGAAGGTTATTGCTGTAATAAATTGTTAAATCTTTTTATCGCCTGGTATGTCAATTTCACCGATTTTGTTCTTGCGATCCCTTCAGTTTTTATTTGTCTTTTATGTGTTGCCACTTAAGGTCGACAATACACATTGGCTAAGATTGATTTGGTTCGTATTAATTTCATAAAATTTGAAAAACAAATATTTACTTTGAACCTTTGACAAAAATAAAAATCAAGACACTTAAACCACACTTTCTTCGAAAATAGTCATTGGATATATAACAGTTTGTCAAACTCTTATTAAAGCCATGAACTTAGATGACCCAATGTCAGCCTTGTATATGCCACGTGTTTATGGTGTGGTAGCAATATTATTAAGTATTGATAAATACATAAAGCCAATTTTAATGGTTAAAATCGTATACAATGCATTGAGTTGTTAATTAACAAGCGAGTGGTATACCTACCAACTAAAGCAACAACACACAGCACAATGATCTTTTATGGCTGTATTGACCAGCTTGATGCATATGAGATCTTCCAATAATACAAAGGGATGCATGAAACGGTAATCGGTTGGAACTTTAATTTATACACAGTCAAACATACAAATAATTCCAAACGCAAAAATTTACCTCTTTAAACAGTCAGGAACCAAATGGGATAAAGTAGGTAAACCCAATTACATTGGCACCATGCTCAAGGGGATCATCAGATATTCGCATATGCTAGGAGACCACCATGTGAATATAAACTAGTTCATGAGAGAAACAACAAATGTATTTCTGAAATCGTTTAGAATGTTAGTAAACAGAAGACCTATTTCAAGATCAAACAATATCTGGAACGAAGAAATTGCGGACGTATTATAAACAAACAGGCTAGTATAGAAGAAATGGAAGGTCAATTGTATTAAATACATATCGACTATCCATTAAATATTGAAAAGAACCTGACAAGGAAAATATTTAGAACCGAAATCAGGACCAAAGAACTGAATAGAAAATATAACAACTTCAAAAACTCCAGTAATGACGTAAATATAAGTACGTAGGCATAGACCAAAAGCAATATCTTCAAAAATGACTAAACGTCGATGGAGACACTTTAAACAGAGACAGTATCTTACCAGGATGGCATATTCATTTTAGCAGTTTAGCAGTGCTAACTGAAAATCCAACATTTAACTACCGCATTTACAACTATGTGTAATGGACTATAATATAATCTTAGAAATAAGCCACCAACTTACATTGAAAGAAGTCAATCTTTATACGTTATTAGAAGCAGTTTATTTTTAATTAACAAGGAAAGCAGATTACCTAAGCCGTATTTGGCACAACATTTTGGAATTTCGGGTCCACAATGCTCACTAACTTTGTACTATTTAGTTTTATAACTATGAAGACGAAACGAGCGTCTGGGGTATTAAATAAAAGTTATTATAAATACAATATGTGTTTCGGTCGTGTATCACCTTTGACTTTAGATGAATTTGGCTATTAATTTTAGGTATTTTTGTCATATAGCTCTTTAACGGTTTCGGTACTTATACATCCTCGGATTTCAAATGTTTGACTTTAAGCGTTCCTGATAAAGGTAAATCCAGAAAAGCGCTTCGGACGCATTGAAATTATTAAACGTGTTGTTTTCAATTTTATACATCACTGAGTAGATACCTCTGCTGGTGGACTATCAGTCCCCGAGGGTATTATCAGCTCATGATCAGTAGTCCGTACATCGGTACTGACATGATTTGACAAACTTTTCTAAAATTCTCCGTTTATAAATTTTGAAAATTATTTAGAAACTAAGGTTTCAACTTCCTCTGGCAAAGTTGACTTTAGATGAATTTGGCTATCAATTTTAGGTATTTTTGTCATATAGCTCTTCAACGGTTTCGGTACTTATACATCATCGGATTTCAAATGTTGACTTTGAGCGTTCCTGATGAAGGTAATTACAGAAAAGCGCTTCGGACGCATTGAAATTGTTAAACGTGTTGTTTTCAATTTTATACATCACTGGGTCGATAACTCTGCTGGTGGACTATCAGTCCCCGAGGGTATCATTAGCTCAGTAGTCAGTACTTCGGTACTGACATGATTTAACAAACTTTTCTAAAGCTCTCTGTTTATAAATTTTGAAATTATTTAGAAACTAAGGTTTCAACTCCCTCAGGCAAAGTTGACTTTAGATGAATTTGGCTATCAATTTTAGGTATTTTTGTCATATCTTCAACGGTTTCGGTACTTATACATCCTCGGATTTCAAATGTTTGGCTTTGGGCGTTCCTGATGAATGTAAATCCAGAAAAGCGCTTCGGACGCATTGAAATTATTAAACGTGTTTTCAATTTTACTCTTTACTAGTGATCAAGTGGATGAATCTGTCGTAGAGTTTTAAGTTATTTATACGTACTTATGGTGGTGGAATTACATTAAACTACTCTAGATAAGGTTGTCCCAAAGTGGACGGAGAAAGATTTCGGTAAGGTAAGATCATTAAGAAGATTAATACTTTCTTAACAACAGAACGTGATTAAAACGTTCAGCTGATTCGTATGTAGCACCTTAATGGATATAGGACATTTTCAAATGTAGGATAAAAAGTAAAATAACAAACATATCGAACTCCCAGGATAGCGCCAGTCTGAATTTGTAATGAAGTAGTTATCATCTATCTCCATAAATAAATCAACGCGAATCCACACTTGGAATTTTTTTTTTACATTGAATCGGGAATAGAACCCAATCAGGTACACTACAGATGCGTCAACTTTTTTTGGTATGGGACCATGCATAAGCGTAAAGTCAGGAACCTGTTTTTCAGTGTTCTGTTGTCGTTTGTTGAGTGGTTCATGCTGGTTTCTAGTTTTTTTGTATAGATTAGACCGTTGGCTTTTTCGTTTGAATGGTTTAACGCTAGTCATTTTACTTCGATGGAGAGTTGTCTCATTGGCATTCATACCACCTCTTTTTTTATATTGATGAAATTTAATCAATGAAAAAATTCATATTAAAAAACAGGCCAATGTTTTTATTTAACCGAGTGTCACAATATATCATTTGTATCTTTACAGATAGCCTTTCCCTCATATGTCATTAGACTAGTATGAAATAAAAGTTACAATATTAACATCAGTTATAAAAGTATGACATCTCTTATATTGCTTTTTCTATATATTATAATTTTAGATGATGTGTTCTACTTTGTATCATAATGCATGTAAATATGCTATCTAATTATAAAGTATTGGAAATAGGACATCAGATTAAGTTTCAGGAAGATATCATAAATCAGGTATTTATACAAATTAGATATTTATTTAAGTTGTACACTTAAACATGTCTTCTTACGGACAGAGAAGTCCTTAAATATCGAGGGGTTTTAATGAACCTAATGTCAAGTAATAACTGACAAGTAATTTTACTTCTCACAAATATTTTTACTACATTACTCAGCCACAACATACTTCTTTCTCGGACGTAAAGCATTCCGTATTAAATTTATATACATAAGGTTACAATTGGTTTTCAGAAATTGTTTCCCCTTTATCGAACTGTTTTATTCCTATTTCTATTGTTGTTTATTTTGTAATAAAGGAATGCCAGTGGTTTCCAGTGAACTCTCCCATTTCATGTTGGAGAGTATGATCTGAGACATTTTGTGTAAGGATATGGGGCAATCTAATTAGATTGGATATGGGGGTATTCATCAATGCCACAAAATCAGTAAATGCAAAGCAAAAAACTCACAAAAAGCAAAGATGCTTCCATTGCTGTTGATCAGCTCAAAGTCACAAAGAGGCCTTCAACACGGAGCAAAAAATTAAATGTTACCTCACTTCCAGTTTATTAAGACGACCCCAAGCACCGACTGTAGTGGAACTCTTTGCAACATATATCATTTAGACTTTGTAAAATGTAAAACCACCAAATCGGCCCGGTGTCAATAGACATATTTCCCATGCCCATTTTATCCGGGAGAAGTAAATAGATCGATCTAGATTCCTCTGGGAAAATGGGATGGTCCCAGTTTTCCCTTAGCATGATGCGGCAAAACCAGGATCAATCTTATCTCTTTTCTCTGGTATCACGAGAAGCTTATTTCATCTCTGGTTGTAAAAGTCGACAAAAGTTTGTTGGAAAATATTTGTCCATGATCACGCCCATGAACCATGTGCATGTGTAACGAGACTTCCTGTGGTAGTAAGCAATTACAGGCTACCATACTATGTTTAACAACATGAAATACCCATACTGTATAGTCGGCTATTAAAGGCTCGACACGAGTAGGTTATAAGGACCAATAGTCAAACCCATTGTCGAATTGTAGCTCACACGAATAACGAATTTGGATGGATGGTAACGGATGTTGTTTAAAACATGATTGTTAATACCCTCATCTTAGAAAGGTCTACTTTTTAAACTGTGTTTGCATTTGAATAAATCATGACAAACATTGTCTCTTTTTTTTCGTTGATTGATACGGTTTCTCAGTATTTGTGGAATAGTTTTGTCTGCATTGAAGCACCACTTTTATTAATGGTATACATCATACTTCTTTGCACCCTTTAGTGTAAAGCTTTGTCTTCTGTGAATTAATAGGTCAATAATTCTGTTTTATTCGAGTGTAAAATCCTTTCAAGATATTTGCACCATTAAGTAATGTGACTTCGATGTTGCATATTTTGTCGGAAGCACTGATGAATACTTATAAGGACATCTTGTATTCTTGGGCTATCCCTTTCATTTATAATGCTTTGAGATCTGAATAAATTGACATATTTGGTTAATACTTGGAATAACCTCGGGCCATTTCTAAACGAAACATCCAACCCTTGAACGGATAAACGTTTCCCTCCGTATAGTCAAACATTTTAAGGTAGATTCATGGTATACCGCCATCTTGGATTGAACAATCACAGTAAAAAATCGGTCTAGTTATTTGCCTAAATCTGCAAATTTGGAGACAGATTTGCAATTTGATGGTTAGACTGTTTAATAATATAAAGAAAACTTCGCAATTTTATTGTATAATGCAAAATAATTAAACTAATATCATTTTATTTTGCTTTTTGAATCATTTTTTTCAAATGAGCCATTTAAGGGAAGATAACTCTTTTAGTAAAAAAATTATACTGGACAGATAGGGAATTATTTTCTTTTTACTTGTAGCAAGAAAACAAGTTCGGTGACACCATTTTTTCTTTTTATTTTCTTAAAACATATTACAAAACCTATCTTTTCACAATTTATTTCAAAATTCTATCTCATATATTATTTTTTATGCACACAATTGTGTTTTTCCATTAACAATCTAACTAAATTTAGGCAATTTTCAACGACGCATAGCTGGAAAAATAGCACGGTGACCCCTACTTTTTATTATATTTTTGAAAAGAGCATATTAAAATCTTCATTCTGGCTAAGTATAAGAAAATTCTGTCTCAAAAAAGATTAACTTATGATCTACCTTAAAACGCAGTCCATACACGATAGTGTCTGTCCTGTAATCAAAATGCGAATATGTCGGATATTTTGACAAATATATGAATAGGAAACTTTTTTAGAATAATAACACATCTGTAAAAATTTCTAGGCCCTAATATCATTCCTTGATTCTAGACATGTGTCCTTTCTCTCAGGATACGAACTTGCACATGCGATAAATGGCTACATATGTATACCAAATCATAATAATAACATACTGCAACAAATATCTAAAACAAAATAGTTCCGCCGCATAGGTGCAATTTTAAACTATGAAGAATTTATTTATTTTGAAATTAGGTATCAAATTCTTAGTGGTTTATTTGAATAGTACAAATACTTATCAATAATTCTTAAACTACTGCAAAGTTCTGTAATAAACACTTAAGTGTTTGCTTTTTAAAGACAGTTTCATGTAAAAGGTACATGTATAAGTATTTTACCGTCCTGTATTTTTAAATTCATGCTTAACTTTCCTACCAAATATTATTTCATAGTAATTTCGAGAAAAATATCTTCCAACCTAACGTGCTTTATATTCTTATTGTATGCTCTGTGTATACTTTTAACATTTTATAATGTTTTTAATGTCCAAGAAATTTTAAGTAAAGGCAGAAAGATCTGTTTGTATGACACCTCTGAAATGAACGTTAAAGAGATAAAATAACTCGATAGATCGCGGATGCAAGCGTAACCGTTGAAACCCACAATTTTGTATTATGATCATGTTTAATCTTTGATGATTTTAATAACATTTGTATAATATACATCTCACTGATGCATTTATATAAATTTAGTTCCCTTTTCTGGTATTTCATGATACAAATTGGTGAAATTTACAAGAAATATTACTGCTTGAGGGTAGCTTACTCCATTTTTTGCTATCTATCTTTCTAAACAAAGGTTATCTAGATATTTCTAGAGGAGTAATCAGACACATAGAAACGAAAGACCTACCACTCCTAAGTCATGTTCATTTGCTTATTCTAATTTAGGCTATTGTAGATATATAAATCAAAAGATTTTAAAATATGCAGTCTCTTATCGTTTATCGGATATCGAAAATGTTTCAAGATGAAAAAAAGAGATATAATCATCAGGGTTTTTTTTAAACCTGATTTGTCTTATTAAAATAAATTTATGAAATATAAACAACGATACACCACTGGGATGCTGTTCAACTTGTCGTTATACTTATCATGTAATTAATTTTAACTTGTCGCTAAATGTTAAAAGCATGATTAGTTAAAACAATGATTACATTTTGTTGTTCAATTTTTTTTATTGTATCAGTTAATCAATTAATTATTGGTAACATTGTACTAATAAGCATAAAGGGGTCTCTTGAACTTTGCATGCCACTACCAAAGTTTACATGTACACAGGGGACCTCAATAGACTAGAAATACTTAGTCGTATAGTTTATATAACACACTGACACCGTTATGTAGAGGACGAACCTCCAAATTGAAAACGCAAACTATCACTCAAGAAGTGGAAACGCTAGGAAAACACCTATAGACTTTCACACAAATGGATATCCCATGATCAGTAATAACAACCTTGGTATGCAATGAGACACACTTTTTAACGCAGCAAATAAGTCCTTTGATGAAGGAGAATATTTGTCTTCGTTTTGCAGTATTAAGATTTTATGTTTCAAAATGATAGTCTACGTCGCTGTCTTTACCATATTTATATATTTCGAATAAGTATTTTTTAGCTATCGGTTCCTTTTTATCTTCGACAACATCTTGTTTTCTGAGCTTTTTATGATGAACATAAATTGCGCTAGTCACTATAATCAATGTAAATACTATTCCAACTCCAATACCAATCATAAGTACATTTTGAGTAGGGTTTTGTACAGCAGCTTCGGTTGTATTAATTGCAGTTATTTCTTGATTACTACGAGTAATGTCCATATAGTCTACAAATAGAAATATTCACTATTTTTACTGAAATCCAAAAAATCAACATAATTTTACTTAAAATGGAAACAATGACGGATGCGACTAGTGTAACCGCAACTGTTTACCCTTATCGTTCATCGATTTTCATCTTATAAAGCTGATAAAAAGCCTTTTGCTGAAAATGTTTAAAGATAAATGGGTGTCCTTGTTCTTGAAGTTATTATTTATACTGTATGTCATAGTAAATGGTCTTATACGAAAAACTTTCAGTTCTTTTTCAAAAAGTGACCAATATAAATAATACCTGTAGGGGAAGCTGCTAATTCTTCTATTTTTACTAGACGGGTAACTGATTTTGCCAAACTTGACCGGGCTTCAGTGGTTTCGAAAGGTCTATGATATATTGTTGTGGTTTCCGAACCTGACTTGGTTGTATCGATTACAGTTGTTTCTTGGTAACTGAGAGTACTGTCCGTATAATCTATATATAAAAAAACTATGTATTAGAGTAAAAGATTCCGTATTTACATCTTTAACTCAGTTGTATCGATTGCAGTTTCTTGATTACTATGAGTATTGTCCGTAAAATCTAGAAATTTGAATATTCATTAAAGCTGTACCCTATTAAATCATTTCCATATTTTTACTGTAGCCACAAATCAAACAGAATTAAACTTGTCACAAAAAAAGACTTATGCGAATAGAGGAACCGGTACTGTTTATACGCCGTCCACCGGTGTTCTCCTTATAAAGATGATAAACAGCATTTTACTGAAAATATTTAAAGAGTAATGGGTGTCCTAGTTCTTGAAGTTATTTTGTATACTATATGCCATTGTTATAGTTTTTTTTATACAAAAACCTTTCAGTAGTTTTCAAAAAGTGATTGATATAAATAATACCTGTATGGGAAGCTGCCAATTCATCTGTTGTTTTAACTAGACGGGTTACTGTTGTTGTCAAACTTGACGGGGCTTCAGTGGTTTCGAAAGGTCTATGATATATTGTTGTGGTTTGCACAACTGACTCAGTTGTATCGATTACAGTTGTTTCTAGGTAACGAAGAATGCTGTCCGTATAATCTACAAATTCAAATATTTTCTATAGCTTTATTGATATTTCAAATTATTGAATCATTTCTATTTTTCACTCAATGACTCTTATCACCAGAATTTAAACTGTCATGAACAAAATGACGAATGTGACTTTGGAACCAGAACCGTTAAACCTTTCCATCCACCGGGTTTTACCTTATGTTTAATAGGTTTGCGTCATTGTTTGTATAACTTAAACGTTTTGCATAGATGCATGAATATTTTTATATAAATGGTACATAGTGATTTTGTTTTTTTTAATTTTTGTAATGTCGTAGGGTTAGACATCAAACATTTTCTGATAAATTGATTAAATAATTCTTAACATTGCTATATATTTCTCAAAGGTACCAGGATTATAATATTTAATCCAGTAGAAAATTAGATGACGATGAAATTTGTTTTTATTTATTAAATAACTAATAAGTCTTGACATCGGTTAAATGATAACACTGTTATTTGAGTGACGGATTTGTTCACTGTGATGAATATTTACTGGTGGTCATATGTTTGTTTTCTCTTAATCGATTGATGACTTTTGAACAGATTCATTCTACTGTTTCTTTATTTAAGCCTTTTGTTTGGGCTGTTGTCTCTTTAACACATTCCATGTTTTCCTACTCTTTTCTAATTATTGTTTAAATCTTGTCTACATTTCGTATTGAAATACAAATTACTATGATGTAAGAGGTACTTGTATGAAAAATTAAGTTTGCAATTTTGAGTCTGACCATTTTGTAAGAAGTTAGCAGAAGGAAGGAATAACAGAATTATTGCGCAAGAAACTGTAGGTTTGACGTTTGAATTAGCAGTTTTACTATAGCTACCGATTGAGAGAAAAATCCATGTAGGAATATTTGGGAAGGCCAAATTCAAAGTTGATGTTGACAACTTTCAAGTGAGGGAAAATAAATTTCGTCTTATATGACCTTTTCTTATCCAAATTACAAAAATGTCATACAAGTCATGTAGCATTCAATTGATGACTGAAGTCACTAATGTAGAAAAAAGTAAAATCACAAAAATACTGAGCTCCAAGGAAAATTCCATATTTATCAAAAGGCAAAATCAAAAGCTCAAACACATCAAACGAATGGATAACGACTGTCATATTCCTGACTTGGTACAGACATTTCCTTATGTAAAAAATGGCGGATTAAACCTGTTTTTATAGCTAGCAAAACTTCTCACTCGTACGAACGTTGCATCAAATTCCATTCTATTGACAACGATGCATGAACAATATAAACAGACATAATAAGGAAAAATGTCAAAAATAGGGGTACAGCAGTCAGCATTGTGTTTTAATCTTAATCACCATAAAACCAAACAAATATGTAACAAAGAAGCACAAAAGGCACATAGACATAGCACATAAGCAAAATGTTTTGGTAGAAACCAGCACAAAATTATCGCTACTAGTAAACGCTGAATGAGTTGAATGCATAGAGTTACCAAATATGTGATAAATCTGATAAAGATAAATAACTAAACATTATTTAAAAGATTGTGCGCTGAATTAAAGCGTTAACTGAAAATGTTTAAATATTGATTGTAATTGTTGGTTTTTTTCAATGTTAAACGTTCAGTAGTATTTAAAAAGTGATCAATATAAATAACACCTGTAGGGGATGCTGTAAATTCTTCTGTTGTTTTAAAAAGACCGTTAACTGTCATTGCCAAACTTGACGAGGCTTCAGTGGTTTCGAAAGGTCTATGATATATTGTTGTGGTTTGCACACCTGACTCAGTTGTATCAATTGCAGTTGTTTCTTGGTAACGAAGAGTGCTGTCCGTATAATCTACATATAAAAATCAAAGTATTAAGTTAAAGATTCCGTATTTACATCTGTAGCTAAAAAGGTCTTTACAAAATAATTCAACTGGTTATAAGCAATAACGGCGGATTAAACATGTTGAATCGAAACTGTTCATCGCATTTGCGTTTATGTCAATTAATGCACCGTTTAAAGTCTCTGCAACACTGATTACTGAGCTGATGAGATGGTATAGTCTCACCTATTCATATAGATAACTCGCAATAAACTCGATACTAAGTATTAATATTATCTTGAAAACGTCATGAGTTACAACGTAAAGTTTCCACATTTGACTACGATTGTCTTCCAAGCTATTATTAGCAGACATCATTTAATCAAAAATGGTGTTACATGTCACATTACATTAAAAAAAGTTCAAGAAAAAAGAAAAAAAAGAAGTCACTTAATTAGACAACTTCTGCCTAAAAGCCAAATAAAAAACCAATAACAACAACCGAAATAAATAAGTAAATTTTTAAGTACATACATTAGCAGTCTATGGCAGAAGCGATTCGATAAAAACTTTTCTTATATCAACGAGCGATATTGTCTTATATCAACGAGTTGCATTGTGGGAACTTTCAGACGAATGTTAGCATTTGTACGAAGAAAGGCAGATTTCTAGGTATAAAGAAATGATTCTTTTCTTAAAACAGGGTGGCATTTAACACGAATTACGTCTGGTGTATAATTTCCATGAATTATTCTATGTAATAACAAGCAAGGTGTATTTAAATAAAGGCAACAGTAGTATACCGCTGTTCAAAACTCATAAATCCATGGACAAAAAACAAAATCGGGGTAACAAACTAAAACCGAGGGAAACGAGAAAATTGAATTGTTGAATAAGTGAAACATAAATGCACGATTATTCATTTGTAGATGTACACATTCTATAAATATCATGTAGCAAATTTAGTGGAATGCAATTCAGATGCTTTTCTAATATAACTGCTATAGTTTTCTAAAATAAAATGAATACGATGACACGTCACAATGCATGTCAAGAAAACTGCAAACATAATTTACAAACTTAGATCATGACCGATTTAATGTTTTAGGATCAATACCACTAAAATTTACTGTAACACAATTTACGCTTAAATGAACTTATCATTTCGAAAATGTTGCTTGACCCTATTGATCATTTGATCGTTGAAAGTATTAACAACCTGTTCAGTCTATTGTTTTCAATCCCATGGTTTAACCAACTAATTCTATTTGAAGTGATGATGCAATGGCGGAATTTGAATGCAGTTGCAAATAGTCTACCGACCTATGAGATTCTAATATACTGGTCACACTGCTATAGCCTATCCACCTTGGTAATATCGAAATAGACAAAAATATTATTACTCAAAAGAAACATTCATTCAAACAATCCAATCCAATACAGCTCCAAATTACTATAAATATTCAAATGGTAAAATAAATAATCCAAACAAATTAAAATGTACAAATGCTGATGTCCCGAACTTTGAAGATAACAACTGAGTAGCCTCAGACTATAAATTGGACAACTTCAGATACAACGAAAATCAAAAATCTTGTCAAACACAAAATGTATTTATCATTAAGATAGAAAAGAATATTGAGAAGGGAAACAGTTCTTTTTGGATATCAAAGACTTTTCCCGTTAGTAAATCGATATCTCTATGAACATTATCAGCTCGCTGCGTGGACGATCTTTTACATCGCGATGTCCGTGAGGGCATTCCGATGTATTGTTGCCACAGAGATTTGACTTTCGTTTTTGACTAGTAACCGATCGTATAAATACGCGAACATTTCTTAGTGCAAACTAACAATCCGTATCGCTTGTTATAAATTCATTTCTTCAATGAGTACTAATAAAAAATGTTTAGAACACAAATAAATAAAATGTAAATGTCATTTGACGTTAGAAATGTGTATATATCTTTTCTATATTTATAAATTTAGATCGTTCAGTTGGAGGACTGGAAAGCATTTATTTATAAGGGGAAATTTTAAAGATTTATAGATATAAGAAGATGGTGCATGAGTTCGAATTAGACAATTTTCCATCAAAGTAATAATTTGTTTTAAGTAAACCATTATAGATCAACGTAGGGCCTTAAACATGGAGCCTTGGCTCACAGCGAACACCACGCTATATAGGAAGAAAAATATTACTAAGGTTAAACAATTCAAACAGGAAAACCAACGGTCTGATTTGTATAAAAAAAGGAGATTCAAAAGTACAGGTCAGATTTTGTCGAATCAATCTCAACGAGAACAGTATGATTCATCTTTGTCACAAGTTAGTTTCATTGTTATCAATGTAGAAAGTCTTCCATGCGTGCGTTGCGAGAATATCTGATATATATTATTTCGGTGCGTTCATTATAAAATTTGCTAAATGTTATATATGTGAACAATCATTTTGATACTTAGCTATTTGATTACTACATTGTTTATTAAACCCTTATTTGATTAGTTTTTCTTCCAAAACCAATTGAGAAATTTGTAAGATGTTACCAAAAACAATTTGAATTTAAGCAATGGTCATAAAACTGCTTATTTACTTACATACAATACTATACTAAGAAGTAAAATCATAAAAAAACTGAACTCCGAGGAAAATTCAAAACAGAAAATCCCTTATTAAATTGTAAAATCAAATGATAAAACACACCAAACGAATGGATAACAACTGTCTATTTCTGACTCGGTACTGGCATTTTTCAAATTTTGAAAATGGTGGATTGAACCTTGTTTTATAGCACTTAATAACCTCTCACGTGTATGACAGTCTCCTCAAATTTTGTCATATTTACAACGATGCGTGAACAAAACAGACATAACAGGTAACATTGTTAAAATATGGGTACAGCAGTCTAATATTAATACTAATTAGTACTAATATTGATATATAAAAAAACTCCGCTATGATATTTTAAAAGTATCGCATTGATATAAGAACTAATAGCATTTGTTTATTTATGTATATAAGAAAAACATAGCAATTCAAGTTTTACACGGACATAAACTTTAGCTTCTAACCAACTTCTGAATTTATATTTAGACTCAATTGTTGTTTATATTTGAACAATAAGTTTTAAAGTTAGTTATTTCTTAAGTTTTCGTTTTTGGTTATTAATTTATTTACTAATTAGATTTAGGTAAATATGTGATAAAAGTAAAGAAATTAATAACCAAAAGTAATTATCACCAGGACGCTGAATCTTTGCTTGTGTTTATTACAGAAATATATGTTTCAGGATTTTCGAATTAATATTAATGCAATAATCATGGAACAGATCAATGGCATACATTGTACTACTTATCCACTAAGCGTAATTGTATCAGTAAACCAACTTATTTTTCCAAAAAATCACATTTTTTCTTGAAAACTGTTTTACATAACATGAGTTTGAACATATCTTGTTAATGTAGAATGAAGGATTACCAAAGGTTAGATTTAACAGCGTAAACCTTATCGCCATCCCCATTGATTAGCGACGAAACAACAGGTTTGTACAGTGTAAGACCAAACTTTAAAAAAAAACCATTAGCTATAAAATGAGTATTACTTTATTGTGGCAATACACATGTTTGATATTTTATTTAAGAATTGAATGTTTCTTTTTGTAAATTTTTTGGGGTGTAAAAGCGTTGACCGAAGTACATTTTGTATGAAGCGCGGAAGCGCTTCTTCTAAAAATGTACGCACGGTCAACGCTTTTACAACCCTATAAAGTTACAAAAAGAAGCATTCAATACTTATAATTACATTTTTTAGCTATGATCATGAAAACACGAGTTTCATATATTTTGTTATTTAATTCACCTGTGCACTCTATTGTTGGAGCACGTGTTATCATGAGTGAAAAGTTGTATTGAGCATTGCAACTGCTTACGGAATAACACGTGATGTGCAGTTAGCCAATCAGAATAAAATATTATAATGAAACATACATCTTATGTAATTATTAGTAGATAGACCAGTTACTGTCATATCTGAATCTAGACTCTATTTGATAACAATATCTATTAACCTGAATATGATTACAATAATTTGTTATAGAAAGCAGTAGCTAGAGAAGAAGTTTGTCTTATAAACCCTACACAGTCGATGACTTCATAAAGCAAAGACGTCACGGCATCGCAAATGAATCGACGCACGACTTTTTTACAACCTTTAAGCTTTTTTCTTTTTTGACATATGTGTTTCTTTTTATAGTGATTATGCGACTGTCATACAAGTAAAAGGTTTAGTTAGTTTTAAAACTAGGTTTTAACAACCATTGTCTAAATAAGAAAATGCCTAGACCAAGTCAGGAATAGGACAGTTGTTTTCGATTTCTTTCGAGTTATTAGCTTTTGATTTTGACGTTTGATTAGGGACTTTCCGATTGGATTTTTTGGGGGTATTTTTTCTTTCTAATATCTCTTCACTTTATAATAAAGGATGTGTTAATATTAGAGGAGCTTGTAATGATAACACAGGGCATTTGTCACAGCAGTGAACTGACAGTTACTGTTGCAACAGTATTGTAATTTTTAGTCAGGATATCTAATTGATTATAAAATACAGATAATTTTAATACTAGTATTGACCTACTGCAAGATTGGTAATAAATAGACTACTTTCGAGTTCATCCTTCACCGGCAAAAACTCTATGACGTCATTTACCAGAAAGAGGGGGTCGCCTGTATCCCTGCACTATTTACGTTCATCAAGCGTCTTAGTGATCGTCATTGTGCAGGATAAACTAGAAATAATGGTTGCTCTGTAGGTATTTACTGACAATTCCCTATTGACAGTAGTGTTGATTGTCAATTTTGAGAATTTAATTTGCCGTATAATTCGTACAATATAGAATTATAGTTTTCTAACCACTCGCTCAACATTGGAATGGAAGTGACGACGCCCCTAAACGCACAAATGACGTTCACTAAAACCAGAGTTTTTGACGGAAATGCATCGAACTCGAAAGTTGTCTATTGTAAAACGTACCGTCTGAACAGTTGTACAATTTAGGATCATCTACAGAAATATCACTCAAGTAACTTTTTAACTTAGTACCTTCAATTATAATCTGAAAATGCAAATACAATATTAAGTTATTTGTGAAGATTGTAATTCAAAATACATTTATCTTTTAATTCGGATTCTCCTGGGCGTAAATGAACTGTTTAATACTAGTAAATAAAAATAATGTACATAATAGCATTAAAAACCAAAATGTAATTCGATTTACCAACTCAAGAACTTTTATAAATGTTGAAAGCAAAAGATTTTTAAGAAATCACAAAAACCATGTGTTTCATTAAAAACAAGTATAAGGCAAAATGTTTCTATTTGGCATTTTCTACTGGGATTCACCTAATGGGCCTTAAGGAACTGTGTGACCATGGAGGACAAATGTACATAAATGCATTAATTGATGCATTGAACCAATGTACTTCATATTCAACAAAACCATCTAAGGTTAACCTGTTCAGTTATGATCTCTACCTGTTATAAAATCTAGAGGTGAAGTGTAATAAACCATGACCAAATACAAAACAAATGGCTACTCGGTCGTTTGTATAAACAGATTCAACTTTACTGCAATAAAATTGACCACAAAATAGAAACGTTCTTTGATAATAAAATAGAAAATTAGAAAAATAACCACTGACATAAATTGTGCATCTTAAAATTTTGTTTAAAAACGTTTCGCCAACAAGAACAAGGAACAAATTCCATTTCGGTCCGCGTTTAAACGTTGCAGATTTCTTTGAATCAAAAGAGACAATGATTCCGATAACTTAAGTTTCAGCTGTTTAGTATAGTTTTCCGGATAAAACAATGCATGTACATTGTCAGAAAATATGAAATTTAATTGTACACGCTACGAAATATACATACATTGTACATTTTTTTTTCGAATAATGATTTTGGAGATCTACCTTTTTTTTTTAGCCTAAAAAGTTTGAAGACTTTTAAAGATGACCGCCATGAAATATGGATAATATTTTCATAAATTGTGTTCAACAAGGTAATTGGTATATTATTAGATTATTAGCAATGGCGGCCACGAACAGACGTAGGTAGATTGGTCCCACATTATTGTGCCAGTTTTTGCATTTAAAGAGATATTTTTGTCGTTTAAACTGTAGGAAATGTGCTTCGTATAGATGAACTATAGTTACTCGTATGTTTTGAAGACGGAGGTAGGGAAATAAAAGACTTTTGAACAGTACACACCTGGCAATAGACATTGTTTACAAATCAGTTAGGGTGTACTCGACTTATCGAAGATGTCACAACCCCAAATTACAAGTTTTGTGTCCAAAGCGTCTGTGGGGAAATTGAAAAACTCAAATGATAATCCGACAGATAAAGTGGATACAACTGAATCAGTATTCGATTTGAACAATACAAATATAAGTGACAAATCGAACCCAAATAAACGTCCACGTACATGCATATCAGATAGCTCAGATCACTCTGTATGTATAGAGAGGGAATTAGAAGACATAAAAAAATCCATGGATAAGATAGTTAAAAAAGATGACATTGAGGAAATTGTCACCAATATTATGGGGAAATTACTAAATAAATGGAAAACGGAAATAAAAAAAGAGATTCTTGAAGAGTTAAACAAAGAAAGGTTTAAGATGAAGGAGAGTTATGATAAAAAATTTGAGATGGTTGGCAGGAAAATGGACTCCATAGAGTTTGATAATGCAAATTTACTGGAAAAAAATGCAGCTCTGCATACAGAACTCAGAAAGATGAAAGAAGAGATAAAACAAATAGAAACAGGGGTAACAGAAGGGATTCGTATGGCAAATTGGAATGAGCAATATTCTCGTAGGAAAAACATAAAGATCCATAACTTAGAAGAAAGACGAGGTGAACAATTAATACCAGAATTGTTAACTACATTAAAAGACAAAGTAGGAATAGAACTAAACAAAACAGACATTGTAGCTATGCACCGCATTCCTGGAAAACAGGGTTTCCCAAGACCAGTAATCGTAAAATTCGTTCGTATGGAAAATAAAATAGCTATTCTGAAGAAACGAAAAGATCTACAAAAGAGCATAGAAATTAAAATAGTAGATGACATAACACAAAAGAACCAAGGTCTGATCAATAGAATGCATCTACATGAAAGTATCACCAGTGCCTGGTACTTTAATGGTCATGTGTATGGGACAGATACAGATGGTGAAAGGCACAGATTTGACATTTTTGACAATATAAACCAAAGACTCAAAAAATTAAAAAAAAAGTTTTTGTCTCTGAGTTTATTTGGAAATGTACATGTTTTTTGACATTTTTGTTTTGATTTCTTGATTTATCATTACTTTTCTTGATACTTTATATGTTTTACGTGTTTTTACAACCTCATAATCCAAATTTTTTTTCTGAAACAAATTCTTATGTAGATGAAGAATTGCGGAAAATTGACGGGGCCATATCCGGAACATGTATTTTTAATCACACCATGACACTTCCGTGTTTACATTTTTGATCTGTAACAAAAATTTACAAACTGTTGCCCTTCAAAATAGATATCCAAAAAGCTTATATTTTTGGCCTGTATCCATGGAAATAAACTGGATAACATTTACTCTTAGGTTGGAAACTAGATAACGCATTTTAGGTAATATACCAGAGAAAAATTTCATTTGACAAATCGCCAAACATGTACAAATGTACATATCCTTTTTTGAAACATATAAATCTTGAAATAATTTGTCAAATATATACTCAATATAATTATAGACCTAAGCAAGGTTTTGAAACTTGGCTGCAGAAAAAAAACAAACCTGATATATAGATATGTAGTTTGTACAAACATAAATCCTGGAAATATAATCTATGAAAACATGTAAATTATGTTAAAACAAACCACATATATAAAATAATCCTAATACAATGTATAATTGATGTCTCTGTTGGAAGAGACCGAAAATTAGGACAGAAATAGTTTTGGTTAAATAGTAATCACTATCACAATAGTATGGTATAAACATAACACATATCAGAGTTTTAACTCTTAAATACATGTACATGCAGACATGATTTTTGTTTGTCCTTAACAGGGTTGACATATTTACGGATCTATCTCATGATGTTGAATATGTAGCATATTGTTATTATATGTAGTTTCCATCACGAGTTAAGTAAAATTGATCGTGATTATGTTTTGTACGGGTTTTTTCTTTTTCTTTTTTCTCTCAGATGGTAAAGGTAGATATATTTTGGCTTTTCATGCTTCTCAGTCCCAACTTTTAATAGTACAAATTAAATGACTGCTTCATGTAGAACTATACTATTAGATTGTTAAAAAAATCTTATTGTGTAATAGACAAGCAGTCAACTGTCTCATTTATCATCATTTATCATGTTTATATCATATATATATTTATCTTACCTCCTATACATTTCCAGGAATATGATTGGTTAAAAGCGTCCGCGTGCAAACCGTGTATATTTGATATTAGGTTAGTAGGGAGGCGGGGTTTATCTCATACACGGTTAGTAGTGGAGTTACGTCCCTTTATATTCCTTATTAGGTAAGAAGGGGGCGGGGCTTATTTAATACACGGTTAGTAATGGTGTTATGTTCCTTTGTAAAAAACAAAACGGTCTGAGAAAAAATCTTAAAAGTTCCAACAGACGAAGAAATTGATGATTCAGATTGAAACAAATTCATAAAACACATTTAAACCTTACAATCGTTATTGTTGGCATCTGTTTTTGTAGGATTAATGGAAGTATTTTCTTAGCGCTAACAGTATTGAAGACTTGCTCGTTTTGAGAATCACTAGTCTTAATTTCACACGTTAAGATAGTCGGTAAGATAAATTCGTTACATAGTGTGCTAGTGACGTAAAAAATAATACGGTATATATGGGGTCAGTAAATTCCATATGGGGATTCGAGCTTCGCTCTCACCCCATATGGAATTTACTGACCCCATATATACCGTATTAGGTCACTAGCACACTATGTAACTAATAATATCCAGAAACTACACTTTTTCTTTGATATTTAATTCAAATATTATATGTAGCATTATTATACATATAATTTGTCATTTATGAATATACTGATTAATTAACTAATGACAAGTGAAAACTACTTTTTATTGGTACATCCTAGCAACACTTTTTGGCTATAAAAACACTGGCACATTAAATGTGTTTGAATTTTTTTTTTTTTAAATTTTAATAATATATAAATACCTGAACCACAAAAGGGGTAAAATTGTAACTAAATTTATCTTTTTTTATTTATTTCTTTAATTTTTTCTTTGGTACTTTAATTTGGATCTTATTTTAAAAGAGCAGATAACTCATATTGGCAGAATGCATTTAGATTACAAGGATTCACCAAGGGGGTACCCACACACAACCAAAATTATTAAGGACAGCACAAGATATGAATCTTGGTGTACAGTATGCAAAACATGTAAGTTATATAAATCACTTGGGACAGACAGCAACAAATATAAGAGTGTAATATATGTGGATATTACTTTATTGACAAAATTTGTGTATGTATATCAATGGCATCCATAGTTGTAGGTTCCGTAAACTGTAGGGGATTAGCAAATAAGGTAAAAAGATTAGATATTTTTTCAATTTGTAAGAAACGTTATGATATTGCAGTGTTAGTTGATACGCACTGTTGTTTAGAAAATGAAAATAAATGGCTTCAAGAATGGGGATATACAGGTAAATTTAGTAGCTATTCAAACAGGACAGAGGAGTAGCAGTCTTGTTTAAGAATTCCTTTGAATTTAAAATAAATAATGAAATTATAGATAATAATGGAAATTTCATTATTTTAGATATTACTGTTCAAGATTATAGACTAACACTTGTAGCATTGTATGGTCCAAATGAGGACTGTCCTGAATTTTTTCATTCATTGGAAAGCAAAATTTGTCTTTTTGAAAATTCTTCAGTTATAGTTGTTGGAGACTGGAATGTAGTACAAAATTATAGTCTTGATACTCTGAACTATCAGACTGAAAATAATCCCAGAGCTCAAGTTAAGATTCATGAAATGATGAATAATTTAGACTTATTAGATATTTGGAGGATACAAAATCCTTCAGTTAAAAGATATTCTTGGAGGGGCCCTAACAAAAAACAAGGACGTCTTGATTATTTTTGTATTTCTTCTGACTTAGAGCCGTTTGTTGTGACATCAGATATTGGGATTAGTTATAGATCTGACCACTCACCAGTGAGGATTGATCTCAAATTTATTAATCAGATCAGGGGAAAAGGGACTTGGAAATTTAACAATAGTTTATTGAAGGATATTGATTTTATTAAAAAAGTGAAGCATGATATTACAGAGGTTATATCTGAATATGAATGTGATCCAAATGAAGATCTTGAAAACCTGGATAAAGCATACAAAATTGATAATCAATTACTTTGGGAAACTATTAAAATGAAAATAAGAGGCACAGCCATTTCTTGCTCTTCATTCAAGAAAAAAAGATAAAGACAAGATGGAGAATATGCTTTTTGGAAAATTAGAAAAATTAAACCACCTATTTGCTTTAAATAATTCAGATGAAATTAGACTTGATATTGAAAAGGTTGAAACAGAACTTAAAATTTTAAGAGAAGACAAAATTAATGGAATTATAATAAGAGCAAAGGCAAAATGGCAAGTTGAAGGGGAGAAGAATACACGTTTCTTTTGTAATCTTGAAAAAAAAACATTATACAGAAAAAATTATATCAAAATTACTTTTGGAAGGAAATCAAGTTATTCAAGATCCAAATGCTATTCTTAGGGAACAAAAGTTATTTTATGAAACTTTGTACAGAAGTTCTAACCCAGGGAATGAGGAGAATGCCACATTCATGAATGAAAATAACCCCTTCTTAAATAAACCTAGCAGAGAAGAGATTAATTTCTGTGAGGGTCAAATTACCTTAAAGGAATGCAGTATTGCCCTTACAAATATGAAAAATTTAAAGTCACCAGGCATAGATGGTTTTACTGTAGAATTCTATAAATTTTTCTGAAATGACATAAAATTTCCACTTGTCAATTGCCTGAATGAGAGCCTTGAAAAAGGAAAATTCTCAGTAAGTCAGCGACAAGGGTTAATAGTATGTTTACCAAAGGAGGGAAAAGAAAAACACTTCATCAAAAATTGGCGTCCAATTACTTTATTATGTGTTGACTATAAATTAGCATCTGCTTGCATAGCAAAGAGATTAAAACCTCTACTGCAAAATATTATAAGTCAGACACAAAAAGGATTTTTAAAAGGAAGATACATTGGTGAATGTGTAAGAATTATTGCAGATCTGATAGATAAACTAGAAAAAGAAGATATTCCAGGATTATTATTACTGGTTGACTTTGAAAAAGCCTTCGACACGGTCGAATGGTCCTTTATTGAAAAAACTTTAGATTTTTATGGGTTTGGTCCCACACTTTGTAGATGGATAAAATGTTTTTATACAGACATTACCAGTACAGTTACAAATAATGGACATTTATCAGAATTTTTTATTTTGGCTAGGGGGGTTAGGCAAGGGGATCCTTTATCCCCTTATCTCTTCATCCTTGTGTTGGAACTACTTAGTGCAGCTTTAAAATATGACCCAATTGTTTCTGGTGTCACAGTAAACGACTCTGAGTTTTTACTAAGTCAATATGCAGATGACTCCTCTCTGATTCTGGATGAAAATGAGGAATCTCTTAAACAAGCATTGCACATTTTTGATAGTTTTGCTGCCTGTGCTGGTTTGAGGGTAAATGTAGATAAAACTGAAGCCATATGGGTTGGCTCAAGATTAGGCAGTAACGAAAAACTGTTACCAAATAAGAAATTATCTTGGAATACATCAGGAAAGTTTAAACTGTTGGGAATTCGTTTCAATCTCTTAAATGAGGAAACTATACAGAAAAAATTAAAAGCATGAAAAGCCTTCTCAATTTATGGTCATACAGAAACTTGACATATATTGGCAAAACCATTGTTATAAAAACTTTGGCTCTCCCACTTTTGGTACAGGTTCTGACAGTCCTTCCAAATCCACCAGTTCAGGTTATACAAGAAATACAAGGAATTTTCATTAAATTTTTATGGGATGGAAAACCAGACAAAATAAAAAGGAAAGTTATTATTAATAATTATGATGAGGGAGGTTTAAAGTTTCCACATAAAGAAAGTTTTTGTATGTCTCTTAAAATGTCATGGCTTTATAAATTGCTAGATCCTTTGAATATTTTTCCCTGGAAAATTCTATTATTGAGTTATATAGAAAAATATGGAGGGGATAAAATATTGTACCTGACAAAAGAGGGTCTGGAAAAAATTGCAAAAAAGTTAAATCCTTTTTGGAGGGACATTTTTCTAAATCTGGCTAAATTGAAGCCAGAAAAGGTGAAAGATGAAAACAATCCCATTAATATCCTGAGTCAACCCATTTGGCTGAATATTAATATTAAAAGATGTGGAAAGCCATTTATTTTTGAAAATTATTGTAATGATGGTATATTTTTTATAAATGATTTAATCTCAGATGGGAAAAACACTATTGACATTTGAGCAGTTCAAAACTCAGTATGCAGTTAAAACCAATTTTGTTGAATATTATGGTCTTGTTAGTGCAATCCCAGATATCTCGAAGAAAACAATTTCAGATCATGGTAGATTAGATATTATTGAAAATGATATTGTAGAAAAACTCAAAAATGATAAAAAAAAACAAAAACATGTAAATATTTTTATCAATTAATTCTAGTAAAAATTAAAGAAAATCCTTTAAGATCACAAAATAAATGGTCTGATGCTTTATGTGTTAAGATTGATGATTGGGGCAAAATCTATTCGAAGGCATTTCAAGCAACAAAAAACACTAAACTTCAAAATTTTCAATTCAAGTTATTACATAGAATTGTATACACAAACTCTTTTCTTTATAAATGTGGTTTAATAGAAACAGAACTGTGCACTTTTTGCACTGAAACCAAAGAAAGCTTATTGCATATTTTTTGGGAATGTATATATAGCAAAAATATTTGGATAGCACTTCAAGATTTATTATTAAAATGTGGATTTAGCCTTAAACATATAGAGGCAAAAGATGTTATTTTTGGTATTGGGGAAATTTTTGACCCATATAATGTAGTACAACATATAATGTTGATTTTAAAATTTTATATTTATAGCTGTAAAAACTCAGGAGAAAAACCTTCTGTGAAAGGTAGTATTGCATATTTAAAATACTGTATAAGAATAGAACAACATACAGTAAATTTCTTATCGCCTACGCAAAAAGAATATATAGATAAAAAATGGTTGCCATTACAATCTGTCCTAGGTGATTTAAATATTTTATAACTGGTACGAAAATTATAGTTATATTTTGTTGTATGTCTTGCTATTTAGAGTTGTCATATAATAATAATATCTTTAAGACCATACTTGATACTGTACATGTGTGTAATCCTGCTTGATTGTTTTCTGTCTTTATGTCAAAAATAAACAAATTACAAAAAAAAAAGAAAAGGTAATTGGTATAAACACTGTCACCCTATTCACAATGTTTTATGTCAATATCTTTACTAGAATGATGTTCGTGAATTTGTTTATTAAATTTTACAAATCAAATGTCCACCATCTGTAAAATGGCCTCATTTTCCACCAATTTTTAATTTTCAGAGTGGGTTCATAGCGAACATGTTTTCAATGACATATACTACACTTATGCCAATTTTTATGCTTTTACCACAATTTGAGCATTTTTGCCAAATATGCGCAAATCGACTGGACTGTCACTCTTACGTGCTTACATTATGCAGAATTTATTAACAAGGTGCTTCTTACACAAAATTGCTCAAACAGAGGTAAGAGCAAAAAGGAATGAATTTGACAATTCTTGAGCTTTATTCACATCGGATTTTGTCTAATACTTAGTTCTTTTCTGCGTGTGTTACAGTTTAGTGTTGTGTCGTCGTTCTCCTCTTATATTTTAATGTGTTTCCCTCAGTTTTAGTTTGTAACCCGGATTTTGTTTCTATCGATTTATGAAATTTGAACATTGGTATACTACTGTTGCCTTTATTTACAATTACTAGTCTATCATGAATTGAATTACTGACACGAGCTGTTTGTGTCTTAACTCACTGAAAATATGATTTTGCGTTGTTAGATATAAATATATCAGAATAGTTGTCTGGTTTGTAAGTTACCTTTTGAATGAGTTAGAATCCACATTGTAGGTAAGGCATGTAATGCAGAAGATAGCATTGTATTGAGGCGGAACACAAGATAATCTCATTTAAACGTATAATTTGAAATTAAGGTGGCTGTCACATGCAAAGATACCCTAAAAAACGTTTTTCGTTCTCCAACTGCAAATTGTTTTTTTTATCCATTCGTCCCCTTGATTCCCAGAAACTTCAAACTTTGCTGTGCGTGATAACGTATCAGTTTGTCCCATGTCTTCAATATATATCTTTAATCTTCCAACTTCTGTTTAAAAAATAAATAAATATGAGTTTCTTGCTTTTTTATGAATATAAGTAATACATTATGGCAAAGTGATGAAAAGGTCATTTCATCAAAGAAGCCCGGTTATTTAATTTCGCATTCAGATATATTGATTTCCTATTAACAATTCGATCTTTTCTTATCTGCTTCCATTAAAGGGGCACTAGCTGCCAAATTTATGTTCACCGATTTGACTCAAATTCTCATATTTTATTTACAACAATGTAAAACATTTTTCAAAACTATCAAAAGTATAATATAAACAATTTACAGGACGTGGTCTCAATTAGATGTAGCTTCGTTTCCTGTGAATTTTAGCCAAGACGCCATCTAATTAACTATCGAGTTGACCTTCAATGACCATATAAGCGATGTAAACATAATCAAAGATATTAATAGATTAAGCAACTCGTGCAATTGGATTTTCATAGATCTGTTAAATTTTGTATTATAGATTAAAAATTTAAGTTTATCGTCATTTTAACCTTTTTAAGAATGTTTTTTTGTGGATCGAACCAGTCAATCAAATTATTTACCTTTGTTTCACTTTCAATGTTGACATTCTTTTTCTTTAAATAACCGTACACGGACAATGCATGCGTAAAAAGGAGTTCACATGAATACGGATTTAATCAGGTCGACTTATTTACTTGCAAGAGAATGATTCATTATAAATGTTTATTAACTTAGCTTAATTTGACAAAATTGAACCATTTTAGCTGATAAAAGCAAATTATTATTTCACTATTTCACTTTCATTAAAGATTGAACAAAAAAAATCATACTTTAGATTTTGTATATATCTCGTAGCTAGTGCCCCTTTAATATAGCCACCAGAAATAGAAATAAAACAAACAGCAGACACTGCTTCCTTCACCCCAAGGAACTTAAGACTTATACCTCGAATTTGACATAAACAATCATCTCAGTACAGGAATCTATGACAAGCGAGACGATTTTAATTTGGCAATTTTCTATTTCCTCCACGTAAGTTACATTATCTTACCTCCTATACAATTCAAGGAATGTGATTGGTTAAAAGTGCCGTCGTGGAGATCGTGTATAATTCATATTAAGTTAGTAGGGAGACGGGGCTTATCTCATACACGGTTAGTAGTGGTGTTACGTCCCTTTATATACCATTCAAGGTAGTAGGGAGGCTGGGCTTATTTCATACGCGGTAAGTAGTGGTGTTACGTTCCTTTAGAAAAACAACACGGTGCTGAGAAAATAATCGTAAAGGTTTCAACAGACGAAGAAATTGATTATTAAGATTGAAATATTCATAAAACACATTTAAGCCTAACAAGTTGTTATTATTGTTATCTGTTTTTGTAGGATCGAGGAAAGTAGTTTCTTAATGCTAACAGTATTGAAGACTTGCTCATTTTGATAGGTCACTAGTCTAAATTTCACACGTTAAGATAGTTGGTAAGATAAATTTGTTACATAGTGTGTTAGTGACCTAATACGCTCTCACCCCATACGGAATTTACTGACACCAAATATACCATATTAGGTCACTAGCACACTATGTAGCTAATAATATACCAACACACCTGCATATGGGATATATATATATTCCAACTTATTCGGTAATCAAGAGCTTTGAAGCTCCTACTCATATTTTGTTAAACGTCCCCAGTGCCAAGTGTCTGAAAGTTGATGAAGGAGGGTATGTCAAGAACTTCGCATCTTTTTTCTATAAAAGTCCATCGGAAGGTACCAAGACCTTGTTGATAAATATTCCATATCAACTTAACAAATAATACACGATGGTTTTGAATGATAGATTCTGGTACAGACGTAGTTAATCGTCTTAATAACGTGTTGTATTATTCTTTATTTGTCTTTATGAATATTACTTTTATGGTTTAGTCCGTTTAGGTGTTATCCATTAGAAGTGACTCTTTACCTTATATCCAACCATCGTGTTATTGTTTTATGATATTTTTTGTATTCTTGTCTTTCATTTTAACTAATGTGCTTTGTCTATATGTCTTTTGTGCTTCTTTTTACATATTTCTTTGTTTTTATAGTGATTAAGATTATAAAACAATGTTGACTACTGTATCCATATTTTTGACATTGTTATCTATTATGTCTGTTTGTTTTGTTCACACATCGTTTTCAATATAATGGAATTTGATGCGACTGTCATACAAGTGAGATGTTTAGCTAGCTATAAAACTAGGTTCAATCAACCATTTCCTACATAAGAAAATGCATGAACCAAATCAGGAATATGACAGTTGTTATCCATTTGTTTGGTGTGTTGGAGCTTTTGATTTTTTTCATTTGATAAGAGACTTTCCGTTTTGGATTTTCCTCGGAGTTCAGCTTTTTTGTGATTTTACTGATGCAAATTTCAAGGTTTTGACACAGAAGACTATAATGTGGGTCATTCGCATGAAAAAAAAACCCATTTGTTTCAGATAGTATTAAAACATGTTTATCTGTATGATTTCATTTAAAAATTGACCGTAATATCCTTTCTGTCTATGAATAAATAACATAAAAATTGTGGTGCACACTGGTTAACCGGTGTATTCTAAAAAGAAGTAAATATTGATGATGTCGCGGTCACTTGAAAAAATTGTGTCTATGAGCTGATAGTCAAAACACCTTCAGTCAATCAAAGGATGTGTTTCAATAAATGTGTTCGTAGATAGTAGATGTTTTTGTGTTCTGTTAAATTGTTCCCTTTTAAAATTGTTAAACGATGATGACTGATGTACCCATATTTTGACTATTTTATTTATTGTGTCTGTTAATTTAACGCATCAATGTAAAAATATCGGAAATTGATGAGACTGTCATTAAAGTGAGAGGGTTAGCGCTATAGAACCAGGTTTAATCCACCATTTTCTACATTTGAAAATGCCTGTACCAAGTCAGGAATATGACAGTTCTTGTCCATTCGTTTTTGATGCGTTTTGTTATTTGATTTTGCCATGTGATTATGGACTTTCCCAATTGATCTTCCTCTAAGTTCAGTATTTTTGTGATTTTACTTTTTTCATCGAAAATTAAATTATTGAAATATATGCTATAATTTCGAAAAAGATATTCTGTTATTTTTCTAAAACTGTATTCTACATTTTTGTAAATTATTTGAAATCGATAAATTAGGTTTTAATTCAATTACGTTAAAAGCGTCACAAATATCAGTCTTTTACTAAAAAACGCTGACAAGTTCCTTGGGTTTAATCTGTAGACAACGCTGTATATGCAATATGCCAAGACGTAAATAGAATCCAAACCGGCCAATTAAGAATTCTCAGTTGGTTGATGTAACAGGACAATTGTTTTTTTTTTTTTTTTTATTTACAGTCTTTGTAATGTTAAAATATTACCTATTTTCATGATTGTATTTAAACTCGTACAATTTAAACAAAGAAACGGGTTTTATTTAATAAATTCTTATATACTATCTTAAAAATTTTGAATATTTTTTACGAAAATTTGCAGAAAAAAAGTCAGAAGAAACAATTGGAAAAATTTGCATTGAAAAATAAAGACTGAGTAACAGGAATCCTACTTAAACTGGGATTGATACCAGGTGCTCCGGTAGGGGTATACCGATCCTGGTCATAAAATTGCATATGGAGGAAGACAGCATCTTTCATAGATTTGATTTAAATACAAAGGAAATATAATCTCTTTTTGGTGAAGCCATAATTACAATATTGCAAACATGAGGATCAACAGTAACAAAAACATGATCAGAAGTAGTAATTCAATCAGTTTGAGTCCTACCTTTTCTGAGATCATTGACATTTACGTAACAAGAGATCGAATAAAAACGTATGCGCAATACCTTTTTTTCAAAATTTGATTTGAAAAATTCAGGCATAGAATATTTGTTGGGCTGTTTTCAAACAGAAAAGGCTCAATAAAACTTGAACACGTGGTTACACTAAATTACATGCAGTATAACAAGCTATTGCAAGCTATGACTAAATATATTTGAAACCGCAAGTATTTCATGATATGATAATTATAGTTTTTTTTACCAATACTTACGGTTGTATCCCACAACTCCCCACATATGATACCATATCTCAAAACACAGACCACCTGTTGTAGCGGGATAGTACAGAGACAATAGTCTGGCTTTGTCGTTTATTTGTATAGGAGATGATGATTCCATAAACATATAATGCCCTGAAATAAACAATAATCCGGTTCACATATCCGTCATATGAAACAAGTATCAATTCAGATAAGCACATTACTTTATATGTTTGAAATATGCATAGTTTCTTACTTAATTGCGACTAATGCACAGGGAAAATGATTCTTCGTTTGTGTATAATATATAATTTATATTCGGTAACACATTCCTTTTTTTAATTTAAAAAAAAGTACGTTGACCTTCATCTCCATCGAATAAGAAAATAAAAAAACGGAACTCTCATAGTTTATGTTAATTTTCCTACCGTTTCCACCTTTACCCAAGGTATGGTCATATTTCGGACCTGTGCGTCGAGTAGGTGTGGTACCAGAATTCCATTTCCATTCAAAATTTGCTAGTTTATCATGTTGCCAGCCACATATATTTTCATCTTCGAAATCGCAATTAATTTCTGGTTCTACATATGCATACAATATAAAGCAAAGAACTATTGAAAATATCTTAAAAAATAACATAAGAATGCCAATGTATTAAACAAAAAATCGTGAACCATAATAGCAGCTCTGTTACTCCTTTTTTAAATTTTTTTTTAATATTAAACATATTTTATTAACAACTACCTGTTACATCAACCCTCAGTTGCCCAGAGAAACAACTAAGGGGGGCCCCAATTTTTACAGACTCATTTGTCGGGGGAAAAGCAAATGAGAAAAAAAACTCCGACTATAAATTATTAACATCCACCTTTATAAATATAATCTATCCTTGTACAAATGTACATGTACCTGCAATCATATCTATACCTCTCACCATATATAATTATTTGAATAAAGTATGTTTTTATCGTTATTTAATTCTCACAAAGGCTACCTGTATTTATTAAGCAGTTTCAATTTTATCGTACATCAAATCTTTTGTCATGTTAATTTCAATTACATTAAATTTCTGGTCGAGTGATCATTTAACACGTGCGATTTGTTAAAGGGATGTGTAGTTCATTCATAATAAAATGGATTAATGATTTTGATTCCCAATAAGGATTAATTTCAAAGATATGGTGAGTAAATATTTGTTCATAATATGAACCTGTTGATACAGCATGTCTTGTAATACAATAAGTTGATATACATGAATACATACACAACAGAAATTACATGTAGGGAGTTGAGAGCAGTGTACATATTATTATTCAATCAGTATCAAAGAGGTCATTGCACTGACCTGACCACGCAAAATATATATTTATATACAAAAATGTCACACATAGTGGAAAAGGCTTCGATTTTCGTATTCGGTTTAAGATATTTGAGCAAAAACTGCATTTCATGTTTTATCATATTTAAAATCACCGTTTACTTATCCCTTTCTTTTTATATTTTGGGGAAAATTTCAAATTTTCCAGATAACCCATTTCGTGATTAAAAGCCCCCCGTATCAAAATTTGGGTATAAGATGCATCTGCAAATTTAAAGACCCCAAAAATTTTACTTGTTTCCGATTTTTGTAAAATTTTTTGGGTATTTTTAAATTTTTAACAAAATTCCCCCAAATTTTTTCAAAAATTTCCCCCAAACGTCTTCCCACCAGTTTACAATTAAAAAAAAAGATGGAAAAAGTGATTCTTTTTCATTGCAAAAAATACACTTCCCCTTTGGGGCGATTTAATTTTTTTTTAATTTTTTCTTCAGTGTAAATTATAAATTTTGTAGTAACTTCCATTGAAAATTTTTTTAATTTTCCTGTTAGCTAAATTGTTTTTTCAAAGTTTCCCATTTTTTTCTTTTATTTTATTTCTTGGTACAACATTAAACTCATAGGGTTTTCTTTAAAGAATGGGGTATTTAAAAAGTGTTTATTTTTAAAATTTTCAATATTTGGAACTGACAACCGCTGTCGAAAGACACAGAGAAGCGGTTGTAACATCAGCCCAGATTAATTTTAGCCAAACAGTTATATTTTTTAAATTCTAAATTTTGATTATATTTTAGACATTGGGTCGAAATCAATTTGTAATTTTTTTTTGGGAATTGCCTGTCCCTTTTTTAAGTGGTATGTTGTATAAGTTTTATTTTTTTTGTTTTTT